>CAXKWD010000005.1:59651869-60251869 GCA_964059195.1 Ectobius pallidus
GTATTTATGACGGACTTGTGTGGCCATTTTGATTCCTTGAATATAGGTCTACAAGGAGAGATTGAAAACATTGTTTTATTAACCGTAATAGTAAATACATTTATAGGACACTCTAGCAGGTGTCCGCAGCTTCGTGCATGATAATAATTTCAACAACAAAATTTAGAGCATAATAATTAAAGCTTTATGTTTATTAATACTTACATGCAAATCATTCACAAACTAAATGATTCACAATTCAAAGCAGCTCAAAATCCAGCTTTGGAGTGCATTCTAATATTAGAAAGCGCCGTCTGGGAAAACGACCTCAAATTTGAGTCTCTGGCTCAGAAAACCCCTTCATGGTGAGTTTCGTCGAAATTGATCAATGTTTGCCCATTTAGGCCTATTTTCATTATCCCTCCTCCGTCTATGTTGAAAATTTCAGATCTTTAATGGCCCTGACATTATAAACAAATGAATCAGTCTTACAAAATTGAAACGATCATTAATTTCATGCTATATGTATGGACTATTTTGGAAAGAATTGTGATGCTCTTATTTTCAAGTTGCAACAAAAATAGCAAAGTCATCTGCAATTTATTTGACAACTGACAGGTATTACTGAAAACTGATGCTTCAATAGCACAAAAAATTAACGTTTTCTTCCAGTTGTTTTACTTATAACTCGCGAGCAAAAATGAAAATTAAAAATTCGGCTCCGAGATGCATTCAGCCACCCTTCAGTCCATCTAGATTTAAAATTTCAGATTTCTGAATGCAGTAGATTTTGCTGGGCATCGCGCATAGACTTCCTCTTATTTTCTTATTATTATAGATTTGAAAAAGTGGGATAACCAACTATCTGTTGGAGATATGTATAATTTTTAGCATGACATATTTATGTGAACAAACATTTTCTAAAACGAGTTTCATAAAAAGTGTTGTACGGTCTACATTAACTGACAAGCATTTATGTTTGTTACTTCAACTGTGTAAAACATCTTTATTCCCTGCTATTGAAGAATTAGCGAGATCCAAATGGTTGCAAGTGTCATCACAGATAAGTAAATAATCTTAACTTCATATAAAATCAATTACTTTCACGATTTAGTAAACACACAAAAGAGCGAAGCGGTTCGACACTGAACATGAAGGGCATGTTTCATACATCACAGCACTGGATGGGGGTCTGAGACGTTTCCCCTCAGTTGCTCAGGTATGATCTAGATGCTCAGATTCAGCTCTCAGTTTCTCTTTAGATATTTTATTCTCTTTAGATGTTGAGAATGTAAGAATGAGTGCAGTCAAGACAATTTTTAAGGAATTATATGAAGTAAATATATAACTTATATGAATAAAATAATACATCAATCTTAAAACGAGATCACTAATGGTTCTGATTGATAGTAGGCCTATGCTAATCAGTCTCTCTGCTGGATAGCAATCAAAGAAATAAATGGATAGTTGTTGGGATGTCAATTCATGGGATGTAGCACCTGAAGACTTAACTTAGTAGAAAATTACTAGATCTTCATGATCTTGAGAACGTTCCATTATGCATGATGAGTGAACCAAAGATCACACGTGTTCAATGAATTTTTTTGTAATATACTAATTCTATCACATGGTGTACGATTTTGATAATTTCTGAGCTAATGACTGATTTTAACTCTACCCAACATAATGTAAACAACATGTTTACTTTCATTTTCTAATAGCAGAAGTTAATACTTGTAGTCGTAAGTACATTCCCTCATATTTCTCTACACTTATTGCTAAAACAAGGTTTAGGATTATACCATGAAATGAAGCTGCAGATTCCAAGCCTTACCACTGAGATCTGTATCTCATTCTGAATTTCTAAAATGAATATCAGTACAAGCCTAGGCTCTATATTTTATAGCAAGCAACATAGAAACCAACTCAGTTTTTAAAAATAGTTTTTACCACATCAAATGAACACAGTGTATGGAGATTAAATCTTTATATTGGTATCAAGAGCTTGTTGTGAGGTAAATTGTTATTTACTGTACTTATTAATATTTAGGCCTAAGTACTAAGCATTTATTATACTTTAACATAAAAATATCAGTATTATCATAGCAAGAATTCAATAAAATCTAAACATATCAGATTTTCAGAAAGGCTATACGAAGACTATATGTACTGTCAAATTTTTAAAGAAATATTATGTCTGGCAAAAATATGCTAAAAATAACCATGGATTCTTATACCCTCATAACGTCAGTTCATCTTTCATTAACTTCCAGTTGACTGAATACATCCCTCTTGAATATCTGCAGCGAAGGCATCAACTGAAGATCATGTTGATGGACTTCCTCATGAGCCATGGCTCAGAAACATAAAAAAACTTCAGTTTTGCAATTGTGAGGTGATCTTACGTGCAGAATGGATGCCCCTGCATAATGGATACACCCCAACTTATTGTGTTAAAAAGTAAAAAATAAATATTCCCTGCATAATAGGCACACACATCACATTTTTTAACAAAAAATTGCTTTGGTAATATCTGAAGTCATAAGATTGGATTTCCTACTTAACTTTAAATTCAACAACAATGCATAATAACAGTAATAGTGATTTGTTCTTACTAACACACAAAATATACTCAATGATTGTCTATTAATATCACAGTATTCTTAGGACATCTGCAGTAGACAGTTGTGTTGATAAACTTGTTTTTGGAAAATGGATAAGAACCAGCCAAAATATTCAAGTTATATGGTGAGTTTTAGGCTGAAAGTTATCAAATTTCCAGAAGAACATGGTAACAGAGAATTTAGAGTATCTGAGTGTAATGTGCATAAGTGTTTCTCGTCTGTTAATACACAGAGTTAAGCATCAAAAGACCAATTACAGTACATACAAAACTAATGTTAGCTGATCTATTGTTGCATAACTATCGATCGTCATATAACACAATCAATACATAAATTAGCTGCATCTGCTATATCGATATGTGCGCTAATGATCGTTCGCTGGCGCATCTTTTAATAAGTGGTTTTTCTTTACCAATAAAATTTTTTCCTCACATAAAGGATGCCCCCTACCTTTGTTATAAAATTCTGAAAAAAAGTGCATCTATTACATGCATAAATATGGTACTTGACTCGTTATGCTTATTTATGAGTAGGGTTCGAATGTTTATGACCTAAAAAAGGGGAAAATATGACTGCAAATATCACCTTAAAATTGACTACATATGACCCAAAAATCCTAAATATGACCTCATAAAAGAATGTATTTTCTAGAAATAAATAATCTAATTTAAAATGTTTAATGACGCTAAATTCAATCAGATAATCACTTTTTAACAATTTTACAGGTAATTTACAGTTTTACTTTTAAAAAAACTTCTAATCTGTTAAAGTTTCCAGATACCACAGCAAATATGAAATGAAAATATTTTAAAGACATATCTGTTGGAAGGTGTTAACAAATGTACGTTTATAGTGGAACTCTAAGAACAATAAATGTAGTTAGAAATAACAAACACACATAATTACCCGTTGGGAGAGCATGATAAATTAAATTACAATAACGAAGATCCATAGGCTTTGTATAGCATTGACACTGTAACTTCTTTAATGTCACAATCACTGATAAATGCTGGCTTGAGGTCTTCTTAAGATGAAGTTGTGTTGCAAGCCGAGTGATGATTTATTCCGCCCAAATAACGTATGCAAGATTGGTTAAGAATATATTTATTAATGATGTTTCCGGAGGACAATAAATGTCAAGAACAGACATAAATGAATGTATACAGATACAGCAAGTCTAAGTTGCTTTCATAGTGTTCATAATTAACTTCTGCGCTTTTGATTCACACATTATCATGCAATTAATTGTGTCACTGATTGACATTGCGTAGTGAGATGAATACAGCTAACGATAAATACAGTTTGATCGAATGTTATAAGCTGTATGTGAATTATTAAGTTTCAAACACTCACTTTGATAGTGAAGATCCCTTTAAGCAGTTAAAATATCACATCAACCCAATCCTGATGTCGAATTATGTAATATCATGCCTTGGAGAAATGTTTGGTAGCAGCATTAAGTAAATCAGCTATTCTGAGCTGAAAAAAACGTTGATAATTGCTTCTGTGCAATATAGATGATGATGATGAAAGAATCCTTAATTCATAGTAATGAAATATAAGGTTCTTTAGACGATTAAAATCAATACTGGGAGCGTCCAGAAGGGACGATAATCCTTTTTGAGGATAGAATAATGGCGATGTAGAAGGAAATCTTAAGGTTTGAAAAAAGCGCTACATAACAATGATAGAAAAGCACTCCCATTGAAGGAGAAATTATGAACGATTGAGCAATGATATTCCTAAATGAAGGACGTAGATTGTGTTTAATTAAAATAATAAAAAATGTTAATTGAAAATAAACGTTAAATTGAATTCATTAAAGAGGAAGAACTTGGGATCAATTGTTTTGACAATAAGAAAGATATAATATCTAGGCGGCCGTGTGCAAATTAGCAATGAATAAAAATATTAGCAAAGCCACTAAAAGACAAGATTAATGTTATAATGATTCTTAAAGAGAGCCATGACAATATTGAATATATTGAATCTCAAGGTATCAAACATAACTGAACAACAAGGAGGAAGAAAAAATGTAAGTCAACAATTTAATGCACATACTGCATACTCGAGCTTTTTTATTGCATTTATAACTGAAATATGACGTTAAATTACAAATATGACTGAAAAATGACCAAGGCTATGAAAATGACCAAAATATGACTTTATATAAAACTAAAAAAAACTAAAACTCCGTGGCGCTACATCCCTGGAGGGACTTGGCCTACCGCTGCATCATCTACCACAGGCAGATGGCAGGATTGGGGGCATGTGGTCAGCATGCCGACACCCACGGCCGTTAATGGTGGTTTTCATGACCGGAGCTGCCACTTCTCTATCAAGTAGCTCCTCAATTTGAATCACGAGGCTGAGTGCACCCCTGCCAGACCTCCCTACCTCAGAAAAATTCGAGGAGGTACCGGGAATTGAACCCGGGCCGACGGATCTGTAGTTAGCGACACTAACCACAATATGTCAATATGACTTTATATGCAAAATAAAAATGGTTCGATTAAGATATCAAATGCGCAATATGTTTAATTTTTGTTTGCGGTGAGAATGGAGTTCAGGATAAAAATATAACATCTCATAAACATCCGAACCCTAGTTATCAGGTATATGTTCCATACCGGTGCCATTTCAATACAATTCTAAATTTCAATTAAGGAAAGAATTTACCTTGAAGTTCATGGAGAAGAAACCTCGACAAGAGTCTGCTAATCCAAGTTTGTTAAACGAATTACGCCCACAAGTCATCATCACTCCATCTGTTGTAACAACAGCTGTCCCATCACCGCCACATCGCACACTGCGGAGGACACAGTCACTAGGTAGAGAAACCTTCGTGGGTGAACAACTGAAAACACAAGCAAAAAAATATATTTTGCTTTCCATTAGAACTAAATAAATATTTTTATCAAATTTAAATGGGTTTTCATCCTTGCTGATCGCTACAATATCCAGAACTACATTAAGTACTAGTTGGAAATACATACAATAGATTGCCATTGTTTGATCTAACACACTACTATGCTAATTATTTTGACTATGTACTGGTACTGTTTAAAAAATAATACTAAATATTATACAAATATAACCTGGTAATTAAATGGTCCATTACTGATGGACGGTTGAATGCACTTTTTCTCGAAGGGCAAGGGAATTAAATTTTTTATCAGCTTGCAGTGAATACGGGAATTGTGAGCATGTCTGCTTTCAGTTCACGCAGTAGAGTTTGTGCGTGTGTGTGTCCTTATCGGATGTTGAGACACCACTTTTTGCAGTGCTGCTTATGATGGTTTCCCTGCCATGCAATTCAGAAACCATTCCCTAGTTTTTCAATATTATCTGTCACACAATTTGTACATAGATCTACGCTCTTGGCCGTGTTTCACCAATCATTACCTACATAACTTACCCCATATAAAAAGGGGAAAATTATTATTTATATAAATACATTATTTTCAATACAATATTAATACAATATCAATTCTCTACAATATTCTATACAATGTATTATTAAGATTATTACTACGTATATTAATATTAATGTATAAAAATATACCTTAGTTGATTTCTGCCCTTATTATATGGTGTAATTTCCATACAAATATACATTCTTTAACATTTTTTCATCAAATTACACTAGAATACCCTCTAGAGGAGGAGGTGAGAAATATGGACGGCGTACAGACGTAGGCAGGAAGAGTGGAAGACAAATAGCGGCATAAACAAGCGAACAAGTGGACCAAACGAGGCTATAAACCCCATCAGGTGAGACAAGGAGTTTAAGAATAGCTGAGGAAGCATTAGTGAATTAAAGGAGCCAGTACCAAGAGGGGCACACACATCACAAATACGAAAGCGAGAAGTGAGGTTAGGAAGCTGAGTAAGGAATACAAAGTCAGACCGGAAGTGGCGTGCTATTGCCAAGTACAAAGTACCTTGCAGCAGCCACAAAGGAAGTGATGCAAAAACAGGGAAAGCAACACAAGAAACATAAATTCTCTACCGAGCAAATAAGCACACAGTCTGCCCAACTAGAAGAATGTACACCCCTAACACATGATCTGCACGCGCAGGGAAAAACAGCCCCCAAACAGGAGGGATAAACGAAGTAAAGAACAGGGACAAAAATAATGGAAAAGAGATGAAAGACATACTATCAACAGTTCTTTCAGAGATCAGGGATATTATAAACAACAAAACTCAGAATTCCGAGAAGACACAAAAAAAAGGGCTAGAAGCAATAAGAAACGAGATGAAACAGAAGGACGAAACATGGACCAGGACACAGAGAGGATAGAATCCAAAATAATGAAAATAGAAAACACTACGGAACATAAGCTAAAAGAGATCACAGACAGCATAAAAGCGATAGAAACTATTGAGGAAAGGCGGCACACAAGAGAAAGAAGGAATAATATAATCATTAAAAGCAAAGACATAGAGAACAACAGGGAAAAAGGAAACAGTTGAAAACATATTCAATAAAATGGAAGTAACCATAGACTACACAGAGATGAGCTACATAGGCAAGGATTGGAAAGGACGAAGATTAGTAAGATTGAGTCTGAAAAACAACGAATACAAAGCTAAAGTCATGAGGAACAAAAGAAAACTCGCGGATGAAGAGCACTTCATAGAAAATGACATGACGAGGAGAGAAAGAGAAATGCAAGCAGGCATACGGAAGAAAGCATGAGAAGAGCGAGACAAGGGAAATGAAGTAAAAATAGGCTTCCTGAAAATATGTATCAACGGCCAGTGGGAATCGTGGTTGGACTAACAATCAAAAAACGACCACCACCCGGAGAACTGAGGAATTAGAACCGAAAAGCAACAGCCCCAACACAGACTGTGTTCCATTTTCGCAAGCTTGCAGTTTATTGCAAAATATTTCATGTTCAGTAGGCCTATGTGTTATTATTGAATTGCAACGTTATTCCGTAAGATTTCGACTCACAAACATTACCACAGGTGTATATAGCCTAAAGGTATCTTTTAAGCCCCCTTTTTTTACACGAGGGCGTGTGAAATTTAGGCCACGCCTACTTTCAGTTATTTCTCTTAAATACACCTTATTATTTAACTATTGAAGTATATATGATCATATTATGTTTTTAGGCGCTAATGCTTTAATTTGAGTTATAAATTGAATAATATTGTAATATTAATTTAGTTGTTTCAGACACGTCATTGTGTAATATTATGCAAGTCTCCTTTGTTTCCTCCTTGGATCATCCAGGATTGTATCTTCTTTGCAAGACCTCTCGATACTTATCGATACACTTTCCAGGGATGCCACTGTATAGCAAGAAATTGTTATATTTCACATTACTAAATATTTATTGTAATGTTAATTCTTTATAATCTACCACCTTAATTATAGTTGATTTGTGCTTCAGATTTATCCTATAATCATTTATTATGTTTTAGTATAGCATATCAAGTTTAGCTGCTTTAATTTTATGTAATTTCAAACATAGGATTTTAGGGCCGTTATGTTGTCAGCATAATTTTTTGTTGGCGGTCATCGACTATCCGTTACACTCTGCAGTGGTCGTCGTTCGCGTCTGGACGTTTTTGCCCAGTTCGCATTAACTAACAACTACTTCTTCAAAGTCGCTATTTGGTTGGACATGTTTTGTCCATAACTCACAACTTTCTGGAAAAAATCTCTTGAAATCACAACTCACAACTATCTTCCAGCGTACTTCATAGGCGGGGGGCCCACAACTCAGAAGAGCCGTTCTTGTGCATAGCGAGGGTGCTGTGCTCTGATCAACAAATTCTCAGCCAAGTACTGCATATATTATAATCGTCGTGCAGCTAAAATTTGCTGTTCCCACAATCCATTATAAAGTCTTATCCACTGGACCAACGTCAGATAGCTAATGGACACCTTGTATGCATCTGAACGTGGTAATTGCAAGACGTTATAGTGAAGTTAACCCATAACGTTAATATCCAGCTTCAAACATCGTAAAACACATCTTTCTTTAAAATATTTAATTTGAATTGTAATACGATTATTATTCCATTATCCTCAAGAACATTACTGAAATAACTAACTAGATCAACATCAAGATTTCAACACCTCAAGAGTTCCAAACTTAATATTCAAGAACTTTGTATTTTTTTTCATTATTATTTCAGCCTTCAGCAATTCAGTTTTTATTTTTCTTAGTGAATTTAAAGCCTGAGTATTATTAATAAATTTGAGTGTTTCATCCTTTTTGTTTGTTTTTTGTTTGCAGATTTCTTGTCGAATTTCAGTGTAAGAGGCGCAAGCAGGTTCCAATCAAAATATAGTCCACTTTTACCAGCCTCCTACCTACTCAGTCTTGCCACTTACAGACCGGCAAAATCAAACCAAACAACAACCACAAGGGAACCACATAATCATCGTCACACTCAATGTACGCACCCTCAAGGGAGAGGAAATAGTAGTAGAACTAGAAGAAGCAGTAAGGAACGTTACATACGACTTACTGGGCCTGAGCGAAGTTAGAGGGGAGAGGAACGCACTCACGGAGCTGAAACAGGGCCAGCAGTTGAGTTACATAGGAACAGCTGGAGGACAAAAAGGAGTAGGCTTCCTCATATCAGAACGTATAAAGAAACTTGACACAGAAGTTTCAGGTCTAACGGACAGGATAGCAGTAGTTAAAATGAACATCACAGGTACTACAGTCATGATAATGCAAGTATATGCACCCACATCAAATGAGGAACTAGAGAAGTTCTATGAGGAACTGGACAACGCAGTAAACACACACAGATTGGCCTGCAACCTCATCATTGGAGACTTCAATGCAAAAATCGGAAGAACAGGGTCAGAAAGAGAAGTCCAAGTAGGCCCATATGGACTTGGGGAAAGAAAACAACGTGGGGAGAGGCTAATCCAATTTGCAGTAGGGCAAAACATGAAGATTGCAAACAGCTTCTTTAGGAAAAAGATGCAAGACCGGTGGACATGGAGGAGTCCCAAACGGCAAGTAAAAAATTAAATTGACTTCATTCTAAGTGACAAGATGCATATGGTGAAAGACGTCCGAACGGTGGAGGGCCTAAGTTTTGATACCGACCACAGAATGGTGAGAGCCTCAATACAGATAGACAAGTGGGAAATGAGAAGGAGCAAATTTAAAAACGCAAGAACTAAAGGCGAGATAATGTGTCAGAACACCTTTCAAGAAAGTCTGAAAGAAAACTTAAAGCTCATCAACACCGCAGACAGGGATGGAGTACAAAATGCATACTCGGCCATCGAGAAAAGCATCACATCAGCCGCAGGAAAAGCAGTAACACAGAACAAAAGCAAAATCAAGGCAGAAAGACTTAGCCAAAACACTCACCAACTAATAAAGAGAAGAGGAGAGGTATACGCTCAAAGTTAGGAAAGCGAGGATGTGAGTTTGTACCTAGAGATAAACAGGGAAACTAAGCTAGCAATAAAGAGAGACCTAAAGAACTACAGGATGGAGGTGATAACGACCGAAATGAATGAGACGAAATCCATCAAAAAGATCAAGAAAGAACTAAAACAAGAAACACCACTAGTGAAACAAATGAAAAATAGAACAGGATACCAAATCAAGTCTAGAGAAGGCATAGTAGACATTACCAAAGCCTTCTATGAAGATTTATATAGGAGTACAAACAGAAACGACTTAAAAAGTTTGTAGAAAAACTGATAGAGGACGTTGCCCCAGTACCCCAGATCCTAAGGAGCGAACAAGGAAAGCAATTGCAGACACAAAACAAGGGAAAGCTCCAGGAGGAGATAGAATATAAAATGAAATGCTAAAAATGGGAGGGGAAGAAATGGTGATAGTTTTAACAGACATCTTTAACGACATTCTGAAGAAAGAAATTATCCTGCAACACTGGCTTAGCAGTAATATCATTCTCCTACACAAAAAGGGTCCCAAGGATGAAATAGGGAACTATTGGCCGATATATTTGATGTCAAATATCTACAAAGTTTTCTCCAAGATTATAACAGGACGAATGAACCGAATCATAGAGGAGAACCAACCCGTAGAACAGGCAGGCTTTCGAAGGGGATATTCCACAATCGACCCCCTGCAAATCTTAACTCAAATCATGGAAAAGTTTGAAGAATTCAACCAAACGGTATACCTGGCCTTCATTGACTTCCAAAAGGCATTTGACACAGTGGAACATGCACCAATACTATCAGCACTACAATCATAGGGAACAGAGGAGAAATATATCAGAATACTAACAAAAGTGTACACCAACACCACGACCCACATACAAATGGACATACAAGGAAGGGAATTCCATTTGCAAAGAGGAGTTAGGCAAGGAGACGTAATATCACCCAAACTCTTTATATGTCTTTTGAAAGACATATTCAGAAGAATTAAAGGGAATTACGGTGTCAACATTGATGGGGTCAAACTGTCCAACTTAAGATTTGCGGACGATATCGTGCTAATTACTAACATCAAAGAGGAGCTGCAAGAATACTTAATAGAAGTAAAAGAGATCAGCGAAAAAGTGGGCCTCAAAATGAATGCCAGCAAGACAAAACTTATGACCAACCATATGGAAGGAATCATAGAGCTGGTACCCAACCATTCACTTGAATACGTACAGGAAATTGTTTACTTAGGACAGACCATATCATTCTCGAGAAACACAAGCAAGGAAAGAACCAGACGCATAAATGCTGCATGGGCAAAATTTTGGTTGCTGAAATTCATACTACTGGAAAGATCATACAACCTAGAGATAAAACGACATATCATAAACACATGCATTCTACCAACACTGCTATACGGGTCGCAAACCTGGAGCACTACAATCAGGGACAGAACAATGCTAAAAGTGGGCCAAAACAAAATGGAAAGAAAGATGCTGGGAGTCACGTGGCGAGACAGAATGCAGAATGAGGCCACAAGGGGGGAAAAATAACGGATGCAGTAATCACCAGCACAATCCAGAAATGGAGTTGGGCGGGCCACATTATGCGACTCAACCCAATTAGATGGGCGTACGGGGCTAGAATCTGGGATCCAAGATACGGTCAAAGGGATGTGGAACGCCGAAAGACATGATGGGCCGATGAACTCAGGAAAACCTTCGGGAATCGTTGGACAACGGTGGCCAAAGAGAGGGAGACATGGAAGCAATGCACAAAGGAAGCAGCCCAAAACATCAGTGGTTAAAGAAATGCGCAACCAACACATAACAGACGGACAATAAGCAGCCAGGGACCAACCAAAGCACGATGACACCACAAAGGGAGCAAATTGCTCCTAGGGGGATCGTTCCCGGCATGGCTAACCGGGATCGCCTTACCAAGCCACCTTCCCTCAAAAGAAGAGGCCCGTGCCCCGAGGGGACAAATAAGGGCTTATACTTATACCCTCTAGAATGAGGAATACTTTCTAGGCAACAAAATGTAAGATCAAATCACCCTTTAGCTGTCTTACAATTATATTATTGTATTCTCTATTCAAATCTAGATAATTTGACAGACTTTAAAGACAGTGCAATTAAAGAATTTGTGTTCAATAGTGATATTGTGGTGCCCCGACGAAGTTTCGGTAACACTACACATGTCAGGATTGGCTTTAGGCCTTTAGGATATGGATAGGCAATGCTGTGGATTATATAGGATAGCATGCAATGTGATTAATTATTTTCATGCGCCATTAAATAATAATCATATATACTAAAATAAATACTAATTTACTGCAAATCAATATTATAAAAGTTATCTTTAAAAATGATCTAATAATAATCTAAATTATACATTTTTTACGTCAAGAATTTGACTTACTAAATTTTAACTCTGTTAATTAATATTTATTCTTAAAACTTCACTTTTCTAATAAAAACTTGTTATAATATCTTATTATTTCTTTTGAAATAAACTACTGAAGTTATCTTTATCATATACTAAAATGAATTCTTAAACTTACATTTTATTCTTGAAATTTCCAACGTCGCCATCATGGCTTCCCACTATTACTTCAAAGCGATGAGAAGTTGAGAGAGATTTTAACAGCATGTAAGCCCTTAAATTACTTTTCTACTGACGCTATAACCCGGAAAACCCACTGTCAAAATATCGCGGGAGATTTAACTATTATGCGTCTATATCAGTACTTAAGTCATTATTAAAATAAAACTTTCATTAAACACTCTGTAATTTAATGTATACTTCGGTAAACTAAATGCAAAACAGGAATATACAATCTTCGACAATAATCGTGAATATTCGATCTCATTTCGAGATTTTAACCATAAAATGTATTTCTCAATTATGCAAAGATTTGCTATCCCACAAACTGTGAATTAAAGGAATGCCAATTCATCAAAGAAAATTGAAAGAAAATATATGAAAATTAGTTCCCCAAGAAATGAACTACAGTATTAAATACAGCCCATATAATATTCTGTTAATTTTTATGTGCCTGCATATGCTTATATGATTTCATGAAAGTATTTTCGTCTGCTGCAGCCATTTTATCAGTTCACGTTCTCGTTTGTGATTGGTTGTTACCTACGTTTATGTTTTCATTGCGAAAGCTCAATGCCGTGCTAAAGTTTGCGTTTAAGTTTACGTTCTTACGTTTACGGTTAAGTTTCTATCTGAATGGCCCATGAAAGGCAGGTGGACTCAAGCTACTGCTGACCACACATTCTTGTACTCTCGACATTTCCTGCTGTCTCTGATATCACATAACCTGTACTCGTATGATAACTTAAATGAAATAATCAAAATAATAAATATATTTTTCTTTCGTTCATTAGGACCTAACGTTCTGCCATAATAATATTATTTGGAGGTTCCTTTTTATTTAGTCATCCCGATATAGCTGCGCATTTCAAGCCAAACAAAGTTTTGCTTCCGTAGATCCAAGAGCCTATGTAAATATGATTAATAACAATTACAATAATATATAATTATTTATATTTTTTACTTACTTTTTTCCTGGTAAATTCAGCAGTTCAGATTTGAAATCCCTTTCGTAATCCTGCTCCGTGAAGTGAAGTGCAAGGAACAAACTCTGCTTATTATCAGGATTCCAAGAATCATTTTTCCGGCAAGCAATAATCCATTGGTTGTGAACATCTTTGATTTTTGGAAAGATGTGGAACGATACAGTACATATGTTCTGGCTCACCCCTTCAAACTAAGGAACCAAGTATAAATTTCTACCCCAACTGAATGGTTTTAAAGCAGTTGTAGTATGTTCTACCCCACCCCTTAATCCAAGGTAATAAGTATAGGTTTCTTCGATAAAGGTACAAGCCCTTAGGTAGTTGCGGTATGCTCTGCCCCACTCCCTTAACCCAAGGAACCAAATATAAGTTTCTACCCCAACTGTATGACTTCTAAGGTAGTTGCAGTATGTTCTACCCCACCCTCTTAAACCAAGACACCAAGTGGAGGCTTCTTCGCCAAAGGATATTTGCGAAAGTGATTCCTAGCTAGAGTTTGTAATGCCAACAGAGCCGAAATTGAAATTTAGACAAGTGTTAAGATGAAATCGAAATACAGACAAGTCCTAAGATGAAGCTGAAATCCAGACAAGTGCTAAGACGAAATTAAAATCCACATATTTGCTAAGACGAAATTAAAATCCAGAAAAGTGTTAAAACGAAATTGAAATCCAGAAAACTGCTAACATCAAATTGAAATGCAGACAAGTGCTAAGACAAAGTTGAAATCCATACAAGTGTTCAGACGAAATTGAAATCTAGACATGTGTTAAGACAAAATTGAAATCCAGACAAGTGTTAAGAAGAAATTGAAATCCAGATAAAACCACAAACGAAATTGAAATCCATACAAGTGCTAAGATGAAATTGAAATCCAGATAAGGAGATAAGTGCTAAGACAATATTGAAATCCACATAAGTGCTAAGACGAAATTGAAATCCAGACAGGTGCTAAGACGAAATTGAAATTCATATATGGACTAAGACCACATTGAACTACAGAGAAAACCACAAATGAAATTGAATAAGATAAAAAATGAAATATAAAAATTGGTTTAAGATATAAATTAAAGATTTAATAGAAAATAATTTAACAGTAGAAGATATGGAGAGATTTCATGGTAATATCCAAGAGGACGATCCTCTATACGAATTCAAAATGGCTTTGCACGACCAAGGCAACGTGGCTCAAGGGTTCTTAAGAGCATTTTGGGGGAGGTACAAGTAATGACAATACCAACACTACTAAATCAATGAAAATGAAATGAAAAATAATTTTCTTTCTAAAATAAATCAAATGAATAGCAATCTTAATGCACCCAAACGATTTATTGAAAGCCTAATAAAACAAGCTCAGACGATTTCGGTTATATATAATAACAATTCACCAATTCAATACCAAGAAGGAGACATGAGAAGGTTTAAGAGAGCTAAGATATGTTTCTATCGTAAGGAAGGGTTTACCGATGAGAACCATAAAGTCACTCACCATAATCATGTCACAGGAATGTTTATCACTCCAGCTTGTAACAATTGTAATCTCAAACGAAAACTCCCAACCTTTGTACCGGTCTTTATGCATAACCTTTCTGGATACGATTCTCACCTGTTCATTAAGGAATTAGGTTGTACAAAAGACAGTATAGAACTCGTCCCAAGCAATGAAAAGCAGGTTGGTAAAGATTAATTGTGATTTGTAGACTCATTCAGATTCATGCCCACCTCGTTAGACTCTTTAGTCAACAACTTAACAACCGATCAGATGAGTCTTATGAAGGAGTACTTTGAAGATGAATGGCTAGAACTTGTATCTCGTAAAGTCTACCCATACGATTACATGGATTCCCAAACAGGTTTAAAACCTGTTTTAAAGACAAAGTTCTACTAAGGAGGAGATGGAGAAGATGTCGGTTACTAGATTGAAAGTGATATACTTGTAAAAAGCCAAGAAGATCTGTGGCTATAGCACTCTAAGTAAGATCAATCTAATAAAAAATAGACCAATACCAAAGCACTCCAGATAAACTGAGAGATATGTATATTTGATGACAGTTGGCGCTTTAAAGAACCACTGTAGAAACAACAAAAGCTACTCAAACCTATACCACATTCAAAAGCAGGCTTGAAATGTTGAACATCAAATAGGACAACATTAATGTGGGTGAGGATCCAGTAGCCTCGTTTCTAAACAGGATAACCCAAGCTGTAAATAAGAAGATAGAAAGTAAAAACAAATTAAAACGAAGTAATGTAAACAGTAGGCTATCTTTGAATGACATGGCACAAGAACAAATAGAAGAATACATTAAACTTATTGATTTATGCATCCAACAAAACAACTTCAATACTATAAACAAACAGCAGGTTTAGCTATGGGCAGTCCACTATCACCGCTACTAGCAGATTTATACATGAGTGAATTAGAACTACAAGTAACCAAAGCATTTCCTCACATATTCAAAAGCTGGTGTAGATATGTCGATGACATTTTTGCCATCATACCAAAAAAGATTCTTGGAAGACTCATTAAAATTATTAAATTTGCAAGATAGATCAATACAATTCACAATGGAGGTTGAACAGAATGGTTGCTTACCCTTTCTAGACCTAAAAATCATTAGAAACCAGAAGAGTCTAGAACTTGGGATTTACAGAAAACCCACACACGTAGACAACTACATAAAATACAACAATTTTAACCCCAAATCACACCAGTTTGCAATTTTTCACAGTCTAATACACAGACTTATCTGCCTCCCGCTAACTAAGATAGTATTTCTCTAGTATCATTTTTGCTATAAATATTTGGTCCGTTGTTGACTTCCCTTTCCTGAATCCTCCCTGGTATTCCCCTGTGATGTTCTCCATAGTTTTTGACATTCTTTTAGCAATTAATTTTGACAAGATTTTATATGTCATATCTAATAATGCTATTCCTCTGTAATTGTTACATATTGTTTTATCGCCCTTTTTGTGTATTGGGTGAATTACAGATAGATTCCAGTCTTCCGGCATTTCTTCTTTTGCCCATATATTTTGAATCAGTTTGACTATTTCATTTTCTAATTTCTCTCCTCTGTTTATTATTAGTTCTGTTGAAATTCCATTCTCTCCCGGAGCTTTATTCTTCTTTAGTTCATGCATTGCTGCTATTATTTCTTCTTTTTTGGGTTGCAATTGTTGTTCTCCTGGCTGGTGTACTATTTTAACCATTCCATTATTCCTCCTTAATTCATTATCGTCTTCTCCTAATAGGCTGCTGAAATATTCTAGCCATCTTTCCTTAGCCTCATTTTCCCCCCCCTATCAAATTTCCTTCCTTATCTCTGCAAAAATTTTATCTTGGTTGAAAGCCTTTCTTGTAGATTTTAACACTCTTATAAAACTTTCTTGCATTTCCTTTCTCTCTTTCATTTAGTTGTATTGTTAACTCCTTCAAATATTCTCGTTTGGCTTTCCTACATGTCTTTTTGGCTTCTTTCCTTTTTAGTTTATAATGCTCGGCACTTGCTCTTGTTCTTTTTTGTAGCCAGTTTAATCTTGCTTTGTTCCTTTCCTTGATTCCCTTGTCACATTCTTCATCATACCACTCTTTCTTTTTCTCCTTCTCCCTTTGGCCCAGTGCATTCTCAGCTGCTTGTATTATTGTGGTTTTTATGTCTTTCCAGTGTTCTTCTATATTTTTGTTTCCCTCTTCTTCACCTTCACCTTCTGCCAGTCTTCTATTGATTTCTTCCACATATTCTCTCTTGTTTTCCTGGTTTTTTAATTTGTCTATGTTGTACCTTACTTGCCTTACTCCATTCTCTGTTCTATTTCTTGCTATTTTGGGTCGGTAGTGAATCTGAACCATAAAATGATCGGAATTACAATCTGCTCCTCTTCTGCTTCTCACGTGGGTTATCCTGGATGCGTGTCTACCCTCTATCAGCACATGATCTATTTGGTTTCTTACCTTCCTATCCGGTGAAATCCATGTGTGTTTATATATGTCCTTTTGGGGAAACATAGTGCTTTTAATAAATAAACCTTTATCCTCTGCGAATCTTATTAATCTTTCTCCGTTGTCATTACTGTTCTCATGTAAGCTATGTTTCCCTGTTATCCTTTCATGTTCTTTTTCCTTGCCTATTTGAGCATTCAGATCCCCCAGAATTATCTTGACATCATTCCTTGCTACATTATTGTAAATTGTGTCCAGGCTGTCATAGAATGTTTCTTTTATTATTCCTTCTTTTTCTTCCATAGGTGCATGTGTGTTGATTAGCGTTATATTAAAAAATGTTCCTTTCAATCTCAGGCTGCTTATTCTTTCATTAAAACCTTTAAAATCTAAAATAGAGTCCTTAAAACTGTTATGTACTATAAAACCAGTGCCAAACATACTATTTTCTCCTCCTTTATAAAACACTGTGTATTCGCCGGATGTCATTATTCCTTCTCCCTTCTATCTAGTCTCCTGCACTGCCAAAATACCTATTTTGTATTGTTTCATTATTGTCTTCAGGTTATTCAATGCCCCTACCTCCCGCATAGTTCTCACATTCCAAGTTGCCATTTTAAAATCATGTCCTCTTCCATGCTTATGTCGTCTCCTTTTGATCAATCCGGCTTCTATTAGTTTGGCTTTCTGAACTAAAATTTTTTTCCGGGATTGGGTTGTTGGCCCTATGCCCAACCCCCAACCTGGAGGACCAGGGACTCTTCTGTTGAGGTTACCATTCCTTAGTAGATTTTGTCCCGATAAGGCGCCGGACTGTCGCACATTATTAGCATAGGTTGGGCTGCTGTTGTTCGTCAGCTCTATACACTGGATTTAGTAGTCATGCTATATCTACATCGTCATGACCCCAGGTGACCAACAGCTAATACCGTTGGTATTATAGCTTCTCATGAGTAGCTACAGAGTTGTTTACTTCCCATAGCTACTGTTCTTATTATAGATTCTAATGGTTTTCCAGTTGAAGGAACAGCGCTTTTAGATAGCGGTTCCGATTGCAACTTAATAAGCAGTTGATTTTTTAAGCACCTTAAGCTGTCGTCCCAAACTCAGCGTTCTTCGCTTACTGGAATAATGTCACCACAAGTAACTTCGCACATATCGACTTCCTCTTGGTTAAGTCCACTAACAGTTCTTGGCACCACACCACACAAGCCATTTTCGAACCTAAAATTTCAACTGCGAAATTTCCTCACAGGCCCATTAATACTAACTGTTGGAACATTCCTCCCAACCTTTAGCGGGCTGATCCTAACTTCAGCACACCTTAATATGTTGACTTATTGCTGGGAGTTAAGTTCTGTTCTCAAATAGTATGTACAAGCCAGTGTACTGCTCCTAACCTTCCAATAATACAAAATTAACACCTTGGTTGGTATTTGTCAGGGAAGCTGCCACAGCCTAACACTTCTGAGCAGCATACTTCTAATAGAAATGCCCATAAGTGACAACAGCCACACAACATTCGTCTCAACCGATCGACCAGCAACTCAGTCACTATTAGGAATGGTAATAAGTGATCACAACCACACAACACTCGTCTCAACTCATTGACTGGCAATTCACTCACTCACCATGTATTCTGTGTGCATCAGTCTGCATTTCAGACATCAGAAAAACATGATCGCCGTCAGATGTCTGGGTCCTCAGAATCTAAAGATTTCTGAGTCTCTCACCCTTCCACCTACTCCTACAATACCTAAAACTAAAGTTGTACGCTCTGCTTCGAAGCAGCGTAACATGCAATTTGCATTGCCACCTTGTGTCTAATTATCATATCATTTTGTTTCATCATTTACATATAATTCAATATGATTCCACATTCATGAGATGGTTTACAAACTACATAATCGCGGGCAATATGTGCACTTACGTACGTTCTCTCACATTGAATTTGAGGTTAGAACGTGAGGTTATGATATTATTAAGTATAATATTTATTATTATCAAGTATTTTCTTTGTATTACGTACTTTAAAAATCTCTATTACCTTTAAATTTTACTTTTTCATATTATCAATTTATTTATGCATAATTTTTCAACGTTTCGCTGTGGGTTGTAAACATTACACTAGTTATGATATTTTTTTAGTTTAACTTTCTCTCACTACATTAATGAAGCACTTTGTTGAGAACTTATCATTATTCCCCTGAAAAATCACTATGAGTTACTAAATTTCATTTAATTGCTAATTTTAAGGGTAATTTATGATAGATAATCTAAATTTCAATGTGAGCTCTGATTCCTCATATTCAAAATAACCTCAATATACGGTAGGATATATTTTTCGTTAATTCACCTAGTAGTTATTCAAAAGTGCGTTGTATTTCAGTCAGTTTTTTAGTTTCAAAATGCTTCCCCAAGCTCCTAACATAGTACTACAATTTATATTTAATGTTATCATATCAACCAAGGCCTACCATATTATCACTTCAGTTTATTAAGGGCTTTTGTTGAATTACAAATTAATTTCTTTATCTTTCTTCAATAAGATTTAAGTCCTATTAATAAATCTTGATGGTATCCTCATCTTGTAGCGATGTGGGGGCTTGTGAGTCCAAGAGATCCTGAGAGCTATGCCGGTGGGAGCATAAGCTCCTGGTAGGGCCATCCAAGCCGCACAGGTCAAAGGTGATGGGCCAGACAAAGAGGGATACCCTGGTCCTCCAGGTTGGGGGTTGGGCAATCCAACCTCATAAAAATTTAACCGTTGAGAAGCCTAAAGATATTCAAGCCAGAAGGATCAAACCATGGCAACCAATGGGATAGAAAAAGGTTAACAATTTGAGAATATGTACTTGGAACGTATTATCCCTTTATAAACCAAGAGCTTTAAAATTGTTAATTGACCCGCTATTTAAATACAAAGCAGACATTACAGCATTACAAGAGATTAGATGGACTGGCAAAGGTGTAATTGAAAAAAAAGAATGTACAATTTATTATAGCTGTGGAGATGAACATGTGTTTGGCACAGGATTAATTGTCATGTACTTTAGAACCATCTTGCAAATATTATATTCAAAAATATTTCTTATATTATTTTAGTTTAGTCTAGTTTAATTATAAGTTGACTTGTCCAATATCAATTGTACATTGTACATAGTGATTATTCTGGACCAATAAAGAATTTGAATTTGAATTTGAATTTGAGTTAAACACTCAGTAATAGACTTCAAACCAGTAAATGAACGACTGTCAGTTCTAAGGAGGGTACATTTTTCAACTATAGCATTATCAACGTACACCTGCCAATAGAAGAGAAACTAGAAGAGGAGAAAACTATAGCATATAACCATCTTACGTTGGCACTGCTACACTAAAAATGATTTATTATGGGCTAGTTTATCAAATCCACATATCCTATATGGTATTGAAGTATGGGGAGCATGTGCCTATACACATTTATGTAGAATACTTATACTTATACTACAGAAGCGGTGTCTTAGAATAATATATAAACTGGGAAGGTTAGACAGCTGCAGAGATATATTTAGGAAGGAAAAAATACTAACAATAATGTCATTATATATATATATAGGGTAATTTTACTTTTAAAATCTAAACCAGAATTAAACGTAGCCATAGATGAAATTCACCAGTATGACACTCGATCAAACATAAACCTATACACAAAAAGATACAACACAAAATCATCAAACAGGGATCCATATGTAATTGGGGTTCTATAATAAACTACCAAACACTTTAAAACAGTGCACTGGGAAAAAATTTACACAAAAATTAAAATTAAAGAGCTATCTTTGTGAAAAGCACTTTACAGGATAGATGAACTCTAAATTAGATATAGGCCTAGGGTAAATAGTTTTATGATATCTATTAATTAATGAATCTTGTATTCTGGTATGATCATAGTCTGTAATTAGATTTAAGTTTGACATGTCCAAAATCAATATGTAATTGATACACTGGATGAAATAAAATTATTATTATTATTATTATTATTATCTTGAGAAAGCCTATGATGTATGCCCAGGAAGAGATATAAAAATAGTCATAGGAGACATGAACGCACAGATAGGGAAAGATGAGATGTATTATACAACCATAAATAAACATAGTTTACACAGTAACAGTAATGAAAATGGAGTGAAACTGATTGATTTCGCTATATCAAGAGGACTGATTATAGGTAGTACAGCATTCCCCCACAAAAAAATACATAAAGGAACTTGGAAATCTCCTGACAGTCATACAATAAATCAAATTGATCACTTCTTGATAGAGAAGAGGCATAAATCAATGTTGATGGACTGTCAAACTTTTAGAGGTGCGGACATTGACCACTTCCTAGTAGGGGCAACAATCAGAGCTAAAATAAGTAATTATAGAAAAATAAATATGAATGGAAATACAACTACAACTAAAAAGAAGCAATATGGCCTAGACTCCTTAAAAGAACTAAATAAACTAACACAATATCAGGCTAAATTAAATGAAGGAATTGATAAAATAATTAAGATAAAATGGCTATAACTAATGTTGATGACTACTGGGGCATTATCACAGTGTCATTGAATACCATAGCTGATAATGTTATAGGGACACAAGAGAGAATAAAAAAACAATGATTGGTTTGATGAGGAATGTGAGAAGGCATGATTAGAGAAAATCGAAGCGTACCAATGAACACTACAAAAAAATTGTACCCGGCACTCAATGGAAGAATATCAAAATAAAAGAAGATAAGAAAAGAAAGTCCATAGGAGAAAAAAGAGACAACATGAAAATAAAAAGATGGAAGAAATTCAGGAAAGTAATAATATAAACAATGCAAGGAAATTCTATCAAATGATTAATGAAGATAGGTAAAGTTTTAAACCAACAATTACAATTTGTAAAGATAACCTTGGTAATATCCTAACAAGGAAAGAAGATATTTTACATCAGTGGTGTAAATATTTTAAAGAACATTTTAATAAAGTTTCTGATTATGAAAATAATAGACCAGAAAGGAAATTTAATAGAGGATGTTACAGATTTTATGAATGACCCTACAGATAATTTTGATGATCTTAATGATTTTAATGGAAGTCATCCACCGACAATAGAAGAAATTCAGAAATAAAAAAGCACCAGGTATTGATAAAATCCCTCCAGAAACCCTAAATATGGAGGACAAGAACTCATAATCTTTTAAAGATTGTTCGAGCTAAAAGAATGTTCGAGCTAATCTAATATATGAAATTGAAAGTGTGTGGATATGTGGGTATGTGGGTATGTAAGTTCCCTATACAAATCTACATTTCTTGACCAATTTGTATGAAATTTTGCACACGTACCCAGTTAAGCCCGGGAAGTAACACGGTCAACTTAAAATTGAAACAAATCAGTCCTTCCCTTGAAAATTATATAATTTCTGAGAATATTATACTGAAAAAAATGAAATGCTGTTCAGTTTACATGACGACAGTGTATTGTTTACTGTGATCACATAGGGCTTTGGCAACTATATAATACTGGACTTTAACGAATTATGATTTCATCGATGTAATATATTGGCGAAAATAATTACTGAAAAATGAAATCCACGAAAATAAAGCACAGTGTGATGCAGTCACATAACTTTCTCTACCCTCGACAAAAGAAATATTTTCTCACTTCACATTTTGATGTAGAATAAGAGGTCGTATTGCAGGGACAACTTAAGTGTGTGAGTATGCTATATCAGAAGTAGGTAAATAATCCTTTGCGCTGATACGTTATCCACAGCTGTAGGCTTTGTATTAGTTGAGAAATAGGGATATTTATCATAGGCCCTAAGCATGGGATGGAACATTTTGAGTCCTATGCTCGCAGTATATTATGTCCCGGGTTTTAGGGGAGGGAAGTATGAAGTGATACTGCATTTCTCTTTTATTTCAGCCCCGAAACAATTGTATGGTAACATGGGAATGGGAAATAAAATGTTCTGTCAAGTCAATACAATCTTATGTAATTTATGTTTCTTCTTATTTCAACCCTTCCCAGGCATGATGTGTAGAAGCAATGGAATGCAGCATTCGACATCCTCTATGAGCCATAAAAAGCTATATCTAGCGTTTTCTGATGGAATAGTTTGAGTGTGATAAATCTTTTTCTTCATTTAAAGTTTTACATACATATTATATAAGGACCTAGAGTTTCAAAATCGAAAGTCCTCCACAAGTTAATTTCATATTACAAAATACAAAGCCCGGGCGTTGCCGGGCCTTTTCAGCTAGTATGAAATAAAGAAGAAACACCTATGGAATGGAAAACCGGACTGATATGTCCAATATATAAAAAAGGGGACCCTATGCTTTGCAAGAACTAGAGAGCAATGACATTACTAACAACAACCTACAAAATATTCTCTAAAATTCTGTATTTAAGATTACTACCTTATGCTGAGAAAATAATAGGGAATTATTAGTGTGGATTTCGACAAGGGAAGGGAATAACAGACCATATATGTGTGAAAAGACAAATCCTTGAAAAAACAAGAGAATATGGAATTGAAACCTACCATCTGTTCATAGATTTTAGATCAGCCTATTGACAGTATTACTAGAAAGGAGTTATGCATAGCAATGAAGGAATTTAAAATAATAAGATTGACAAGGGCAACTATGGAAACTAGCCAAAACTTAATCCAAATTCAAACAGATACATCAGATCCATTCCGAGCAATTAATGGACTATGACAGGGCGACTCACTTTCATGTGTAGCCTACTTTTCAATCTGGCATTGGAAAAAGTTATTAGAGATGCAGGCATCCAAACAAGAGGAGCAATATTCCAATGATCGACACAGATATTAGCGTATGCCGATGACATTGACATTATTGGCAGAACAGAAAATGATGTTAAGAAAGTCTTTAAAACTTTAATTAAAGCAATAAGTAAAATGGGCCTCCAAGTAAACAAAGAAAAAACAAAATATATGATTATCAATGAAAACAAGAAATATAACAGAAATGGACAATATATTAGTATAGAAAGTTTTAAATTTAAAAAAGTTGATAGTTTTGTGCACCTAGGCTCCCAGGTTAACAAATCAAATGACATCAAACAAGAGATAAATAGGAGAATAAAAAATGCCAATAAATGCTACTATGGTATGGTGAAACACTTCAAATCTAAACTCCTCACACATGCAACAAAAGTTAGGTTGTACAAAACATTGATAAAGCCAGTGCTGACCTATGGAAGTGAAACCTGGGTCCTAACGGAAGATACTGCCAACCAACTTGGCATTTTTGAAAGAAAGATCCTCAGGAAGATATGGCCCCATCCAGGATGCAGGAGAATGGTGGGTACGATACAACAAGGAACTATATAACATTTATAGGACACTGGATGTTGTTATGGACATCAAAGTGGCTAGACTGAGATGGGCAGGACATGTTCAAAGAATGAACAACAATGAAATGGCTAAGAGAGTAATGGAAAATAAGCCAGAAGGAAAAAGGAAAGTTGGAAGACCTAAATCCAGGTGGATGGACGGTGTGCTGGAAGATATAAAAAGACTAAAAGTTAAAAATTGGTGGATGATCGCCAGGAACAGAGAAGCCTGGAAGAAAATTTTAAGGGAGGCCTTGACCCGACCTGGGTTGGTGAGCCAGACATGATGATGATGATGATGATGAATAAATCTTGAAGTCAATTCCTATTGGTCATGGCTACCTCAGTGTGAGTTATTTAGCCAATGGCTGTCAAAATGACGTAGAATTAATTTGGACGCAATTTCATCCTATATGCAAATACATGTGTTTCATTAATTCAGACGCCGTATAGATTTCAAACAAGAAAACACGTACTTCTGCTTTGAGTTTGGACCATCCTGTTTTTCCAATGAATATATTTGGTATTTGCCGGCCCTCTCATCAATCATTAATTATGTGTATGTGTCTCAAAGCCTGTTAATTTTGATATTCAAGTTCTCCCGATATAATCAAGCAATTTTCTTGAGACTTGCTTTCAACAGCAATTTTGGTCAATCTTGAACAATTTACAATAACGTGAAACAACCATTTCATACACTGTGTAGTTATCACAATGAATTTCAACATTAATCATTGACACTGTCATCTTATCACACAGTGATAATAACATTTTCCAATATTTGTGATTTTTTATGTACAATGTCGTTGTTCCTTAGTGACATTATGTTGTGTAATCATACACATTAGGCCTATCATCACATCAACATGCTATTCAAGTAATGGCCTAAACTATTAATAAAACAGTTCATTATTAATTATTTCTTGACTCTTTTCAACCATAATTTCACACAATACATTACAAGTGGTGACTGCATTTCAACTAGTTATTTTAAGAGGGTTATCAAGATTTATTTTTAAAAATCCCAGGGCTGGCAAATTTGACATGGATTTTTTCATAGTTTCCCCAGTTGTAAAGGCAAATGCTGAATTGGATATTTACATACCATGAATCATCCTCACAATTTCATCCTGTATCATATCCATTTAAATTAATATCAGTTGATATTTACTCCATTAAGTACACCGACAATAGAAACAATTGACAGGCAATAGTTCCATGGTCTACCCTACTGTACAGACACAGATTCCGAACTCCTGATATTGCCTCGAAACTAAAAGGAATATAAACACAGCTGAAATAAAAAATAAAATAAAAAAGATTTATTACAACGTCAAGGTACATAATCGAAGAAATCATGTTAAACATTGACACCCAGAAGAAAAAAAAATGTTTAAAGTGTAGTGTATTATCATCTTGTCTTTTTTTTTGTGTGTTAAGTGTATTTTTTTAACATATATTCTGTCTAATTTAACAGGCTCAAAAATATGAGAATGGTGTTAATACTGAATTATTCTTTCGTTCAAAGTTGGAAGGGCTTACAACGCAAATTTAATACAGTCCACTTCATATTCTTAACAACAAACCTTTTTGCTTTTTTCTTTCAGTATTATCCCGAGAATGTAAACCTTTTCAGATATGTCTCATGTATATGAACATTAGAAATTTATTGTTATTGTCTGTTGCTGTAGCATAAATAACCCATTAATGATCTATAAGCCTCTGTTAAGTAAGCACAACTTACTGCGATTTTCATTTCAATACAGAAAGGCCTCTTCAATTCAATCTCAATAGAATGACTCACCAAACAGTTAATAAAATAATCCATGCAACTATAAAGGTTCTTCTGTTGCTTTTATTTGGGAAACAATTAAAGGGACTGAATTTGTAATGTGTTCTTATTTTTATACTTCACCTGTAATTAGTTAAATATTTGACTACCCATTTTTACACAATTTCATGTGTAACATAAACCATTTACAAGCATGTTTTTGTGTAATATGAAAAATGAGCATAACCTCACAATATACAGGGTGCGGCAACATAACTTCCTTTTTTCAAAACGCAATAAAACCCATTTTAGGAAACATATTTTTTATTTTATTTTTTTATAATGTTGGTACATATCTAATGATTTGTTTTACACAGTTTTGAAAATCATATCAGGTAGGTGACGCCCCCCATTGTCCATACACTGAATAAGCCGATTTCTGGCGTTTGTCATGACCCTTACCAGCATAGCAGCGGGTATGTTAGCAATTTCTGCCCGGATGTTGGCCTTCAGTCTTGTAGGGTCCTTGGATGTTGACATGAACGTGGGATTTCAAATAACCCCACACAAAAATCGCATGGGGTCAAATCTGGGGAGTGTTATGCAACATGCGGCGTTGACTGCTAAACAGTGTGCAGCTATCTCTGTCTAACAGACAAAGAAGGGAGATTGAGGTGAGGTGCTCCGGGAACTGTTCCCATTGATGCCTTTGAAGTGTGAGCCATTGCTATGTCCTGTTGGAATCAAATGTCCCCTAGGTCCAATTCTTCAAGTTGTGGAAGAAAAATTCCTCCAACATGTTCACATATCGGACGTATGTCTGCATGCAGAACGCCGTGGGGATCGCAAGATTAAAGCTCTCACTGTCTCAATGTTCTCAGGTGATCTGATGGGCCGAGGGACTCCAGTTCTTCGTCTTGTCACACTTGCGGCTTGCCTGAATGTAGTGACCCATGTAAAATTGATTTCCGGTCCAGGACAGGGCCCAAGGGGGCTACATTAAAGCGATTTCGGAAGGCGCGCTGGGTTGCGACCACAGAACATCCGTTTGAAAAGTAGGCCTCGACGGCAAAGGCACGCTCCTCACTGTCCCAACGCATGATGACGACTGACATGGAAGGGAACAAAACTTTAGAACCACGCCAGTCAAATGAGACCACTTCCGCCCCACAACGACCCCTACAGCCTGAATGGCGTGCATTTCAAAAAATGAAGTTATGTTGCCGCACCTTGTAGTATTTTGTATGTAAACTGTTTCTTCCATTGTATGGCAAAGAAGTATATTTATTTATTCATTTATACAGTATGAAATGTTAATATGGTAATGTTGCAGATTAACAATGGGGAGGTTGTAATTTGAATCCCATGGCTGGCCAACATGATTGTGAATTTTTTCTGGGTGTTCTTTACTCATAAAGAAGAATTACGGATTGGAATTTACTTAACACTCTTGAATATTCCCTGTCCCTTGACTGTACACATGATGTACTTTGTCTTGGCAGGACTTAATATATACCAGACAGTCCCTCCATAATCTGTTCAATACATGTGATTCTGTCCCCTACAGGCATTACATATTCTAATGACTTAAAATATTGTTGGGGGGAGGGGCAAGAATTGGATCTTTAGTAGTTACACATAGGCTTTACATGGGGGCAGAAAGTACCTTCTTCCCCCAAGTCAGTGCCTACGTTCTATTCTAAAGTAAAGGGTAAGTAAAATCCAATCTGGCATTAATCTCTATAAGGAGGATGTCTCCATCCTCAAAAAGAAGAAAGGAATAATAATAATAAGAAAACCACTCGTACAGCAGCCCTCAGGACCTGAACGCACATATTTTAAAAATAACTTTTTTTTTGTGATTCAATCTTCTGCAGTATCATCCACCAGGATGAATTTTCTGGCATGTCTTCAAGATATTAAGTAAACTAAACTAGGGATTCAAAACTCTTCAAGAATAGAATGAAGAAAAAAGCTTTGTAATAATATCTGTAGCCTAGTTTAAATATTTCCCCATAAATACAATGCCAGCTTCTGTTAGTAATGTGCATGCAGTACACACCAGTCTTCTTCATGTCCATGTCCAAGTCGTCCTCCATCTCCTCTCCCCCAGGTATACATCTCCCCATCACGACTCAATACAGCAACATGGTGAGGGCCACAATCAATACCCACTACGTCCACGCTCAGAAGTTTCTCTGGAAAGCAAGTACTTCATCGTATAATCATATTAACTAAACAAGTTAGCATGTAGTATATGCTGTAAAATATAAAGCAATTTACAAGCTTTGTATGTAACATAGGAAATTATAGCTGATATCATTTCCATACAAAAGTTTACAACAAAATGTGCTCTAGACAAACTTTTAGTTTCTATAGATCTTTTATTTCAATATGGTAATAAACTTCCGGCAAGGAATAACTAATATTACATAAATGAATCTAATATTGTTGAATTTACTGTTTCAAAGCAACGTGTTTAATGGATGTTTTCGAGCCCTTATACACAGTTGACTGGTCCCTGGTAATTTGGCTTCTGGTGACCGAGAAATAGCTTGTTTTAAATATGTATTTACACAATTGGTTCCTTGATCACTTGGTCGACCACCACTTGGCTGATGGAGACTAAGAAAACAAGAGTAACTTATTTGGCAATCAGGGATGTGAGCAATCCATGAGAAAGCTTGTTCCTTAACATGCATAGGCTACACACTGCGAGAAACCAGTTGGCAAAAAGCCACCAGTCTAGTGCCCACGTGCTTCTTTTGACCATTGTTTTAATGTTTTCACAACCATAACTAACATTTCATCTAGCAATTTTTAAGACATTCTCACATGCTTGAAGGTTTTCTTCTCATACTGCCTAAAATTGCTCTAACTCTGGTAATCTATCAATAGGGGGTGCACCTAATATTTCTACAATGCTACAAAGCTATAATGACTATTACTTTCAATGTCCATCTTGAAGCATAGCTAGTGCAATACTAACTAAACTAAACACAAATCAACTTTGAACATATGATAAGCCAATAGAATGTTATGCAACGTGCGGCGTTGACTGCTAAACATTGTGCAGCTATCTCTGTCTAACAGACAAAGAAGGGAGATTGCATGCCTACTCACTAAGAGGAACAAACAAGCATTGTTTTAAGGTATTTCATTATTTTTAAATAATCCGTTTTATCCTCAATGGAGCGTCGTACAGATATGGGATTTGGACAGTCGGCTTCCAAATAAATACAGCTTTCCAATGGTGACTTCAGAAAAGACCTACAGGGTCTTTATTATAAGTTGAGACCGGGCGACCGGTGTTTTCACTCTCCGCTACGGAGTCCGCATTAGCCGCCGGTGACGCGCACGCGGCTTCCCTGCTTAAAGTGTAGGCTATATAAAGTATTACATATCTTACCTTATAACATATGTTGGAAGTGTCGTCCTTCCTGTGTTATACAGGCATTGTATCTGGAAACCACATTCTGGCTGAGAGTTCTTCCACTGTAATGCCCCTAATTTCATTCGTAATGTTTTCTTTCAGCTCCTCCAATGTGTGAGGATTTGTTCGATAAACCTTATCTTCATCACGTACACGTCCAGCAGACTCGTACTTAAAATAATGTTTACACACAAAAATACGATGCTGCAGCGAAATGGGTCTCACCATGTTGACACTTTAACAATAACTGCACGTGCCGATGTTGCATCAAGGTCAGACCGGCTGCGCGCGCCTTCCGTCGCCCGGTCTCAACTTATAATAAAGACCCTGTATATGCAATAAATTTTGAGTGCACATATCTTAAGCGAGGCAGCACGGTCCGTTAATTGTACAACACTGCAACAACCTCATTCGCTTGTCACTCGTCACATGATTCTGCCTGCTCCACCTTAGGTTCAGAGTTGTTCTGTGCTTACTCTAGTACTCCCTCTCCCTGGTTGCCCTATTAGTTGCTTGAATCCGATTAAGATTGTTAGGAGTTATTTTTATCTTCAATATATATGAAAAAACTGAAAATATTTCATTAAATACCAGATATTAAGTTAGGTTAGAAGATAAAAATAATTCAAGCATATATGGTGTTCAAACAAACTACTGGTATATAGGTGGAACCTTTACCATAAATTTGAATTATACTATACTAGTTGAAATTATCTAAGCTTCATAATGAAGTTTATTAATAATTATATGGCCAACCAGACAAAAATCGTCAACAAATTCACCAATGCCAAAAGGAAATTACATAAGACTATAGCAAACATCTATTTCAATAAAACTTGCAAAAACAATAATGTTATTCCAAACTATATTAATATTAAGACAAATACTAAAACTAAATCAGCCACAAATACAATTAAAACAGCACAAAAACTATTGCTTAACAATGAAATTAAATTTCTTCACAAGAAAAAATCATTTCTCAGTAATAAATTATACCAACTACACCTTAAAGCTTCAAAAACTTTCAAACAGATATGGACAATAATAAATAATAACATTAAAATGAAAATTGTTGCAGAAATGGAAAAGAAATATTTAACCTTAAATAAGAAAATCAGTTATCTGATCAACCAGAAACACGATCCTAACAAGGAACAAGAGTACCACATAACTCAAAAAATCAAATTTCATCCAAGAATTGCAAATTTGACCAATATCACTTTAAACAAAGAAGAGAAAGAAATATTGGAACTGGGTTATAAACATAACTTCAGAAGTAATGAAACAACTCAAATAAAATCATTAATTGTCGATTGTGAATCAGCTATCAATACGTTAGATCAACCAGCTCAAAATTTGATACGAGAACAAATAGCACAAAACATCAAGAAAACTTACTATAACAATTCTTCTACAACACAAAATATAAACAGCAAAAACATTTCAGGAAATTAAAAAGCTAAATAATAAACTCAAAGAAAATAATATTACTAATATCAAAGCTGACAAAGGAAGAGCTATCGTACTGATAGACAATGATGTTTATATCGACAAAACCACTCAATTCTTTAAAGGAAACAACATTTTTGAGCTAACCCAAGATCCTACTAATATATTTCAAAATATGCTTAAACAAGCCCTAAAAAATACAGATCTCATTTTAAATGATAACGAGAAGAAAAATGCAATCCATATGAACCCAAACCCCCCCCCCTACTAAGATCACTGATAAAATTACAAAAGGTTAACAATCTGATTAGACCAATAGTCAATTTTAGAAATACTCCAACATATAAAATTTCAAAAAAACTATCTAGTATATTAAAACAAAGATTAAAGTTAAGTAACTCCTACGTAGTCAAAAACTCCGTAGATTTAGCAAACAAAATAAAAAACATTAAACTAAATAACAACGAAAAATTTATTTCCTTAGATATAAAAAATCTCTACACCAATATACCTTTAATTGAAACTATAGAAATAATTAATCAAACATTAATGAAAAATGGAGACAATGAGAATATTACTAAACAATTAACAACACTGTTAAATACTATTCTTTAACAAAATTATTTCAAGTTTAATAGCAAATTATACCAACAAAATGAAGGCCTAGCAATGGGATCGCCACTTTCTGGAATATTATCTGAAACATTTCTACAACATTTAGAACAAACTCAAATTACAAATATTATAAACAAATACAAAATAAAATTATATACAAGATTTGTTGATGATATTTTGATTATATGTAACAATGAATATGTTCAACGAATTTAACAAAATCCACATTAAACTAAATTTTACACATTTTACAAATTTTACACCGATTACAATATAAATTTTTTAGATTTAAACATTTATTTCCGTAACAATAAACCCGAATTCAGCATCTACAGGAAACCAACCTACACAGATAACATTATAAATAATACCTCTAACCATCCAATCAGTCACAAAAAAGCAGCCATAAATAGTATGATACATAATGTTAAACAAACATAAAAATAAAATTAAGGAATCTCAAAACCCTATATCAACATTAAGTAAACAAACAGATCATAATAAAAAAGAAAACTCAAAATACCTAACATTTAATTACACAGATAATAGAATTTATAAAATAATAAAACCCATCACACATCAAAACACAAACATAGCTTTTAAAACTAATAACAGTCTCAAAAAACAACTACAACAACATAACCACAACAAAGAAGATTTACTAAACCTAAGTGGCGTTTATAAATTAACATGTAAAGACTGTGAAAAAGTTTATATAGGACAAACAGGTAGGGCTTTCAAAACAAGATACAATGAACATATTAAAGACTTTAAATATAATCGGAATAAATCTAATTTTGCCAACCACTTAGTAAATAATAACCATGGTTTATACGACATCAATAACACTTTAGATATCTTGCATATACACAACAAAAGTCTTAAACTCAATACACTACAAAATTTAGAAATATATTTAAATAAAGACAACATAATTAACGAAAACACAATAGACACCAACACTCTCTTTGAAACTTACAAAAGCTATAAAACCCACAAGAAACATAATAAACAACTAGTGCGCAATCAGACCTCACAGGCACCAGATCAAATAGCAGGACAACAGCTAGTAAGTACAACCGCATTTCACAAAACTTAGGTTCCTTTTGTATTTTCAATGAATGAATTACTAATATATATGATTAATTTTAGGGACTGAAGATGACATGATTATGTCGAAATGCATATCCGTCAATAATACACCATTCTGCTTGACCACCGAATAGATTGAAGATAAAACTTACATAACCACATTTTATAAGAAATTGTTTCAAGGACTATCACAATTAAAACGAATAAGCTTAATGTATAAAATTTTTGGATTATAAGGTGTTCAACGACAAGAGTTATACATCATAACTCAACACCCACTGTATACGATTATACTGGAATAATCATATGAAAGTTAACATTTTTATATGAACTTTCTATAAAGAAGTTTACGACTCAGTTGTTTAAACTAAAATTAATGTATAAATACTCATTTTAATGTATAAAATCTTTAGATTATAGAGTATTAAACGACAAGAGTTATATATCATAACTCAATACCCACTGTGTACGATTATACCGAAATAATCATTTTAAAAGTTAACATATGTTATATGACTCCTATTAAGAAGTTTATGGGTTAAATTCAAAATAAGATTTCTACGAACTTTCACATTACTATACATGAAGGTCAATTTTTCTTTAACAGTGAACGCACTATCAACTTTGTACTTAAAATAGACGAATATTGATACTGCTTACCAACAAAATTGCTTGTAAATGTACTTTATAATATTTTAAACAATTTTATAAAATATTCAATACTGTTTTCAGTAACTTATTTTAAATGAAATTTGTGTATATTATAAAGGTACTTTAGAATATTTTAAACATGCTCAAGTGGGTTACAATTTTATAAAATATTCAATACTGTTTTTAGTAACTTATTTTAAATGAAATTTGTGTATATTATAATTTTTAGAAAACAATTGAATAAATTTGAATATTGTATATAACTTGTAAATAACGAATTGATAATTGACTAAACATATTAAAGTCTAAATGAACTAGAAAAAATCTGAACAAAATTCAACTGCTATATTGTGAAGTAAAATTTCTTCTAACCTAACCTAATACATCTCATTAAATTACATCAAATAACAACAAGTTCAATATATATGAAAAAACTGAAAATATTTCATTAAATACCACATATTAAGTTAGGTTAGAAGATAAAAATAACTCCTAACAATCTTAATCGGATTCAAGCATATATGGTGTTCAAACAAACTACTAGTAGGGCCTAGATAGGTGGAACCTTTACCATAAATTTGAAATACCAATGACCAGTCAACAGTGCATAAATGGTCTTCAACTAAGCACCCACAAACAGTAAAATATCAGTATAAAGTGCATCAGGAAAACAAATTGTTTATATGATTCTGAAAAGTATGTTACACTGAAAGTAGCAAATCTGCTAAATCTTTGATTTTTCTACATTGATCTTTGATATATCTTTGATTTTTTATATTTTACGGTTTAACTGGCCAAAACAAAATAACTGTGATTCTACAATAAATAATGTGGTAAGAGTTATTCCATTACACACTATGCTTTTGCCAAACTTTCGTACATTTTAAGGATTTTTCTTTGTTCTTTAACATAATTGCCACTGTTGGTTTTATATTGTAAACAGATGTCACATCAGTCAGTTTCATTCCACCCTCAACTTTTCTAACGATATCTGTCTTCTGTTTTTTGCTAAATTTCTTACTTTTCTTTTCCTCCATTCTCAAGAATATTCCAAATTAAATGGTATAGTACTGTAATTTATTTTTAATTCACCCGACACTAATATTCAATATTTAGAAGAACACAATTTAAATTCTAAGATTCTACAGTGTGCAAAAATATGATGCGATGCTTCAAGTCACGCTTGAGAAACATGTTCCTCCATGCAGGTGACATATTTGTATTCTCTCATTGTCAATCATTGTTATGATCAATAATTGTAGGCTACTATCAAAGTAGTCGTCCATGGTGGTCTAGAGGTAGCGTGCCCGCCTCTAGATCCGCAATCAAACCCAGCCGCGGTCGATGGATTTTTCAGGACGTAAAAATCCTGGGCACGGAGTCCTCCGGGAGGCACTTTAAGCTGGGGGTCCCGTGTCGTAGATTTACGACACTTAAAAGAACTCCAAGCCTAAATTAGAGCCTCTGGACAAAATTTCTCGGCCCTTTCACGTCCAAGAAATACTTAGTTTCCAGAGGGGGGTTGCGAGGCGATGGGCTTACCACTTGTCCCTCTACCCCAGGGGTGCTCAAACTTGAACTGCTGGCGATCTACCTCAATATTTTTAGACTACTTACGATCGACTCTGAGAGACTGCAAGTGTGTGTGATGCAGGGTTGTCGTACATACACGATACACCCTACCTACCTAGGTAGGGCGTACCGTAGCATATATAGATATTAGCTTTCTGCGCAGTATAGGTACATTATTTTAGTCAAGGTTTGGGTTAGGTTTAGTTAGGTTCTTCTCTACAATATCAATGAAAAAACTCATAGTTATTCAAAATTGCGAGTTTATTGGTTGTTACAAAACAAAAGAGTTACATATGGTGTTAAACTTAACTAAGGAGTGGCTTTGGATGTTGAAGCGTGGCACTGCATGTCCTCAGCATACTTTTCATAAGATGGTACGTAACCACTGAGTGCTAATCGCAAGCATGATGACATATGATCGTCAGTTAGTCGATTGCGATATTTTGACTTAATTATCTTCATTTCAGAAAATGCAGACTCGCACAAGTAAGTTGACCCAAAAAATGCCGTCAGTTGAAGGGCGATTTGCCTTACATTCGGATATTTATCTTCAGATATAAAACACCAGAAATTTGTATCAGATGCTGTAGCTTTGAGATGTATATCTGATATAATCTGCACCAACTCATTTTCAACAGAACATGAGTTCATATTAAACTGACTGGCTATTTCAGTAGCTAATTCCTCAATGTTTTTACATGAAAAAGGATAACTCATAAATGATGCTATATTTTCCAATTTACTGCAATCATGAAAACGCATTTCGAATTGTCCCAAAATATTTGATAATTCAGCCTCATACGTATCATAATTCAACTGAGGAATCCTTGCTTTCAAAGACGGAAAATGTTTCAGATCCTTTCTTTTCAGTTGATCTATCATAAGTTGCAATTTACTTTTGAATGCGTTTACTGCGCTAATCATCTCAATAATAGTTTTTCCTTTACCTTGAAGCTCCAAGTTAACGGTGTTTAAGTGCATTGTGATGTCAGTCAAAAATGCCAAATCATTTAGCAATTTTTCGTTTTTCAAAATCTGAGTGTCATCACCTCTTTCGTCTAGAAAAGCTGTTATTTCGGGCAATAATTCTTGAAACCTTTCTAGGAATTTTCCGCGACTCAACCACCTGACGTCCGTGTGAAGAACTAAATCAGTGTGTTCAGCTGACTCCCTATCTTCCAACTGCAACTGAAAGAGCCGCCGTTGCAAGCTACGTGCACGGATGGAATTCACAATTTTTGTCGCAATGCCCATAATTTCCTCCGTGTTTAAAACTTTTGAACACAAAACTTGTTGATGTATAATGCAATGGAATGAAAAAAATGAAGGGAATTCTTCATTAGCTCGACACAATGCCACAAAACCGTTTTTGTTTCCAGTCATTGCTGGTGCTCCATCGGTTGTAATGCACACTAATTTATATATTGGTAGCTCGTAGTTTTTTACAAAATTGAAGAAAACGTCAAATATATCTTCGCCACGGGTCTTCCCCTTCAGAGGTATGATTGTCAAAAATTCTTCCTTAGCCAACATGTCATTGAATACCATCCGAATAAAAATACACAGCTGGGCAGTGTCTGTCATATCGGTGGATTCGTCGAACTGTAAAGAAAAGTATGTACATTCCATGATATCATGTTTTAGTTTATCTGCGATGTCCTGGCTCATGACTTCAATACGCCTTGTGACAGTCGGACGAGATAACTGAAGTTCTCTAATAGCAGACATGATTTCTGTTTTATTTTTAAAATCTCCAAATAAAGTCTCACCCGCTTCAATAAATGCTTCCTTCACCACCGATCCATCTTCGAATGGTTTCTTGTGTTTCGCCAATATATGAGATATTTTAAATGACGCGATCGTAGCAGCTTTTGATTGTTTGACTGGTCTTGTGAACATGGATTGTTCTTTTTTCAAACAAGATATCAAATCACGTACCTTTAGTTTTCTTAATTCACTCTGTGGCGGAAAATCCTTTTCATAGTTTTTATGAACCGTTTTATGATGCCTCTCTAAGTTACCACGCTTAGGTATTGCAACTGACGCACGACAAATAACACAAATGCACTTATCCTTCACCATACAAAAGAAAAATTCTTCCTCCCAATCCTTATTAAAATGATACGTTTTAGATTTCTTCACTGCACTCATTTTCCACTATTTAATAATAAACTTTGTACTTATCGACGTAGTATCGCCATCAAGTTACAATTCAGAATGACTCCAATTCCTGCAGGCGCAACATTTATATCGGCGTGAACGAAAGTCTCGAATGTTCCCGTCAAACGCGCCGCCCGAAACTAGACTGTACTGTCTCTCGTTGTTTCTAGACTAGACTCCACTGTCTAGTCTAGAAACAACGCGGCTTTTCTTTGACAAGTGCCGCGCGTTCCTTTGATAAAGCCACCTTTTGCCGCAAGCAGTGTTATTTTATTAGTTACCTACCTACTTATTAAAATTTTTTTTCTTCTCGAGATCTACTCAAAAAGCACTCGCGATCGACTTGTCGATCGCGATCGACCGTTTGAGCACCCCTGCTCTACCCTCTCTCGGAAAATAAGCATATCAAAATTAGTATAGGTAATGAAACCTCCATTGGAGGCCCCTTCGCCCCACCTGGGGATCATAGGGTACCAGATCCCAGATACCAGACTATCAAAGTAGATGCAATTCAACAATTGATCATTCTTGCCAAAACAGTGCAGGAAAAGATTTTAATAACATATTAATATGCGGGTGTGCGGGCAAAGAGAGTTAAGTCCACTTTCTTGTTACTGAGAATTAGAGTGACTTAACACACTTTACCCGCCCAACATCGCTTTAGAGATGGATAAACCCATGAGGAACACATCCATAAGTACCGTACGTTTTTTTAATATGACTTACTGGACTTAACACAAATGTAGAGAACATTTTTATCTATAACTCTATGGACATATCTCAATTTTTGAAGATGGTGGACTTAACTCTCTTTGCCCGCACACCCCGAATATACACTTAATATATATTTATGAACGAAATAAAGACATTAAAGTCAGTTACTAATCTTTGTTTAAATTTTTGGTGCAAAATACTGAAATGAACTTAAGTAAGTTAATAGAATTGTAAAAAATGAAATATCTTTGTATTATAGTGTATGATATTTGGGTGCAGCATTTAAAATGTGCACTTGAAACTGAAAAGTGCACTAAACTGAGGTCCGTTATATCAAGATTAAACTGTACTGAAATAAAACTAATCACACACAAATGAATGGTATATCACAGCTGATGAAATCTAACCTTGACAAATGTTGTAGGACAGTAAAAGAAAGTAAAGAGAATCTTTAACAATAAAAAAATATATCACTGTTACAAAGACACCTATTTTGAAATAAACTGATCAGAAAATGGAACAAAGTTAAGCCCTTAGTAAGACAATGGCAACCCTCAAAACTTAGATTCTCCAAGTAGTGACTAATTTTGAGCTAGTACACTAGATGGCATTCCCTCACGGCCAGCCAGCCTGCATCTTTATTCTCTGATTGTTTGATGCATGACGACTCCTTTATACAAGGGCTGTTTTTTTTTTCAAGTTCCGATGGGCATAAAATGAAAATCACAGTGAAAATCAAAACTGTTTTATTTGGAACATTTAGGTACACCTTCTAGCTACTTCTGTATGTAGTTTCGTTCTGATTGAAAAATTTGTTGTAGCGTGGTACCATTATTCCAATACCCTCTTCATAGAAGCTTGCCGCCAGCGTATTGAGAAGGGCCCTCACGGCATTTTGAAGTGTTTTGAAGTTCTTCGTTGGTGTGGAAGCTCTGTCCTTCCAGATCTTTCTTCAGCTGCCGAAAAAAATGAAAGTCACTCGGCACGGGAACAAGTTTTTGAAGTCCATCGTGACAGGGGATGAAACGTGGATTCGTTACGACAATCCAGAATCCAAACAATGGATGCACACAAATTTCCCGAACAAACTTAAGATCTGGCTTCCACACCAACGAAGAAATTCAAAAAAACTTCAAAATGCCGTAAGGACCTTTCTCAATGCGCTGGCGGCAAGCTTCTATGAAGAGGGTATTGGAAAGTTCGTACCACGCTACGACAATTGTCTCAATCGGAATGAAACTACGTACAGAAGTAGCTAGAAGGTGTACCTAAATGTTCCAAATAAAACAGTTTTGAGTTTCACTGTGGTTTTCATTTTATGCCCCATCGGAACTTGAAAAAAAAAACAGCCCTCATATGAAACAGGCAACGTGATTTTGATCAGTTTCTTTTGAATATATTTCATTGATTCACATAATGCTGGATTTTATTTACAGGAAATATAATCAATAATAAAGAGATCTCATCAAAGGATTTGTATGTCCAATGACAGCCTCTAGAAACTTTGTCAGTAAATTTCCCATGGCATCTCTATGTATAGTAGTTTCTGTAGAAAATTATTTGTTGTCCTGTAATCAGTACTGGTGTTAGTTCTAACTTAACACTAATCATTGAACTCCCCTTAAGCAGCTATATGAGGTCTTGTATGCTGGTGACCAGGATGGATTAAGATAAAGAAGTTTCAATTTGATTAGCAAGACATAATAAATCTTCTTGTTAGACCAAATACTTAATGATGGTGATTTGGAGAAATGATGTAACTGGAAAAAGGTTGAGTGGCTTTCTTCCGCTGTCCATTTTAAATGGGGTTGAAACGTGAGCCTCTGACCTAATATGACTCCCAGATAGGTTGTGGTATTTTTTCTCGGAATTTCCTCATTAAACAACTGAAACTGAATTGGTTCTTGAGAATGTCTCTCTGTGAGGTGTGTTAGGATTAATCTTGATTTTCCATTTTCTGGGCCCATTCTTCGATTGTATTAAGGTGAGTCTGAAGTCTGGTGTATGCAGTATGTAGGCCTATATCGAAGTCAATGGTATATACAACTGTATCATTAGCCTATTGAGAGAAAAAGCAGTTGGGATTTTTGGGAAATCTGCTGTGTAGATATTATATAATATTAGAGAAAGAATAGCTCCTTGTGAGATGCCAGCTTTAACTGGTTTTCTTTGGGAGTAACTGTGGTTGAACTTGGAATGATCAATCTGTTAAGAATTGTTGTAGTATGTGATATCCTGGAGGTCATTAGTTTTGTTAGAAGCCCAGGAATTCAAACAGTATCAAAAGCTTTTTCCACCTAAAAATATGCAGCCTGCAAGTTCTACATATGTGATGTCATTACTGAAGATTGAGCAGAGATGATAAACTTGTTGTGTAGTACTGTGACAGGCACGAAATCCAAACTGTTCATTGGGAATGTCACAGTAGTCGCTAAGTTAATTATTACTGACAGCAGAACACTTTCTAATATTTTGCTCATGGAATTTAATAATGTAATTGGACTTAAGTCTATGCTTTGTATATAATATGTATGTTTATAGGTATATATACCTGTACACATATAAAATATATAAGGGGTGGGTCACCACAGAATGGCGCATCCTTAGGTTCCGGATAGAGGATACAGACTCCCGATATGGAGTGTAGCTGCGAATATATTGAATAAGAAGTAGTAGTCCAGTAACTTTATACATCACAGCATGCGTCAAATCCGGTAGTTCTGTTTATGATGTTGGCCTAATGAATAATCCAAGTTTGTGACCTCGAGCGCCGAATGCAACTTTGTCAAAAATCGAAAAAAATCATGTTTTTTTTTTCAAATTTTGGCGATTATAACCCTAAAGGACTAGTTTCTGAAATAACTTTCTTAGGACGTTTTTAAAGTAGACTAAATTTTCTACAATATCATACTAGAACTGTCTCTGTAGACCCAATAGTTTCCGAGATTAAGCCTTTCAAAGTATATCATTTTTTTTCGAACTTCGCAATTTTGCTTCCGAGCCTACCGAAATTCCAATCTAGGAGGAAAAAACTATACTTATAACTTTTACTATTACTTTTATGAAAGTAATTGAATTTTCGAAAGAAAATGTCATGTCTAATTGTATAAATAATAAAAAATAAATTAAATACATAAAAAAATTAATGAAATATATTCAATAATATAATTTTTTTATGGAAACATAAATTATTTCAAAAGTACTAAATACGTTAAATTCAATTGATATTTCTCAGATAATAAACAAAAAATAGCTGCGCTAAATTGCGCAATTTTTATAAAATACATTTTTTATTTGTTTTAAGGTTGCTCCGTTACTCATCACATGATTTTTGAAAAATTAAAGTCAAGCCCGCACACTCAGATTAGTGATTTAGTGACACACCTGTAGCACGTTTTTAACCTACCCTAAGTTTTTTTTTTTTTTTTATTTCAGTTGTTGACTGGCTTGCTGCCCATCAGCGTTTATTGAAGGGTGTAAATGATATATATGTCCACAGTGCTTGTCAGATAAAATACAACAATCCGAAGTTGATCAAAGCAGCTGTTAGCAGTGGAAAATCAAATATTACGCCATCAAGGGCCACGAGATTGTTGCACTAAGAGATAACTTTTCCGCATTAATGACATTGTTCCGTTTTTCTGGCTTTTTCTTTCTTTCTGCCACAAGGAACTCTTCAGTTATTTTGTCTCCACATAGACAACAGTATTCTCTGAAATTGAACTGCTCAGAGACTGATCTCGTGGTCCTTGATGGCGTAATATTTGATTTTTCATTGCTAACAGCTGCTTTGATCAACTTCGGATTGTTGTATTTTATCTGACAAGCACTGTGGACATATATATCATTTACACCCTTCAATAAACGCTGATTTTCTATGTTCTTAAGGGAAATACTCGACGCAATAAGGGTTTTTACACCTCTTTCCTTCACTAGGCTCACTTCACCTTCACTTAAAACACAAACCCACGCTGGGACTGGGATGCGACATTCTGTAGATTTTGAGTTCAAACGGCACTCACGTGATGGGCAGCAAGCCAGTCAACAACTGAAATTAAAAAAAAAACTTAGGGTAGGTTAAAAACGTGCTACAGGTGTGTCACTAAATCACTAATCTGAGTGTGCTGGCTTGACTTTAATTTTTCAAAAATCACATGACGAGTAACGGAGCAACCTTAAAACAAATAAAAAATGTATTTTATAAAAATTGCACAATTTAGCGCAGCTACTTTTTGTTTATTATCTGAGAAATATCAATTGAATTTAACGTATTTAGTACTTTTGAAATAATTTATGTTCCCATAAAAAAATTATATTATTGAATATATTTCATTAATTTTTTTATGTATTTAATTTATTTTTTATTATTTATACAATTAGACATGACATTTTCTTTCGAAAATTCAATTACTTTCATAAAAGTAATAGTAAAAGTTATAAGTATAGTTTTTTCCTCCTAGATTAGAATTTCGGTAGGCTCGGAAGCAAAATTGCGAAGTTCGAAAAAAATGATAAACTTTGAAAGGCTTAATCTCGGAAACTATTGGGTCTACAGAGACAGTTCTAGTATCATATAGTAGCAAATTTAGTCTACTTTAAAAACGTCCTAAGAAAGTTTTCCCAGAAACTAGTCCTTTAGGGTTATAATCGCAAAAATTTGAGAAAAAAAACAAGATTTTTTTTTATTTTTGACAAAGTTGCGTTCGGTGCTCGAGGTCACAAACTTGGATTATTCATTAGGCCAACATCATAAACAAGTCTGCAAAAAAAAAAAATCAGAACTACCGGATTTGACGCATACTACCCCATACTTTCAGGCGACAAAGTTACTGGACTATAGTGGACTGCTGACATGAGGTGGTCCTCCAGCTTGGGGGTTTGGCATGAGGTTAACAACCTCTCATAGTAAAAAAAAAAATAGTGTTAAGAAATGCTTACCTGATTTAAGGATCCTGCCAGTGTAAAATTTTCTGGAGGTAAAACTGTCCCTTGTTCGGATCTCCAGGTGGGGACTAAAAATCGTAGGAATTATAGATTTGGAATGTGAAATGTTAGGAACTTGTATAAGCCTGGGGCACTTAAATTGGTAACTAGAGAATTAGAGAAATACAGTTTAGATGTAGTAGCAGCACAGGAAGTTAGATGGGAGGGTAAAGGTTCAATATAGACAGGCAAGGATACCTTTTTCTATGGGAAAGGGAATGATAACCATCAATGGGGGACTCTTCATATATACGAGAGTCAATTCAGCCATTAAGAAAGTAGAGATGATATGAATGTTGATAAAACCTAGGAAAGCATTAAAGCCAATCTTAAAGTATCCGCAAAAGAAAAATTAGGTCTGCTTGAACTGAAGAAAATTAAACCGTGGTTCAATGATGAATGCAGGAAATTAATAAGTGGAGAAATTCAAATATCTGGGAGCAATAATTACAGGCACAAATAATATTAAGGCAGAAATTAAATGTAGACTCATATCAGGAAATGCCTCCTTTTATGCAGTTCAGAAACTGTTATCTTCTCGTCTTCTGACCAGAAATCTAAAAAAAAAATTTGTAAGACCATTATCCTGCTGGTTGTATTATATGGATGTGAGATATGGTCACTTACTCTTCTGGAAAAACATAATCTGAGAGTATTTGAAAACAGGGAGCTTAGGAAAATATTTGGGCCTAAGAGAGATGAAAATGGAGATTGGAGAAAACTGCATACTGACGAGCTTCATAACCTGTACTCGCCACTGGATATAGTAAGGGTAATTAAATTATGGAGGATGAAATGGGCTGGATATGTTGCGTGCATGGGAGAGGAAAGACATATCTCAAAAATATTGACTGGGAGACCCGAAGGCAGACCTAGACGTAGGTGGGAGGACAATATTAGAATAGATTTAAGAGAAGTAGGATTTGAGAGGGATGGCTGAATGGAGTTAGCACAGAATAGGGTTGAATGGCAGGCTCAGGTAAGCATGGCAATGAACCTTCAGGTTCCAAAAATAGATAATATTCCTTTAGCCTGCTGAGGAATTGTCTATTGACATTGAGTAAGTATGTAATTGAACTTAAGTTCTGCGGATATAATGGAGATTTTCCAGGTTTAGGTAGAGCAATTATGTTACCAGTCTTCCTTTTGGAGGGAAAGTAGTGGAGAAGAAGGCATTTATTGTAAATTTTGCATCAGTGAGTAAGTGCCGGGAGTGGTAAGTGATGATACAAGCAGTAGATTTTAGATCCTATTTTTCTAATGTCATCCAAGAGGTTAATGAAGAAACTACATATCAGTTTATGGAATATTTAGTCAAAGCTGAGGATTTTTTTAAGAAACGAAATAAATCCAAATTATATCAATTTTAAATGGAAACAGATGTCAGAATACGTTTTACGGGTGATGAATAATTTTAAAAATTCCACTAGTAAGGATATATATATGGTATTAATAACAGTACCATTAAAGCAATTGCTCCATATAGCCTATATATATATAAACCACTCACTTCATGTATCAACAATTGCCTTGTATCTGGACATTTTTCTGAATACCTGAAGACTGCCAAAATAATTCCTATCTATAAAGAGGGAAGAAGAGACAGCCCCAGTAGTTATAGGCCTATTGCAATTGTACCAATTATGAGTAAGATTTTTGAAGGTATTATTTTAACTCAGTTGTATGATTATTTTACATGCAATCATCTATTAATTCCATGTCAATTTGGATTTCGTCCTAAAAGTTCTACCAATAATGCGATAGATATCCTATTGAACGATGTGTATGAGGTCTATGAAAATAATTGTTATTCTGAGATAATGCTGTTTGATCTCAGTGAAGCCTTCAACTGTATAACGCATGATCTATTAAGAAGAAAATTGCATTACTATGGTATAACTTGTAATGGATTAAGACTTCCAGAATCCTTTATAACTGGACGTTACTACATTGTTGAAACAAATGGACTAGGGTTGACACCGTCTCTTATAAAATTTGGTGTTCCCCAAGGGTCAATTTTAGGCCCCTTTTTTTTCAATGATGTTAAAAGATCTTCCAAATAATATAACATCATCATCATCATTAGCTCAACAACCCTTGGTGGGTCAAGGCTTCCTTCAGAGTCCTTCTCCAGACGTCTCTATCTCTGGCAAGAGACCACCAGTTCCTAATTTTCAACGATTCCACATCTTCTAATATTCCGTCTCTCCATCTTAAGTTCGGTCTTCCAATCCTCCGTCTTCCTTCTGGTCCATTCTCCATGATTCTTTTAACCACTTCACTTTCATCCATCCTCTGTATGTGTCCTGCCCATCTTAGTCTACCTATTTTAATGTCTGTAATGATGTCTGGCGAATTATATAATTCATAGACTTCTTTGTTATATCTTGCTCGCCACTCTCCATTTTCTTTAATAGGTCCATAAATCTTTCTGAGTATTTTCCTTTCAAAGACACCCAGTCGAGATTTATCGTATTCTGTCATAACCCAAGCCTCACTCCCATAAAGTAGCACTGGTTTAATTAATGTTTTGTATAGCCTTGTTTTTGTTTTACGTGACAAATATTTAGATTTTAAGTATTTTATTAATGCAAAATAGCATTTGTTAGCATTTTGTATCCTTTTGCTTATTTCTTCCTGAATGTTATTATGTTTATTTATTAGGGCTCCTAAGTAGACAAAATTATTTACTTTATCAAATGTATAATTTTGTATCTTGATATTTTCTCCAGTTCTATTATATTTATTATTTTCATTAGTGATCATATATTTTGTTTTCTTTTCATTTATACTTAGTCCCATTTTCTTAGCTGAATTTTGTAATGCTAGGAAAGTTTTCTTCAAGTCATATTCAGATCTGCTGATAATATCAATATCATCTGCATAAGCAAGTATTTGTGTGGATTTATGAAATATTATCCCTCGTGTCTGGATGCCTGCATCCCTGACAATTTTTTCTAGTACTAGATTAAACAATAGACATGATAGTGAATCCCCTTGTCTTAATCCATTTAAGGTTTCTAGGGGTTCTGAGAGATTTGCTTGGATTCTTATTTGACAGTAACTATTTTCCATTGTTGCCTTGACAAGTCTAATAAGCTTCCAGGGGATTTCAAATTCCTTCATTGCTGCATAAAGTTGGGATCTGTTAATAGTGTCATAAGCAGAACTAAAATCAATAAAGAGGTGATGTAATTCGATATTATACTCTTTTGTCTTTTCTAAGATTTGTCCCAAAGTGAAAATTTGGTCGATGGTACCCCTTCCTGGTCTAAATCCACATTGATACTTTCCTATTATTTTCTCTGTATATGGTGAAAGTCTAAAATATAAGATTTTTGAGAAGATCTTATAGATTGTGGATAACAAAGTAATAGGTCTATAATTTTCACATTTCATCGGGTCACCATTCTTATGTATCGGGCAGATTAATCCAGTTTTCCATTCTTCAGGAATAGTTTCTTTTGTCCATATCAGCTCAAGAAATTTTTGTAGGAGTTGTATTAACTTCTTTCCACCATACTTTAGGAGTTCTGCAGGAATATTATCAATACCAGGTGCCTTGTTGTTCTTTAGCTCTTCAACCACTCTTTCTATTTCTTCTATTGTTGGTGGAGTTTCTACTGTAAGGTCATTTATGGAGTCAAGTGTAAAATCTTCAGTTACATCCATAGGGGGTTCTAAAATCTCATTCATATTTAAATTCTCATTATAGAGCATGTTAAAATATTCACGCCACCTTTTTAAAATATCATCTTTATTTGATAAAATTTCCCCTTGACTATTTTTACAAATTGTAATTCTTGGTTTAAAAGACTTTCTTCCATTGTCACGTGCTGTGGCAACTTCACTACTATTGTAGGCCGTGGTACCTCAGCCGAGAAGGGGGGGTTCCTGAATCAATGGAAATGCTTTCTATCAATTTGTACATTTGTCACAACGAAATGGTTTTTTTTCATTTATTTGTACATTTGTCACAACAAAATTGCTTCTTCCCATCAGTTTGTACATTTGTCACAACGAAATTGCTTTTTCCCATTGATTTGTACATTTGTCACAACAAAATTACTTCTTCCCATCAGTTTGTACATTTGTCACAACAAAATTGCTTCTTCCCATCAGTTTGTACATTTGTCACAACAAAATTTGCTTTTTCTCTTCAATCTGTATTAAAAAAAAAGAAATTGTCCAGCACAATCTTATCTGTTCCACACAAAAAAAAGAAACTGAGACTTCTTCAAAACTATCACGTTCTCCTATATCAGTCTGTCCAATTTCTGGTACTTTTAGATTTCTTTCTAATGTTCCTCACTGACAAGTTACAACAAGCAGCAATTTTCCTCCCTCTTTAACATATTCACCACACAAAAAACACTTCTCCAATCTGTACTCCGTCCAAACTCAGAACACCTTTCAAGGCCTTCTTCCTTGTCTCCTGTCCTCACATCAACTGACTCCCTATCAAAACTTCCCCACTAACCCCCCTTGGGCTCCATTGTCCTTCCTTTCAGCGCCCTCTCGATACTATACTTCACCAATATTTTGTCAGTCACGATTTTCACGTGACAACTACCCCCTTCCTCAAGAAAGAATTTTTACCCATAAAATTCTCAGTCCTCTGCTTCATATGGCTTTATGTCCTTGGCATGAACTTTGACTATAGTTTTCTTGTCTGGTTTCAGTATCTCAAAAACGTTTTTGCCTAGTACTTTTAGAACCTCTCCTGGTCCTTCATATTTTGGGGCAAGCTTCGTGGTGAACCTTCTCATTTGCTCGCTTTGATAATGAGTCTTGATCATCACTTTGTCACCTTGCTTGATTTCACTTTCCTTTCTACCACGATCATAGTATTTCTTAGTTCTATGATACGCCTTCTTCAAGTTTTCTTCTACTTCCATTTTTCTTTCTTCAAATTCTCTACGTTTTCTTCTAACCTCTCTACCACGATTTCCCATCTGGATAGTAACAGGAATCTCTTCCTGTTTTGAGTTATACAGCTTCATTTGCCTATTAAGCATCAGCTCTGATGGCGTGAAACCAGTACTCTCATGATTTGCTGTCCTTATGGCATACTGAACCTCTGCCAAATGCTTATCCCAGTTCTGATGCTTATCTTTGACATAGCATGCTATCATAGTTTTTATCACCTTGTTAGTTCTCTCTACAGGGTTAGCTTGTGGGTGATAAATCGGAGTAAACCACAGCTTAATACCGTACTGGCTCATAAGTTCCTTAAATTCTCTGGAGACAAACTGTTTTCCATTGTCACATATAACAACATTAGGACTTCCCATCTCTAGCAAGACACTGTCCTTAAACTTTTTAGCAACCGTTACTGCAGTAGCCTGCCTCATAGGTACCATAATCACCCATTTAGTATACAGATCTGTAGTAACCAGAATGTAAGTATGCCCAGCACTAGTCCTAGGTAAAGGCCCGACAATATCGACAGCTATCATCTCCCAAGGTTCTGTCACTTTCCGACCTCCCATCAGTCCAGAATGTCTACATTGCGGCACTTTATATGTAGCACAGGTTTTACATCTTCTTACATAATTCCTAATGTCTTCACACATCTTAGGCCAGTAATACTGTTCTTGTATGCGTTTCAAAGTTTTTGTTACACCCATGTGTCCTGCTGCTGCATCATCATGCCCTCTTATGAGAGTTTCAAGTCTCTTGGCCTCAGGCACCAGCATTCTCCATCTTCTCCCTTGCTTTCGTCCCACATTTTTGTAGATACAACCAGATTCAATCTTCCATTTCTTAAAAGAGTCAGGATTCCTTCCTATCCTATCTTTTAAGTTTTCATAATATTGGTCATATGTTGCTCCTGTGTCAATTATCTCTATGCTCACGTCAACACTACGTGATAGAGCATCCGGAACACAGGAGCAACATATGACCAATATTATGAAAACTTAAAAGATAGGATAGGAAGGAATCCTGACTCTTTTAAGAAATGGAAGATTGAATCTGGTTGTATCTACAAAAATGTGGGACGAAAGCAAGGGAGAAGATGGAGAATGCTGGTGCCTGAGGCCAAGAGACTTGAAACTCTCATAAGAGGGCATGATGATGCAGCAGCAGGACACATGGGTGTAACAAAAACTTTGAAACGCATACAAGAACAGTATTACTGGCCTAAGATGTGTGAAGACATTAGGAATTATGTAAGAAGATGTAAAACCTGTGCTACATATAAAGTGCCGCAATGTAGACATTCTGGACTGATGGGAGGTCGGAAAGTGACAGAACCTTGGGAGATGATAGCTGTCGATATTGTCGGGCCTTTACCTAGGACTAGTGCTGGGCATACTTACATTCTGGTTACTACAGATCTGTATACTAAATGGGTGATTATGGTACCTATGAGGCAGGCTACTGCAGTAACGGTTGCTAAAAAGTTTAAGGACAGTGTCTTGCTAGAGATGGGAAGTCCTAATGTTGTTATATGTGACAATGGAAAACAGTTTGTCTCCAGAGAATTTAAGGAACTTATGAGCCAGTACGGTATTAAGCTGTGGTTTACTCCGATTTATCACCCACAAGCTAACCCTGTAGAGAGAACTAACAAGGTGATAAAAACTATGATAGCATGCTATGTCAAAGATAAGCATCAGAACTGGGATAAGCATTTGGCAGAGGTTCAGTATGCCATAAGGACAGCAAATCATGAGAGTACTGGTTTCACGCCATCAGAGCTGATGCTTAATAGGCAAATGAAGCTGTATAACTCAAAACAGGAAGAGATTCCTGTTACTATCCAGATGGGAAATCGTGGTAGAGAGGTTAGAAGAAAACGTAGAGAATTTGAAGAAAGAAAAATGGAAGTAGAAGAAAACTTGAAGAAGGCGTATCATAGAACTAAGAAATACTATGATCGTGGTAGAAAGGAAAGTGAAATCAAGCAAGGTGACAAAGTGATGATCAAGACTCATTATCAAAGCGAGCAAATGAGAAGGTTCACCACGAAGCTTGCCCCAAAATATGAAGGACCAGGAGAGGTTCTAAAAGTACTAGGCAAAAACGTTTTTGAGATACTGAAACCAGACAAGAAAACTATAGTCAAAGTTCATGCCAAGGACATAAAGCCATATGAAGCAGAGGACTGAGAATTTTATGGGTAAAAATTCTTTCTTGAGGAAGGGGGTAGTTGTCACGTGAAAATCGTGACTGACAAAATATTGGTGAAGTATAGTATCGAGAGGGCGCTGAAAGGAAGGACAATGGAGCCCAAGGGGGGTTAGTGGGGAAGTTTTGATAGGGAGTCAGTTGATGTGAGGACAGGAGACAAGGAAGAAGGCCTTGAAAGGTGTTCTGAGTTTGGACGGAGTACAGATTGGAGAAGTGTTTTTTGTGTGGTGAATATGTTAAAGAGGGAGGAAAATTGCTGCTTGTTGTAACTTGTCAGTGAGGAACATTAGAAAGAAATCTAAAAGTACCAGAAATTGGACAGACTGATATAGGAGAACGTGATAGTTTTGAAGAAGTCTCAGTTTCTTTTTTGTCAGTTTAGTAAGGGGGGCTGAAACCTCAGCAAATTTTGGTACAAATCTCCTATACCAACTAGCCATGCCTAAAAATCTTCTAACTTCTTTCATTTTCTTCGGTCTGGGAAAGTTCTTTATTGCTTCCAGTTTTTCAGGGTCTGTCTTAAGCCCCTCTGCATCAATGATATATCCCAGATATTTTAACTGAGACTTACAGATTTCAGACTTCTCTGGATTAACTGTGAGATTTGCTTCTTTTAACCTCCTTATTACTTCTTTCAAAAGCTTAATGTGCTCATCAAAATTTGCATTTACTATAATCAAATCATCAAGGTACACTGCCACATTTGGTTCAAGATCAGCTCCTACCACAGTCTCCATAAGGCACTGAAATGTAGAACTGGCATTCTTCAGCCCATAAGGCATTCTTTTAAACTGGAAAAGGCCCCTTCCTGGAACAGTAAATGCTGTAACTTCTTTACTATCCTCTTCAAGTTCAATCTGCCAAAACGCTGTCTTAAGATCAATAGATGAGATATACTTAGCATCCCTTAACTTGTCCAAAGTATGTTTAATATATGGCAAAGGGTATGAATATGGTTCAGTATTAGCATTAATCTTTCTGGAGTCCAAACATACCCTTATAGCCCCTGAAGGTTTCTTAACTATTACCAATGGTGATGACCAGCCACTCGTGGAAGGTTCAATAATGTTCTTCTGCAACATGTCGTCTATCTCCTCATTGAGAGCTTCCTGCATCACAGGAGACAATGGATAATACCGCTGTTTAATAGGCTCTGCACCAGCCTTAAGCCTAATTTTATGCTTCACTACAGTTGTACTTCTCAATCCACCTACATCATCACCCGTAGCACATTCTCTTAACAAGTTCATAACCTCATTTATTTGTCCTTTTTGCTTTGTGTCAAGTTCATGTACAGCAGCGACATCTGCAAATTCCCACGCTTGCTGCTTCAAATTAACACTAATGTTAGCTGCCTTCCAAAAGTCCACTCCCAATATAAACTCATGAGGTATGGAAGGGGCTACTAAAACCTTCAACGTTATCTCTCTTGCCTTCAAAACGAAAGTTAACTCAACCTCTCCTTCAACTTCAAGCTGCTGTTTATTTGCTGTAATTAAAGAGATATTTTGAGCAGTCATGACTTCCAAGTTTAATCTTTTCACCAACTCTAATCCACCCTTGCCCATAATGGATCTCGTGGAGCCTGAATCAAGAAGACATGTATATCCCATATCTCCTATTTCAATATCTATGTGAGGCCTATCATCATTATGTGGGTTTACAAAAATATATTCACTCCTACATGTTTGCCTTACTTTATTCAACCACTGAGACCATTGCTGATTTGAGGTCATTTCAGAACTTGTCCTCAGAGACTGGCGACCTCCTCTCATTCTCTGGGTTCCTCGTTTTTTGTATTTTTGAAATCTGATGTCTCCTTAACCTCACAGTTTCTTGCGAAGTGCCCAAACTGTCCACACTTGAAACATGTTATTCCACCCTCTTCCTTTAGGTTGATAGAACAATTTCTCATACTGTGACCTATGGATCCACATTTCCAACATCTTCCAATGTTCACTCTTCTACCATCCTCTTTCACTATCTGCTGAGGCCTCCATGTCTGGTCTGTCGTTAATCCCGATACCCTTGTAGACTGGATCCTTGACTTAACTGCTTCTGCTCTCCTACCCACCTTTCTCAATGTCTCCAAATCAGTTATATCAGTCATCCATAACTTGTCTTGTAAGTATTGATTCAAATTTCCTCTTATTATCTTGAGCTTCTCAGTATCTGACACGGGTTCCTCCAACCTAGACCACAGCCCCTCCATTACTGCAAGATATAAATCTATGGGTTCACAACCACCTTGTTTACGATCACGTATCTTACGCAATAACTTCTCTTCATAATCAGCATCCTCAAACACTAGTTTCAGTTCAGTTTTTAATTCTTTCCATGTGTTCAGACGTTTCCTGGCAGAGCGATACCAATTTAAAGCCTGATCTTCAAATAGATCAATGGCTGAGTCATAAACTTCCTTTTCTGTGAGTCCTCTAGCCATTGTAAGATCTTCTACTCTTTCCAAAAACTCTCCAACAGATTTCGTGTCCTTGAATCCTGAGTATTTTAATCCCCACTTATACACAGGTACAGCTTTGACAGTACCTAGCCTTACTTGCTCAGTCGATCCTATTGCTGTTTGCTCAGAGGATTCCCTTACCCTGTCTGTTAGGTTCACGTTTACTCCAATAGCTTTCCTGTCCTCTTCTTCTTCAGTATCTATAGCCACTTGAGAGTCCATATTCTTTAAGAAGTCTTCTATTCCCATTATTAACTCTGCAACCTTACCCTCTATGTCAATATTGAGTTGAGCCGTTAATAACCACTGCAACCTCTGTTGTATATGCCATAATCTGCTTTCCAATCGCGCTAGAGATCTGACTCCCATCTCCGGAAGTCGTTCACGGCATTGGAAAATTTCCTCAAGTTTTTCTTCACACAATTCAAGTTCTTTGTTGGCGTCTAACTTCTGTAACTCCGAGACGTTGATCTTAATATTTTCAGCCAATGCCTTCCTCAACACCTTCCTATTCTTTGTCAAATCTGTACCAATATTCATACCTCTCACTTTCAACTCATACTCGACCTCATCCTTCCTCAGATCATATGAATCCATGATGTAAACTGAAAGTTGCTGACTAGATTGGAAATATTGAGTCAAATGTTCAATTCCTGCTATCGTTCAGTAAGTGAAAAAATCCCAGTCGAGCCCCACGCTATGGGCGCCAATGTTTGTCACGTGCTGTGGCAACTTCACTACTATTGTAGGCCGTGGTACCTCAGCCGAGAAGGGGGGGTTCCTGAATCAATGGAAATGCTTTCTATCAATTTGTACATTTGTCACAACGAAATGGTTTTTTTCATTTATTTGTACATTTGTCACAACAAAATTGCTTCTTCCCATCAGTTTGTACATTTGTCACAACGAAATTGCTTTTTCCCATTGATTTGTACATTTGTCACAACAAAATTACTTCTTCCCATCAGTTTGTACATTTGTCACAACAAAATTGCTTCTTCCCATCAGTTTGTACATTTGTCACAACAAAATTTGCTTTTTCTCTTCAATCTGTATTAAAAAAAAAGAAATTGTCCAGCACAATCTTATCTGTTCCACACAAAAAAAAGAAACTGAGACTTCTTCAAAACTATCACGTTCTCCTATATCAGTCTGTCCAATTTCTGGTACTTTTAGATTTCTTTCTAATGTTCCTCACTGACAAGTTACAACAAGCAGCAATTTTCCTCCCTCTTTAACATATTCACCACACAAAAAACACTTCTCCAATCTGTACTCCGTCCAAACTCAGAACACCTTTCAAGGCCTTCTTCCTTGTCTCCTGTCCTCACATCAACTGACTCCCTATCAAAACTTCCCCACTAACCCCCCTTGGGCTCCATTGTCCTTCCTTTCAGCGCCCTCTCGATACTATACTTCACCAATATTTTGTCAGTCACGATTTTCACGTGACACCATCATTGATCATTTTATAAAATTTTCTAATATTTACATCTCTGTTTTCTTCTATTTCTTTAACTAATTTTGTTTCATACAGTTTCTTCTTCTGTCTATGGATTTTCTTTTCTTCCTTCCTCTTGTTTTTGTATTTTTCTGTTGATTGCCTTGTGCAACTTCTCTGCAACATAGATTGATATGCTTCATTTTTCTCTTTTGTTATTTGTTCACATTCTTCATCAAACCAGTCCCTAGTTTTTTGATCTTTCTGTAATCCTAGAGTAGTATCAGCTGTGGTTGTAATTTGTGTTTTTAATAGATTCCAGTATTCATTTACATTAGTGACTGCATCTATTCCTTCCTGTCTCAAATTATCTAATTTCTCATTTAATTCACCTTTATATTGAGCTAATTTATCACTCTCTTTTAATGCGGCTACATTATATTTATTTTGTCTTTGTCCATACTCTTTTTTATAATTACTGATCTTTGCTCTTATTTTAGTAACAACAAGAAAATGGTCGGAATCTACATTTGCTCCTCTAAAAGTTCTACAATCCATTAGCATTGACTTATGTCTTGATCCAATTAAAATGTGATCAATTTGGTTCACTGTGTGGCCATCTGGAGACTTCCACGTTCCTTTATGGATTTTCTTATGTGGGAATAGTGTGCTACCTATGACCATTCCTTTAGAGGTTGCAAAATCAATTAACCTTAATCCATTTCCATTACTTAATTCATGTAAGCTGTGTGCACCTATTACGGGGTTATATATTTCTTCTTTCCCAATTTGTGCATTTGCATCACCTATTACAATTTTTACATCATTTCTTGGAGATGAATCATATGTATTTTCAAGGAGGTTGTAAAAAGTATCCTTTTCCTCTTTACCTTTCTCTTCTGTTGGAGCGTGTATATTTATTATACTGTAGTTAAAGAACCGTCCTTTAATACGTAAACAGGAGATTCTCTCATTCACTGGTGTAAAACCAATCACAAGGTGCTTGCTTCTTTTGTTAACTATAAACCCTGTTCCTAATTGATGTTTATCACCACAGCTATAATATACTGTATAATCTCTCTTCTCTATTACTCCATCACCAACCCATCTAATTTCTTGTAAGGCCGTGATATCTGCTTTATATTTCTGTAGTTGATCTACTAAGAGCTTTAGGGCTCTGGGTCTGTATAAAGATAGAACATTCCAAGTGCATATCCTTAACTCATTAACCTTTTTCATTGCATTAGGTCGCCATCGATTGATCCGTCCGGCTGAATTCTGTATAGGCTTCTCAACAGTAAAATTTTACGACATGGGATTGTCAATCCCATGCTTAACCCCCAACCTGGAGGACCAGGTCATTTGATTTTGGGGTTTTCGTCCCCTAGATCAGCTGTCTTCACCACGACTTCGGAGCCTGATCTGCCCCTCCCTAACCTTGGCTGGAGTCGCCCACTCTGGATCAGACGCTCCAGTTGCAACCATTGCCTCATTCGCCAACGTTTTCAGAGTTCCTGTTGGGCCTTCTCGGCTACCGTAGCGGTCCCAGGGCTCTCGAAGTCCCCGCCGTACATCACCCCAACAGGCATTCCCCATCTTGTTGTTGCCCACCCCCCACGACATGGACACTGAGGTTGGATTTTGGGGGGCCAAATAATATAACAGCAAAAACAATATTACATGCAGATGACTCTACTTTTGTTACGTCAAATTGCAATCTGGATTATTTAAGGTTACACTCCAATCAAGTATCACTTGAAGTATTATTGTGGTTCTCAAAAATCAGTTTCTTAGTAAATAAGGATAAAATCGAACAAATAATGTTTAGTCTAAGAGATGTTGTACATGAATCTGTACAATTTTTGGGCATTCATTTAGATTCCAAATTGCAGTGAACTGCACATGTAACATTTGTCTGTAAAAATTTGTCTAAAGTATTGTACCTCTTTTGAAAATTAATTTTGCTCCTTTAGCATACATGAAGTAGGTTTATTTTGCATTTTTTGAAAGCATAATTAGATTTCGTTTATTGTTTTATGGATGTGCCAGTGATAATGATGAAATTTTAATAATACAAAAGAAGGCCATCAGAATATTTACAAAATCGAACCCTTTTGCACACTGTAAACCACTTTCTAACAGTGAAGGGATCATGACTGTGGTAAATCTCTATGCTTTCATGGTACTAATACATGTAAAAGATAATACAAATACATACGAACTAAGAACTGATCTGCATTGTTATGTTACCAGAACAGCGAATGACATAAATATACCATTCAGAAGACACAGAATAATTATATGACCTTGTATAAATTACCAGTAAATGTTAGGAAATTGACAATGGGGCCTTTTAGAAATGGAATAATGCGTTGGCTGAAACAGAATCCATTTAGTGAATGTTTAAACAGTGATTTTAGACTATTGTAATCATATAACTCCTTTGATGATGCTATATGTAAAACTGTTTTTACTTTCTAGCAAATAAAGATTTATATTGATATTGATGATGGAGCTTTCATTGGATGTCTGTTCTTGATTATGTGTTGTAGCTGAACAGGAGTTATCAATGTGTGAGTGATGTTTTATCGAAGTATTTGCTTCAACATCTCTTAAAATTTATTATTCTCTTTTATCATTTAAGGAATGAAGCATGCTTCTTCCAATTCAGCAGTAATTGTGTTGGTGTGGAAGAAAAGCCAGCACTTCCCTCCCGTCCATGCCAGCTGGTGTTTAAGCTCCTGCGCCAATTTGTTTTGTATATTTCTTCAAGGAAATGTGAAGGTGGTAGTTTCCATTTACGGCAATGGATGGTGGGTGAATACACTTGCTAGTTTCCATTTATGGCAATAGATGGTGGGTGAATACACTTGCTGGATTTACAGAAATCCTAAAAATTATGTTGTTGACCTCCTGACAACAAATGAATTCCATGTACTTTTGAAGACCAGTTTCGCAACGCTGGTCAGTAGCATGAAGAATGGCTAGCATTAGGCTTAGTGGTAATTCCGTGTGCAGTGACAAAAGAGATAAATGTGATTATAGGCGTAGGCCATTATCAGATAAGGAGATAGACGAATTATTATTCAACATTGATTCTGGTGATTAATTAATCCCATCTGCTGCAGCTCCGCGGCCATTCAACAAACATAGAAGTCTTCCTGAAAGTATGTGAAAATTTTTATGCATTAATTTAATATAGTTTTCAAGAAAAACTTAAAATAGTGAGGTAGTGTAAATTCATGTAGCCATTTTAAAATCCCTGGGCTGGGGCATTTAAAGAGCTGGCACGTAGTGAGTAGTGAATGTGATAAAATGTTTTACCATCTGCATTCCTAATTGCATAGTTCATTGCAATTGTTAAAACTTGGCACAGAGCCCATAGTTTTTTGGGTCTTAAAGGGAATTGTTTCATCAAAAGAATCATGCTGCATTTCTAAAAGTAAATTTCCGATTTCTTTTTGAATTCTATTGAGTGAAGCCTTGTCTAATTTGTTCCTGTATTTTTGCCATACTTCGCTTTGAATTATAAATGCAAGGCTATTTTTTAATTATATGTTATTACAATGCTGGGCTCTTCAAATGCTGTAGCTTCATAGAATGAGCTTCATATGGTTTTTTTAATGGTTTGGTCAATATGTGTAGATGTTTGAGTTCACTGGGTAGTATAGTCTAGTACAAAGTTCTTGGTATACATTTTAAGATCTGAGATCATAGATTATTGGAATTAAGTTTCAATAAAACAGGATAATGATCACAATTTAAGTCCTCTGTTGCAGTAATAGAAACAATGGGTGCAATGTGCTTATACAGAATAACATCAAGAGCATCTGATAAAGATCTGTTGTTTGGATAGAATATAGGGGATTCTGCTGCAAGAACTGTATAGCTGTTATTCTTTCTACTATGAATAAGAAAAACCGTTCCTCTATAATTTTGTATTCGAGAATTCCAGATTCGTTGATTGGCATTAAATCTTCAGCAATGATAAAATGTTTCATTACATTCGTAAGTTTGTGAAGATCAGAAACAGCTAATGGTTTTGAGAGCTGATTGTAGACAGCCTCTATTTTAGTTCCTTTCGTTATGTAGTGATGTAGTTACACAAGTACATTCTAGATGTCGCAAATTCCTTAGCAGGTGTATTTTGTTTGGAATGTACATTTTAATAAAAACTGCAGTTCCATCTCTTGGTGAAACTTATCATCTCTGTACACTACATAGTTTAGCCCTTTGACTTGTGTTGCTATATAAAAAAATGAGTTTCAATAAAACAAGCAATATCTACTGCACCTTGTGATTCTGACCAGACACTTATTGAAAAAGAACAAACAAAGCACCAGTTTATATTCACTACTAATAATATTGGGCTGCAATAATAGCAAAGCTATCAAAGAAATCCATAGTTGTGAAAAGGATGGACCAGAAAGATTTCCTTTATAGTCCAGTAGAATTAAAATACAAATCGGAAATAATTGCTACAAAAGGTTTTATTGTTTAAATCAATTCATTTGTTGCCCAATATGACTATCCTAGGTTTTCCCCCTCGGCGGAGTTGTGCATAAGTGGTGGGGGGTAAAAATGTGGCCCCCAAAGGGGTAGTTTTGCGGTTTTACGGTTATATCTCGTAAAGGACTCACAATATCGAAAACATGGTGGTATTAAAAGTTGTAGGGCATTACATTCTGCATTGAATGAGACTAAACGCATATTTTTTGGACAACCCGTTCCCATAATACTGCTCATCAAAGTTGGACAAATTTTACATATTTATGACAAATTTTCGTTTTAAGTTCTGCTTTTTGGTAATATCATCTAACTTAACCCATCTATCAATAAAGTGGTCCATACAAAAGTAATAGAGGAATAAATTCTGCGTTCGATGAGATTAAAAGTGAATTTGTTGGACCACCCGTTTCCGTAAAGTTCTACATTTAGTCCAGTAGTGTAAAACCAAAAAATTAGACGAATCGGAAATAATTGCTACAAAAGGTTTTATTGTTTTAATGGTTTCATTTGTTGCCCAATATGACAATCCTAGGTTCCCCCCCCCCGGCGGAGTTGTGCTTAAGAGGTGGGGGGTAAAAATGTGACCCCAAAAGGGGTAGTTTTGCGGCTTTACAGTTATATCGCGTAAAGGACTCACGATATCGAAAATTTGGCCCTATTAAAAGTTGTAGGGCATTAAATTCTGCATTGAATTATACTAATCACATATTTTGGACAACCCATTCCCATACTACTGCTCATGAAATTTGGACAAACTTTATATATTTCTGAAAAACTTGTGGACCCGTGCTACTCTGCAACACTTCTGAAAGAAGAAGAAGAAAATGTCTAGCCCCCATCACCTTTTTTTTTGTTAACAAAAAATATCTCTAAAAAAATTAAGAAAAGAAGAAGAAATTCTTGCACCCCCAACACAATTTTTTTTGTGTGTTATTATTAAAAATCTCTTTTTTTCCCTCTTCAGTTTTATAAAAATTGATTGTCCGCTCATAACTTTGCTCTCACTCAACTGATTAGAGTGATCAATTCGGCATGTTAAAGAGCTGTTTCTGGTGAGTGTTCTTAGCCTATCACCGGCTGCCTGAGATATCGCCTCTCAAAGTTACAGAATTTCTGTATCTCGAAGATGGTGGTAGTTGGGTGATTTCCAATGCCCGATAACATCTGTGCTTGAATGCCATTCGTTTAAAAAAAATTAAGCAAATTGGTCAAGAATTTTCTAATTCTTTTAATACGGTAATAGAGATGTGTAAACATAATACTATAGCACTCCATTGTACTAGTCTTCTGCTTAGTAAATATATAAAATATGAAAATTGTAGAAAAGAAACACAATTCTTCAAATCAATTAGTGATGATTTTATTTCATAACAAAAATTGTAGTTAAAAGTATGAAGATGAAAAGGGGGAAAATGGTAGATACACAAATTTTACAGACTTCGACGTTTCATTGTCGTTGGGCCACTCAGCTCCTCAAAATGTCTGTAATTTCCGATAAGGAGTACGTCACCCCATCACTCGACTCGTAAAAGTCTGTAATTGTCGTCGCCCCATATATGCAGTCCAGGTCTCGTCAACATCTGGTTCGTCATTTGCATCTGGTTGGAGGGAGTTAGTGCAGGAGTTCCCCTTGGAGTTGGCACAAATCGATGAGCAATTGATTCCAGCCTCCGACACCCACAACCACGTGCACACCCCTTGTTGCACTTGCAGAAAATTGTGGAGAGAAGAGATTGTGGAGCTGGTTCCTTGGAGGTAGGAACGGGGTAAAGTCCAAACTTTGAAGCCTGCCATCCCCAGAGGAGCGGATCCATCTGGTGTCCTAACCACATTTGTACTTTTAGGTAAGTTCTCAAGCAATGTTGGCGGGCTGCTTCGGATGTTGGTGGTAGGGATGCCAGGTTAAATTTGGATTTCACGAGGGCTTTGGAAAATAGGTCAAATCGCAATTTATCTAAAGTATCTCCTGCCCTACCTCCGTAGAGGGTTGTTAAAAATTGTAGGCCAGCTTCGGCAATAGCTTCAGCTTGAGTGTCATGTTCGAAGAAAGGTTTGATTTCTTCGAGAAGACATATTTTCTACCAACAGCTTGACCACCTTCTTCTTGCCCTGCCTGAAGAGTGCCGAAGTTGTGTCACATCCACTTATGGCGTGGAGAAATATGAGTGGCCTTCTGATGTTGTCTGCCAGTTCGAAGCTGTTGGGACCAAATACTTTTGTTGGGGTCGTTCCTCTTCCAGGTTTTGATAAATATATGTTTGCTGATGGTGTGGCTAGGGCATTTAGCATGATGAGGAGGTCTGTATCTTCACCAACTACCACAACCTTCTCATGCTCCTGTGATACCTCAAGAGCCGTGGCAACAATCAGGTGGTCTGCGTCTTCATCAGCTTGCTTGACTGAGAAGCCTTCACCTTCAAGTCTTTCAGTAAGCAAGCTAATAAGATGTGCTTTATTTCTGTCATTGGAAAGAAATTGCTCCTGAGTCATGGTCACCACCAATAACTCGGTAAAGATGACCTCAGGAGTAGTATGTCTTTTGCTTCGGCGGAGGCGCTCAGCAGATTTAATGCTCTAATTTGTCCAACTTTGATGAGCAGTAGTATAGGAATGGCTTGTCCAAAAAATATGTGTTTAGTATCATTCAATGCAGAATTTAATGCCCTACAACTTTAATACCACCATGTTTTCGATATCGTGAGTCTTTTACGAGATATAACCGTAAAACCGCAAAACTAGCCCTTTTGGGGTCACATTTTTACCCCCACCACTTAAGCACAACTCCCCGGGGGGGAACCTAGGATAGTCATATTGGGCAACAAATGAAACCAATAAAACCTTTTGTAGCAATTATTTCCGATTCGTCTAATTTTTTGGTTTTACACTACTGAACTAAATGTAGAACTTTACGGAAACGGGTGGTCCAACAAATTCACTTTTAATCTCATCGAACGCAGAATTTATTCCTTTATTACTTTTGTATAGACCACTTTATTGATAGATGGGTTAAGTTAGATGATATTACCAAAAAGCAGAACTTAAAACGAAAATTTGTCATAAATATGTAAAATTTGTCCAAATTTGATGAGCAGGATTATGGGAACGGGTTGTCCAAAAAATATGCGTTTAGTCTCATTCAATGCAGAATTTAATGCCCTACAACTTTTAATACCACCATGTTTTCGATATCGTGAGTGTTTTACGAGATATAACCGTAAAACCGAAAAACTACCCCTTTGGGGGCCACATTTTTACCCCCCACCACTTATGCACAACTCCGCCGAGGGGGAAAACCTAGGATAGTCATATTGGGCAACAAATGAAGCCATTAAAACAATAAAACCTTTTGTAGCAATTATTTCCGATTCGTCTAATTTTTTGGTTTTACGCTACTGGACTATTAAGTTTCATCTTTGAATAAATCCATAACCAATAGACAGTATGGTTGGCACAGTGCTAAATAATGAAAGAAGTTTGCTGCTTTAAAGTATCAAAAAATCCATATCAATGTTTAAGATAAATTATTCTAAGCTTGAAAAATGGGATCATGTGCCCTTTTGAAAACATTGATCAAAACCTTCAATGTCTCCAAATGATCTTCCATGCAAAAAAGGCTATGTTAGTTCTTATCAGCACTAATACATATGAAGATCTGATGTCGTTACTTCCTTTTATTCCTATCTTTCTCTTCTTCTTTCGTTTCACCCTCTTTGGGGTACGATGAACCAGTCATTTCTTTGTGTGTTGTTCCTTCCTAAGTGCCCAGTATTTCTTCATTCTTTCTGATCTTCTCTTCCTCTCTTCTTCAGAGATAATAGGTTTGGACTTCAGTGACGACCTGTCTTGGAACCTTGTATTTTCGTCTTTAGTTATTATTTTAGCCGTTCGATCTAATAGTGAATTTTCTGTAATTTTTAACTCGACTAGGTCTTTTTCAGTTTCTTTAAACCAGTTGGGTTTCGTTTTGCGGTTGCGGAAGAAGTCAAAGATTTGTTTGGTTAATCTAACAGAGTCCATTCTAAGAAGATGACCATAGAAATTTATCCTCCTTTTTCGCATAGTGTCTGAAAGTTTTTCAATTTTCTTGTAGAGGGTTTCATTCTTGATGTATATCATCTTATTATCCTGAAATTTAGGTCCTATGATTTTTCTTAAAATCTTCCTTTCCTTTAGTTCAAGTTTCTCCATCTGACCTTTGAAATTCATGTTTAGCGTTTCTGCCGCGTACAGTGCTTCTGGTTTAATTATTGATCTGTAATGTTTAATTTTTGACCCCCATGAAAGGGATTTTTTGTTGTATGTATCTTTTGTTAGTTGAAAGGCCATTTCAAGTTTGTTTTTTCTGGATTCCATTGTTTTGCATTCCACCGCATTCCAACTGATCCATTCTCCGAGATACTTGAATTCTTTTACTATTTCTATTTTTTGTTCTTGGATTTTGAGGTATTGACGTGGGTGTTTGTTGTTTGTCATGATTTTGGTTTTTCCAAAGGAAATGTGAAGACCTATTTTATCTGCTTGTTTAGCTAGTTCAAGTATTTGTTCTCTTGCTTCCTCCATCGTTTCAGCAACTAAGGCCATATCATCCGCAAAGGCAATAAAATTTATTTTAAGGTTCTTTTTGCAACCCAGTCTTATTCCACTCTTTATATTTTTGTTCCATTCTCTTACTACTTTCTCAAGTGCACAATTGAACAACAACGGTGACAGCCCATCTCCCTGTCGCACTCCTGTTCTTATTTCGAATGGATCTGATAGTTCACCCATGAATTTAACTTTTGAAAACGTCTTTGTGATAGTCGCTTTTATAATATTAGTTGTTTTCTTATCCAAACCCATTTCCTCCAGGACTGATAGAAGGGATTCTCTATCAATGGAATCATATGCTTTTTTGAAATCAATGAAGGAGATTACGTACTTCTTTGCCCTTGATTTTTGATATGCCATAATGTGTTTGAGGTTTATTATTTGTTCAGAGTATGATCTACCCTTTCTAAAACCTCCCTGGTATTCTCCAAGTTGTGGATCCAATTGTGGTTCTGCCCTGTTTAAAAGTACTTTGGAAAGAATCTTGTATGTTACATCCAGTAACGATATTCCCCTATAGTTATTTGGGTCTGTTTTCAAGCCTTCCTTTATTCCTCTCATTCACCACAATTTTTTTTTTTAATATCTCCCAAGAAGATTGGTATTGAGTAAAGGAAAATGTAATGCAGATTTATTACATAAAGTAAAAATGCTGATATATTACACTATTCTATAAGGTTTACCTTACAGCCTGAACTACTTAGCACCAGTGATGGGAAAAGTACAAAAAGAAAGTAATTGTGCTGAATTACATTACCTGAGAGAAATTTTACTTAATTACAATTATAAATTACTTTATCAAAAAGTAATCAGTAAAATTACAATTACAATTACAATTGGCAGTACCTTAAGATGCCTTGTTTTCTATTTGTTTTAGGCTCAAGGCTACAAACTATTGGGCCATTCAGTGGTTAAGCTGCTAGGAATTTATGAAGTCTCAAATTATTAATGAAGAAACAAAAAATACCCACCAATACTAATATTTCCAGACATACTGAGTAATTTGTTGTTAATATTACCTCTGATTTGGATATTAGTTTCAAAAATTGTAATGATGACAATATAGCAGTACGGTTGTTAAAATGTAACGATTACAATTTTATTTCCAGAAGTAAATTACAAGTAGAAATTACATTTTTAAAAAAGTAACGATTACAAGTAAATGGGACCCAAAAAGGAATTGTTACATGTAATCTGATTATTTTTACTCAATTACATCCCATCACTGCTTAGCACATAATGGTTTAGTATAGGCTTACTATTAATAAAAATAGTAATAATATGAAGAAAGATGATTTAGTATTGTTAGAATTCATGCAAGAAATCTAGAAATTTTGAAAGCACTTTTGTTCCATGGTTACTTAAAGCACAATTTGTGAAAGCACTTTGACCAATGGTGGTTTCTCCTATTGTGCTGCAGCAAACAGCTCATTGTATAATGTTATTTTCAAGCGCAATACTGTATTTTCTTTTACATTGATTTTGAACTTGGCACGTCCAGGCGAGAATTCCTCTGCTGGTTTCTTGGAGAGTCAGAGTTGGTAATGTACAATACTTCCTTTACCTAAGGGACACAAGGGACTCCCTAATAGTACTTCATTTTTACAGTCTGTGACGTCACACCCAAGCTTGAATAAAGCCAGTTTTAATTGAAAAAAGTGCTGTGAGCTGTATAACGAATGAGATACCGAGGCTTTACTAATTACTTCACATGCATGTATCAAACAATCAGAGAATAAAGATGCTGGCTGGCTGGTTGGCTTGACACAGAAACAACACTTGTCGTGACATCTGTTGGAAAGTAGGTGAAACTATAGTTCTGGTCTTAGCCACGAGAGGCATTACGCTGTACAAGCAACTCAACAGAGGTTGACAACTGAACAAGGCATACCCAGCGACAATGTAGGAAATTTGACAAGCAACTAAATATAGGAAGACTCTACCATGCATGCATGCGTGGGAGTAGTCAAGCAGTCGACATGCCGATGTATGTTCTGTTTGCGCGTGAACGTGTTTCTGATAGTCTTATTGTGTAAAAATCTGTGTTTTTCACAAGTGTGGGAGTCATTATGCCAAGTCTATTAAAGGCAATTCAGCAAACCAAGGACTCTGCAAAAAAATTAATACCAAAGACACTTTGACATCAAATAAAAACATAATGCCTCAAAGATTATTTTCAGCGAGGAAACAAAAGAAACATCCACAATGTCGAAGCGTCTCTTGGTGTTAATTTTGTTGCAGAGTCTTACAGCTCTTTCAATGCTTTCTATAAAGAAAAAATGGTTGCAAACATGGATGGGTTCAACACAAATGTCACTGATAATGTCTGCAGTAAGAAGGAACAACACATGGACATCACTGTGAGGCAGTAATTGTAGGCCTACTAATCATTTCTTCATATTTAAAGTTGGCTATATGAAATAGTATTTGCAGCACACCTTCTTTTAAGCCACTACCCGCTACTGACTTTGTCATGGGTATTCAAGTACCCATGGATATTGTCGATACATATTTCATTTTGAATATTGATCGACCCTTTCTTAATCTATATAATTCTATATATTTCATTCTGTATTTTGCATCATGTAAGCTTAAAGCTAATACTAGTTTCTTAGCCTTCCAGATTATTACTTGGGGAAAGAATTCCCATTCCCTGTCTTGTCAGTTTAACAAGTTCTATTACAATCCATTGATTTCTCAATGCACTCTTGTGGCTGGTTATCTGTTGACTATATCTGCATTGTGACACCAGACATCATACAGCAAGAGAAGACTAGGTTATCAGCAATGGACAATATGCCTCATTTAATGTAAAACAACTCAAGTATACAAGTTGTACTAACAGACCACAACAACCAGCATGACACAGCAGCAACACAAGACTAGAAGAAACTGACAGCAAGGGCACCATAACCTAGCAGACGGCAAAATGCCAAAATGCAATTTTTTATTTAATTTATTTAATAATAACGAACATTACAGGTATAAAACCCAATTACAATGTCCATGCCAAAAAAAAAATGCATACATACAAATAATTAAAACATAAGATACAAAAGATAAGAATACACAAAAGATAAAAGTAAAAAGTACACACAAAAAAAAACATTACAAGCAGAAAAAGAAATTCCTAGCTACTTCTGAGTTCCAGCAGTTGCCAGGTTATAATCACAGTACATAATGCCTTTGAGAATTAAGATAAGAAAGAAAGAAAGAGTGAGGAGAATGTTTGGCATGATACATTAAACCAATACACTAACTACAATTGATTGTAACTACGTTTAGTGATTTTAATTCAGTATTAAATCAACTTCAACTAAAGCTTTTTTGAATTCATTTTCAGACATGCTAAGTATATCAAAATTTAAAAAGTGAATTTTATTATACAAAGTGGTTACTTTATTTAAAGGTGAATTTTCATGAATATTAGTATTTACCCTGGGGGTAAAAAATAGCTTCCTGTGTCTACTTAGTATACATGGCACGTAAAAATAAATCTTCTTAACAATATTATCATCATCAATTTTTGAATGCAATAATTTGTGAAGAAATATTAAACCTTGACTATTTCTTCTAAATTTTAAACTTTTAATATCATATAGTTCTAAAAGCGTTTGGTAATTCAAATATATTGGATAATGGCCATACTTCTGAATATCAAAAATTTGTAAAACTTCGATTGTATTTTTTCTATTGAATCAGAAAATTTAATAGTCATTGGATTCCATATGACTGTACCATATTCGAGGTTTTGTCTGACCAATGAATTATAAAGTCTGATTAATGTATTTTCGCTAAATGTGCATGAATTCCTTATAATAAAACCTAGATTTCTTAACGCTTTTAAAACTATTGTTTCAATGTGGCTGTTAAACCTGAGATCCTTGGTAAATGTTATCCCTAAATCTCTAGTTTCCATTACTTCATCAAGTTTAACATTATTTATATTATAGGCATATGATATAGTCTTTTTACATCTATTGAATGTCATTTTAACACATTTCTTAATGTTAAATGGAAGTTTATATTTATTACTCCAAGTATATAATTTATTTAAGTCGTTTTGGAGTTGAAAACAATCTGAAACTGAAGCAATAGATTTATATATTTTAATGTCATCAGCAAATAATAAAATATTGGAGTTGTTCACCACGTTCGGTAAATCATTTATGAAATATAGAAACAATAAAGGGCCTAAGTTTGATCCTTGAGGAATTCCAGAAATAACCACAAACTGATCAGATAAGTGATTTTGATAACACACTACCTGTGTTCTATTTCTTAAGTATGAGCACATAATTTTCATAAAGTGAGTGGAAAAAGAAAGTTGAGCTAATTTGTTAAGTAAGAAGTCATGATCAACTTTATTAAATGCCTTTTGAAAATCTGTATATATTACATCAACCTGTTTATGTTGGTCTAATTCCAATGATACGTATTCAGTGAAGTTCCATAAGTTTGTAACAGTTGACCTTTTTGGCATGAAGCCATGTTGAAGTGGAGAAATCGCTAACTTAATATGATTGAAAATGTGTGTGTAAAAAATACTTTCCAGAATTTTAGCTGGTGTAGATAGAATAGCAATGGGTCTATAATTTTGTACCATTTTCGAACTTCCCGATTTATGTATGGGGACTATTTTTGTCATTTTCCAAACATCCGGAAAAACGCCTTGTTTAATTATTTGGTTAAAAATTATAATTAATGGATACACTAAGAGTTCACCACATCCTTTGAAAATATATGTTGGTATTTTATCCGGTCCAGCAGAACGTTTAGATTTTAATTTTTTAATTGCTAATTCAACTTCTTTTGTCTCTATTACAGATATGTTGAAGGAATCTAGTATGTTTATACTGTTATCGGTTTCATAATCGTATTTTGATTGTTCCCTTGTATAAACAGATTTAAAATAATTAGCGTAGCCATTAGCAATTTCATGTGGAGTTTTTAATATTTGCCCATTATATTCCATCTCCGTTTGAGACTTGAGTTGTTTCCGTTTGCTTTTAATAAAATTCCAAAAGTTATTTACATCGTGCATTAAATTTTTTCAATTTCTTGAAGATGACTTATGTAGGCTGTTTTAATTTGTTTCTTCAAACTTGCTCTAATGTTTTTGAATACTGACATATTATATCCTGATAAATGTTTATTTTTACGATATTTTTCTTTAAGTTTAATATTTCCTATGATCTCTTTTGTGAACCATACTGGATACCTGTGTCGACATTGTCTTCTTTTCGGTACACATTTATCTAGTATTGAGTAAATTATGTCATAAAAAGTAGTTACAGAAGAATTAACATCTTTATAATCAGTTAAATTGTTCCATGTACAGTCTCTTATAAGATTATAAAGTTTATTAAAGTCGGCTTTGCAAAAATTGTAACTACACTTACCTACGATGTTCTTTTTTACTTCTTTCTGTATTTTATGTGTTATATTTAAAGCAGGGGTATAGGTCTATAGGTACCAGAGAATTACTTTCTTCCTCTACTTTGAGTTCTGAGATATTTGTCAAAACTAAGTCCAGTGTTCTATTACTGTTATTTCTCACAGTGTTAATGGATTGCATATTTAAAAACTTTAACATGTTATTCAGACGTTTTGCTTTACTGCTGCCTTTGCTGAGGTCATACATATTACTGGATATTTCTGGCAAATTGAAGTCGCCTGTGAGAATGATATGAGAATTACATGTTGCAAAATTTTGTTCCATTTGTTCAAAAAATTCACTAAATGATTCAGTGTTTGAATTTGGAGGAAAATATACTGATCCAATAATAATTTTAATATTATTGTAATAACATTTTATCCAAATTGATTTGTTCGTTGTAATGGTGGTATTAAACTGTATAGGATTAAGTGAGGATTTAATAGCCAGTAATACGCCACCTCCTCGGCTGTTGGATTGTCTGTCTTTACGAAAAACAGAATATCTATCATCAAAAAATTCAGAATTAAATATGCCTTCTATTAACCAAGTTTCACTTAAGCTAATAACATCATAATTAGAAGAAATTACATTGGTATGAAACATTTGTGATTTTGACCTAATTCCTCTGACATTTTGGTAACAAATATTTAAAGATTTTGTGTTAATCATTTTTACGAATTGAAGCAATCAACTCAAGTTTACAGGGAGTTACCAAACCTTTCGAGCTAATCATTCTACTCAAGATATCAAGCTTATATTTTACGGCCTTCAGACAATCTCTGTAAAGAATACTTGTTTTATAAACATTTACTGTGTAACCAACAAGTAAAAATTTAACTATAATTTTTGCACTCTTTAAGCCATAATGTAAAACTGCATTTATAGTCTTTGGAGCATTTTGGTCTCATGACAGGGTTCTCTTTTCCTTTCACAAACAATTAATAATGCTAAAGGACATTCATATTATTAAAGTTACATGTTGTAGTACAGCATTCATAACTGTTACAGAATTTTGGTCTATTTTAGTTGATTCCGAGTCTCTTAAGCAGGTACAAGAGCTGTTAATCTTTCTTATTTTGGCCAAAGAGTCCATTATTTATCAGGCAAGAAGTTATCAGTTAGAGATCTAATCCTCATATCACATCAGAACACCAATCTACACAACTATTTAAACAGAGCATCCAATTACAATATTTGTACTGAGAAAGAAGACATCACAACCACACTCAGAAAAAGTTAAGCCAAAACTATTTTTTTGCCACTTATACGGTGTAAATTACTCAATGAAGTTATTGTATTTTCTTTGTAATACATCTTGCAAAAGCTAACATGAAATACAGTTCACATACTAGAGTCCTTTATTACTTTATGCTTGTCCTTCATTTTCATTTACTCCTTACTCTGTATGAGATTTATCTGCAGGCTTGATTGTGATTTTATTTCTATTGTTGAGCTTACTTTTCAAGTTTTGATTTGCGAACTAATTTTATTCAACTCAGAATTCTATGACTCTACATGCCAGTCAGCTACACCTACAAGCATCATTTCTGTTCTAAATTAAAACCTATGTTGTAGGTCCTAACCTTTTATATTTTCAAGGCTATTAGGTAGATGATAAACTTGAGATCCACTTTGCTGAACCTTCGGTTTATTCACACTACAAAGAACTTTAACAACAAGAACTAAACTTAAACATGAATACATGAAGTAGCAGCCATTAACAGAAAACTTGACTTCTTTGAAGCTCGCGTAATGTATTACAACTAACACGAGGGTATTCATACTAGTTCTAGAATATATGCACTCAGTAGCTTGCAGCACCATCTACAACAGTGTAGCCACACACAACAATTTTTCCCTTCTTTTGTTTAACACAATGAAATTTATCTTTAATACAAATTTATCTTTAATAATACTTTCCCTTGTTAAATAAAAGAAAAGATAGAATAGGAAAAATTTGATTCTACAATAGTCCCATTTGGTTACATAAAATCTGCAAACATGTCCTGTTCAGAGGTTTGGTCATTATGTCTGCAACTTGAAACTCTTTGTAACCTGTTGAACTTCAAGACTTCCTTCAGCTAGTTTCTCATAGATGAAAAAATACTTGACAGCTATATGCTTAGTCCGGTGATGAAATTCAGGGTTCTGTGCAAACTTTATTGTTGCAAGAATGTCTACATGTAGAGTAGGAATATGTTTCAGTTTTGCAATCTGATTAAAAATCTGCTTAACCAAACAACTTTTGTTTGTTTGTTTATTTTGCAACATTTTTACAGTTGTTACAAAATTACAATATAAGTGTAACTTATATAAATATGGTTTTGAACGCCACTCAGAAAAGCAAAGCTTGTCCTTGGGGCAGTTCAGTTCAATACAACAAAAAATTTACACTAAAATAATTTTTAACACTAGTACAAAAATGAGATTTACAAAACATAGAATTATACAAGTAAATGCAATAATAGATAGGCTATATTTTTTATTATACAGATACCTTTGAATTACCTTTGAATTCTGCAAGATTATAAAAAGCGTTTTCCGCTAGGTAAGATTTTGTACTTTTTAGCTTTTCAGTTGTAGTATTCTTTTTTTTAATGGCCTCCGGTAATTTGTTGTATAGTTCTTTGCCAATGTTTTCAACTGAACGGTTATTTAATGTTCCTCTGAGTGAGGTTCTGAAGAAGTCTTCTTTATTTCTTAGGTTGTGCTGGTGTATATTAAAATTTTTTGTTAGATGTTCACCTTTTTTTTGTGAGAATGTGTTTGATACTTTCATATATATAAATACATGGAACTGTTAGTATTTTTAGTTTCTTAAAAATGGGTTTACATGATTTTTTCCTGTCTATTTGTGCAATTATTCTAATACTTCTTTTTCGTAGTTTGAAAACCTTTAATACTTCCCTAGATGTAATATTTCCCCAAAGTATTATTCCATACTGCATGTGACTATATATGAAAGCATAATATACTTGTTTTAAGGTTTCATTGTCCATTGTTTTTCTTACTTGTTTCAATATATAGATACCTTTATTTAGTTTTTGTGTTATATGTGCAACTTGGGGTTGCCAGTTCATGTGCTTATCGATTATTACTCCTAGAAAGTTTGAGCTTTGGGTTTCAGAGATTTCTTCTTCATCTATCTTAATTTTAATTCTATTTAATTCACATTTTTTTAGTTCAAAATTGATCCAAGATGTTTTTTTAATAATAATATAACTTTTGAAGGTAATTTTTTTACCATTTTCAATATATAATTTGCTTTATCCTCAATTCCTCTGATTGTTTGATATTTAATTATTATTGTTGTATCATCTGCATAGCCAATCGCAATGCCACCATATCTTTGTATTACTTCAAAAAGGTCATTTATATATACTAGGAACAGGAAAGGACCTAATTTTGAGCCTTGCGGCACTCCTTGTTTTATTTGCTTAAATTCAGATTTTATATTTTCTATTTTTCCTTTTGTATTTGTGTTTTTTAGTCCTACACATTGCAGTCTGTTTTCTAAATAAGATTTTATCCAATTTTGGGATAGTCCCCTCACTCCATAATTTTCCAGTTTTTGTAATAGTGTATTTATGTTTATTCGATCAAAAGCCTTTGAAAGATCCAGGAAGATCCCGATTATCACTTCATGAATATTTATGGCATTTATTATTATATTGTTTACATTTTCTATTGCATCTATTGTTGATTTTTTGCTTTGGAAACCATATTGCCATTTTGAAATAATGCTGAACTTTGTACAGAAATTTTGCAGTTGCTCCAAGAACATGTCTTCAATTATTTTTGAGAATGTAGAACATAAAGTAATTGGTCTGTAATTTTCAACTTCAAGCTTACTACCCTTTTGTTTATATAAGGGAATGGTGATTACTTTCTTTAATATATTTGGAAATATTCCTTGCATCAGTGACATATTTGTAATGTTTGTTAGCACTTCACTTATTTCATATTTCATATACTTAACCATTTCATTTGATATCTCATCTAAACCACTGGACTTTTTAAGTTTTAATCTGTTTATGCTCTTAATAATATGTTGTTGTGATACTTCAAGAATCGCCATAGAGTTTAGTTGTTTTTGTTGTGAAATTAAGTTTGTATCTTGACTTATAGTGATATTATTTTGTTTTGATGTCAAATTTCCTATATTTACATAATCAGTCTTGTGTCAGACATTGTAGAAGGAAGACGTTTTTGTGCGGAGAAAGCAGTAACGGGGAGCAATGGGCATTGACCTGGCAACATATCGTGTGCGAATAGGATTGTACGGAAAAATGAAGGCAAGAAGAAATATAAGTAATGAACAATTCTACAGCTCGTCAACGAACAATTTATGGTTTTTGGGTGTAATTGTGGCAGTATTGCTGGTTATTGGCGGTGTCGAATCTAATCCGGGACCACCACCAGCTTCCAGGAATAAAAGTAGCAACAGTGCGGGAAGTGACAATCTTAACACAATCGCGGATATGATAATGAAGCTAGACGAAAAATTAAATAAAAAACTGGACGAAGTAAACAGCAAGTTGGAAGACTTACGGGGGTGGTACATCAACTTAAACGAAGCATACACAGATTTAAAAAAAGAAGTCGACTCGATTAAGGAAACCAAGTGGACAACCCAGAAGTTAGAAAAGGAATCTAGAATGAGGAACGTCATTATATTTGGAATGGAAGAATCCAACTACGAAAGAAGATTGGACACGTGTGGCCGTGTGTTGGAGTTACTAGATGCGAAATTACACTTGAACCTCTCCTAGTTTCATATCGAGAATGTTTACCGCCTCGGAAAGGGTAGAAACCGCCCCATCTTAGTGAAATTCGCAAGTGCAATAACCAAAGACAGAGTGATGAGTAGATCCCGTATGCTATCTGGATCTAGAATAAGACTGGAGCATGACTATAGCTATCAGGAGAGATTAACAAGAAGAGAGCTATTACCGTTTTTGAAACAGGCTAGGAACGAGGGGAAGTTTGCAGTGCTAGTTGGAGTCAAGTTGCGTATTGAACAACAGCTTTTTGATTTGGAATTTTGTAGAAAACACATGGAATTAAAAAATATTCCACAAACTTTGGATACAGTAAACATACAGGAAATAAGAAATAGCGGAGGAGCGGAGATGAGTCAGCAGGAAAGTTCCCAGTCAGTGACAGGATCGGATTCGGCGTGTGGCAGGACTCAAGTCAACAACATGCTACATCAGCAGCCTAGTACTCCGGCAGTTAACCAAGGGTTAGTCACCGCGGAGAAAAACGCTGACGCGGATAAACAAGCCAGCAAGAGTTCAGATTGTGCGACCAGGTCTCAATTACACAGAGACAGAAGCAAAAGTGTAAATCAACATTACAGTCTTCGAAATTGGGTAACCCCATCTGACAAAACGCAAAGCTAGGGTAATGACTTTGTAAAAGGTCTGAGGATAGGTTTCCTTAACACTGAAGGAATTTGGAGTAGTATTAAATATGGGGAAATTCAAACTATTTTAGGGAACTGTGAGATTCTCGCCTTAGCGGAGACGTGGCTTTAAAATGATGAGGTAATCAATATTAGGGGCTTTGACTGTATTGCTAGAAATAAGGTAAAAATAATTAAGTTTGGAAGACGGCCAGGAGGCCTTTTATTTATTATAAGCAGCGAACTAAGGGAAAGTATAGTGCAAATAGATAGCAAGAACGAAGATAGTCTATGGATAGATCTAAAGAGTAATAATAAAGAGATAATATTAGCAATAGGTGTAACTTACCACCACCCCAAGAGATCTCAGTACTTTAACTGTAGCTTCTATGAACACTTGGGGGAGGAAATAGATGACATTAGGTCTAAATACAGAGTAAATGACGTTATTTTGGCGGGGGATTTCAACAGTAGGATTGGAAAGAGGGATGCAAGCCCATTTAATATGAAAGTTTGTAATGATCATATCAATAGCAGCATAAACCGCGATTTGCCGTCCAGAAACAGTCGAGATCCAGTGACCAATGCTGAAGGCCTCAAATTACTTGACTTCTGTGGTCACAACGGGTTGGAAATACTCAATGGTTGCTACGGAGATGATACAGAAGGCAATTTTACTTTTATTAATGAACAGGGAGCTAGCATTGTAGACTATATGATAGTATCTCATGACTTAGGCGAGTTTATTTCAAGATTTGAAATTTCGGAAGTAGCTCACAGTCCCCATATGCTTTTATCGACAGAGATTGATATAACCATTAACAGTAACCATCCTCGGCCCTCTTACAAGTCCGCCAGTGAAAATAGATTAGGATCTACGAGGACAACATATTTTTGGACCAAAGAGCGTAGTGACAATTTTTTCAATATGATGAACGACCAATGTGCAGTGTTGCTAGAATTAGGGGTTCATTTTTTCATTAATGAAGGCAATATTAATATACACACAGGGAGCTAGCTCCCTGTTCATTAATATACACACCCCATTCGTAATAATTCATGGTTTGATATGGAATGCATTCACACGAGATCACAATTAAGGAGGGCCTACAGAAAGTGCAGAAAGGTAAGTGAAGGGGACAATGATAATGCTGTAAGGAATAATTTTATCAGCATAAAAAACCAATATAAGAAACTACTAGCAGACAAGAAAGAAAAGTTTTATAACATGGAAAGTGAGAGAATAAACTATTGGTTAGATAACAACAACACTACCGAAATTTGGAAATACCTGAAAAGGTTAAAACAAAATACTTACAGTAATTTAGGGCCTGATGAAGGGACGTGGGTCATGCATTTTCACGAACTATTCAAACAAAGATATTCTAGTAACTACCTTACAATCGATGTATTTCCCTGCATGAATTACATAGATGGGCTAGATAACATGATCTCTAAAGATGAAATTATCATGGTAATTAAAAAATTCCGGAATAAAGCTCCCGGGTTGGACGGAATTCAGGTACAGTTGTGGAAGAAGTTGTGCGAGAATCAGAAATGGCTGGAGATCATAACTGGATTATTTAATAAGATTAAATTAACCAATCAAATTCCGGAGATGTGGAAAAAAGCTATAGTCATGCCTATATATAAGAATAAGGGTGATATAAAAAATCCAAACAACTTCAGGGGCATTAGTTTATCAACGGCTTTATCTAAAGTCTACACAGGAATCCTAGCAAACAGGTTAACAGGCTGGTTAGAAGTATACAATCTAATTTCACCATGGCAAGGAGGGTTCAGAAGGGGTAAGCGCACAACAGATAATATTTTCATTTTGAATACAGTGATAGACAAATACTTGAGCAGAAAAAGAGGAAAAATTTATTGGTGTTTTATTGATCTGGAGAAAGCTTCCGACTCAGTGAATAGGAACCAATTATGGTATAAGTTGAGAAAAATAGGGCTAAGTAATCAATTTACAAATAATATAACAGCGATATACGACAACATAGAATTTTGTATAAGAACTGATTTAAATGGTGGTATCACTAGAATGATCAAACAAGAGATTGGAGTAAGGCAAGGTTGTAACCTCAGCCCACATTTATTTAGCATATTTATTAACGATATCTTTGATGAAGTTATGTTAGCTAACCAACACCAACCGGCTATTATGAACATACAAATTCTGGGCCTAATGTTTGCAGATGACCTGGCACTTACAGCAATCACCCCGATAGGGCTGCAGAAAAGTATTGACTCAGTCAGCAAGTTTTGTAGAGCATGGAATTTAAAAATTAATATTCTGAAAACTAATATTCTTGTGTGTAAGAACGGCAATAAGCTCAGCAAAAAGGAAATATGGAGGTTAGATGACAAAGTACTACCCGCGCGCCATATCTTGAGCGCTGGATTTACGGGGAAGTGAGGGTCGGGGGGAACAAAACATAGCTATTCTGCAAGTCTTTCTGCAGTGTTGTCAACTAAAGAAATAACGTTTCAGCAGAATCGCGCGTATGGTATTTTATGTAGTGACTTTAATATACAACGATTTTAATGCAGTCCAATAATATAACGTGGTGACGGTATTGCGTAACAATTAATTACACGTCATAAGCCTTTGGTTATCAAATAAGTCATCAAATAAGAATATTATGCATAATATAGGCTCAATATTTTTACACTGGATGACTAATTTTAAGCATAAAGAAGAGTCTTAGCAGAACATGCTTCACCATTTCGTATTTTAAAACGTAAGAGAGGTAAGGCATCTAAAAGTGGAGAAAGCTATAGGCCTAATTTTAAACGTATTTAATACAAATTGTGAAAAGTTCGCTCAACTTTCAGTCCATGAAATTGACATCAGAGTTCACGGGATCGTCAGAAATTAGCACATACGGAATTCTTAAAGAGGTGAGGAAAGTGTTGGATGTACAATGAAGTGTTTGTGAAATCAGCAGTTCGAAAGATTGTATTTTTCCCCATAACTCGATGCGTCAGAAAAGATAATATCAATAAATAAATAAGAATCCTGAGACAGAATGAAAGCTTAGTATTGAAGCCACTAGATGTCAGGGTGTATAGCGTACTTTGTGTTTCAATGTTGTCAACTTAACCTACGAAAATGAACGAAACCTACCGAATGAGGACTAGGGAGCCGAGCGCTCAAGAAATCGCGCGCGGGTAGTAATTAATATTGTGAATACTGCTAAATATCTGGGGTTAACCCTCAACAATAAAGGAACGTGGGATTCACAGACAAAAGCAGCATGGAATTGTGGCAAAGTAGCCTTGGGTGCAATAAATAATTGCTTGAACAAAATACCTGACTTAAGAGTTAAAATGCTAAATAGGATATTCAAAGCCTTAGTAGAGTCCAAAGTTCTTTAAGGAATTGAGGTTTGGGGGGGGGGAGGCAATCCTGGAAATATTTAGACATGGTAAGGGCCAGGTTTTGCAAGCAGGTACTGGGCATCCCCAGATTCACCTCAAATGAGGTGGCGAGATATGAACTAGGTTATAACAGCAGCATGGGCACAATCTTAGGTAAGATCTTAAAGTTCTTTAGATACATATATGAGAAAGACAACGATGATGTAGCTAAAATATGTTTTCAATCTCTCCTATTGGACAATGGTAATAGGAGCAGAGTTCACGGTATTACGAAACTATTGGACGAGATAGGACTAAAATGGATTTGGAACTCAGTTCTGAACCCTGAGAAAAACATAATAACGCTCACCAAGATCGTTAGTAGAAGATGCAACGATATTCAGAGACGAAACCATGTAGCTATAATGAGGGAAAAAAGATCCCTAGTGTTCTATATTAAAATGAAAGAAATGTGGGGATTGGAAAAGTACGTCTCAGGTTGCTCCAAGAAACAAAGAATGGGTTTAGCATGGTGGTGGGTTGGGGTATGGAAACTTAGGGGCATAAGAAGGAATTTTGAGAAAGGACGATGTCCTTTATGTTTAAATAGAGAAGACGCTGAGCACATAATTTTAAAATGTTCAGAAACTGAAACGATCAGACTAATATTTTTGAATAGAAAATTCCTAGGAATTAGCATATAAGAAATTAACAACTACGAAGAATATGAAAACTTTGAAGGAAATGGGGAACTTTTTATACATTGTTAAAATAAAATGGGAAAAACGAATCCTAGAATTAAGTGAGCAAGTGTATTAATTCCTTTTTTGCTTTGTTCACAAGTAAGGCAAATACAGGAATACCATAATTTATAGGTACTCAAGGCTTTTATGTTAATATTAGTGTGTAATGGTAGGAGGTACATCCTATGGCGAAAAACCTCTGTAACGCCAAGGGTGTTAATATTACGACACAAGAATAAACTATATCTATATCTATATCTATTTACATAATAGTTATTAAATATATTGCATATTTTGTTTGGAAAACTTACTTCCTTACCGTTTCTTTTGATTTTTAAGTTATGGGTTACATTATTTTTACTTTCATTTTTTATTTTATTTACAATATTCCACACTACTTTTATTTTGTTTTCAGCATTTAATATTAATTCTTTGTTAAAATTCTTTTTTGCTGCCTCTATCACACAATTTAATATTATGCTATAATTCTTTATGTATGCAAGTAACCTTTCGCTCATATTAGGGTTCTTTATACAGTTCAAGAACCTCATTGTTTCACAAGATGTTTTTATCCCATTTGTGAGCCATTTTTCCTGCACCTTTTTAGATTTACCCTTATTTATTACAACTTTTTTTATTGGCATAGTGGTTTCTAGTCCAAGTTTCATTATTTTATTAAATTTGTCATATTTTTCATTTAAATCACATGTTTCATATAGTATTTTCCAATCCACTTGTTTTAAAAAACTCTTTCAGTTTACTTAAACCTTCTTCATTTGTTTGCCTTCTATATTCAATAATTCTCGAATTTTGCTTTCCCTTGTCTGCAGAAGGACTGATAATTTTCATAATTTGACCATAGTGATCCCCTATTCCTGTTTTAACGATTGATGTTGACCATAATGTTTCTGATAATATGTCTGTGCAAATATTATCTATACAAGTTCTGGATTGCTTTGTGACTCTAGTGGGTTCTTTTATAGTAATCAACATATTTTGTCTATCCAGAATTTCTATAAATGATAACTTTAACTCGCTATTTTTCAGTATGTCTATGTTAAAATCTCCAACTAAAATTTTTACTTTGTTTTCCTGTATTGAGTTCAGTAAGCTTTCTATATTTTCCAAAAAAAATCTTTTTGTTTCCTCCTGGTGGTCTATAAACTCCAATTAAAATGACATTTTTTTCTTTCTCCTCTATCTCTATTGTGGCAAATTTACATGTAATTTCATTTGAAAAAGGTTTGCAATTTATTTCTTTAAATTTCATATTGTCATGTACATAAATGGCAACCCCACCGCTCTTATGATCCTGTCTACAGAAATATGTCCCAAGTCTAAAACCTTGATAATGATTTACAGTTAATTCTTCTGCTTTTTGGCCATGTTCTGTGAATATCATAATATTAGGCTTTGTGTCATTTATAAATAGGTCTAAAGCTGTTTTTTTGTTTGCAATATACTGAACGTTTTGATGGAAGATTTTTTTTTCAGTTCCCCTATCCCTACTAGTGTCAATTTTTCTTCCCTTATTTGTTTTGTTTTTTATTTCACTTAAATTTGTTAGCGCTTATCCTATTTCTTCGCCTGTTTTGCTATTATTTTCATTTCTATTTGTTTTATTGAATTTACATCCCTTTTTATGGTCTACATCCCCAGGATCTTTTTTTAGTTTTCCTGATTCATGCAAATATTTACCACATTTTCAATAATCTTACCTAGCAGAAACGAACCTTTTCTGTTCAGATGGAGTCCGTCTTTACCCAGACAGGTGTCATCAAGGTATTTATTTACATCTACATATACCGCATGCAGCACAACACATGCCCACCTAATTCCCTCATTTATTTCTTGTAAGAACCTGTGTTCTTTTTCTCTCCTTCTTACTACTGCTATGTTTGCCTTTGGGAAACACTTTTTTGCACATCTAATTGCTTCATACACCTCTCCCATGACATCATCTGGTCCCTTCCATTTGTTTATGTCATTTGTACCCACATGCATTACAACAGTTTTTATGGAATGTTTCTTATTGTCCCTTTGTAACACGTTTGGTAAATATTCAGCCTTTATGCCTCGCAGCACCTTGACTTCCACATGAGTTCTAATTAACACTATATTCTTTATCATGGAATCACCATACAGCAATACTGTACTTTTCCTTTCTTGTTCTTCACTGCTGTTTAGGTTAGGAGTTTCGCCAATGTTGAAGATTACCCCATCTTCTTCAGGTACCGCCGATAAAGCATCAAACCTGTTTGCCCCTTGAAATTCTGGTCGCTTTGGTTCACTTTCTGTGTGTTCTTTTCTAGTAGGTCTGCCTTTCCTTACAACTCTCGACCAGTTTTCTGTGTCTCGGCTTTGTGCAGTCCTATTTACCTCGTGTTTGTCACTGGCTTCCAGCTGTTTCACTTTTTCTTCCAGGCCTCGAATATCGTTTTTTAGAAGTTCAATGATTAACTTTAGATTTTTGTTTTCATTGATAATGTCACTTGTTTCACTTGTTTGTTGTAAGGAATTATTAGCTGAGGGCTTGTCGTCCACGAATACAACGGCTTCTCCACTTTGGCGGCAAATATCACATATCCATCCACACATGTCAGCTTCTCTGACAACGGGATCCATTTTCCCACATCTAAAATGCAGATATCTGTCACACGCTGAACACAGAACCCTGTTTCGTACCTTTTTTTTGCACTTTTTGCATGTATAATCGCTTATAACCGTATTTACTTGCCTGACTACATTGTCTGGTTCTACTCCGGGCGACATGTTGTAACGTGACGTCACAGACACGTAAATTATTTCTCTTCCCTTGCTCCATTTCTCTTTTCTCTTTGGCTCACGTTACGTGTGCGCAGCTGTTGTGCGCAGCCTTGAAGGTCCGCTGTGGTTGCCGGAGTGCTTGTCAGAAATAATCTGTGCCTAGCTTGGGAGTGATCAAGTAGTGAAAGTGTTCTGGAAGCGGCTGGATGCTTTAAGGCGCCATGGCAGATGAGTTTGAGTGAGTTATATAGTATCAATCCCCTAGCATCATTTCTTAATTAAATTTATTCTGTTGTATTTCCACCAAAAATGAACATAAGTCCATGTCCAACGAATTCACTGTAACTTCATGGGCGTTTCCGCCGCCATTGTTTCAACTTACTGTGCTTTGATTTAGAAAGCACCTACTACTGTTCGTAACTTATATCTGTGCGTGGGTATTCCTAGTACAAATGTATCATAGAATTAAAGTTATAAGTCTGGTTAGGAGCTAAAAGTTTTTAGCATGCTCAGATGCTTACGTAGCTAATAATTTATTATGTGTGTTAAGGTTAATGTATTACGCCGTATATGTTTCAAGGTCTAGCTCGTGTTGTTCCAAGCATATTGATATCGCTGCCTATCTGTTAATGGTGGGCGTATTCTAAGTTTTTTTGAGGTATTTTGAGCTTAAATCTGGGAGATATTTATCAAACTAAACTTAAATAATAAATCATAGCCTGTAATCAGAAAGGCGCTTATACATGCTTGGTATAGAATATCACATTATTATAGTGAAATTGCAAGCCAAATTTAATTAAATAAATTATAGCCTGTTATCTGAAAGCTCCTTATTCACGTTGAATATAGCCTACCCATTATATAGTTATATTTCAAGTGAAATTAAATAAATAAATTATAGCCTGTTATCACAAAGCTCCTTATTCACGTTGAATATAGCCTACCCATTATATAGTTATATTTCAAGTGAAATTAAAATAAATAAATTATAGCCTGTTATCTGAAAGGCGCTTATTCATCTTGAATATAGGTAAACAATTATATATAGTTATATTTCAAGTGACATTTAAAAGATATATTATAGCATTAACTGAAAAGTGCTTATTTATACTTGGTATATAGTCTTTCCTTATAGTAGCATTTGATTTTGAGGGTTTTCATTAAATGGAAGGCTGTCAGGTGTAGGTGCTTCTCATTGGTTGAGGTTATGCTTCCATAATTACAGGCTTTTCCAGGCTTAAAAGTTAATTAAAACATTTGTAGGTGGTGAATGTAAAAACCCTGGTGTTTGGAGCACTACATTATAACTAAGTTGTGAATTTATTCAAGTTATCTCAAGGCTTTTATATAGCATATTTCTTCTCTGATTTTGTCCTGTGACAGTCTTTGGTATTGATAGCTTGCTTATGTGCCATCATAGGGTTTTTAGGATTTAATATGAATATATGTACTATATTCTTATTTCCCTCGTTTTGGTTGTAAGGGTGAATTCTGGGGAATGACAGGTTCTTCCCGGCATGTATTAGAATTGTTGGAAGCTGTTATATTTTTGAAATATATATTTCATACCGTTTCAATTTGGATTTGTAATACCTTCCCTCCTTACACTCGATTTTTCCGACCTTTCGGTAGGGACCTAAGCTTCCTGTTGGTTAAATGTTTATGTGGGGTTTAGCCTTTATAATTCAGAGAACTTATATTACTCAAATTGTCATATTACCTAAGAAGTCTTACCAGTGCTGTAGTCTTTATACATTCCAATGCTTTATAAAAAGTAGCAGCTGTTTCAGTTCAGTGTATATCACAACAGCTACAGTTGTTGCAGTGGTAGCAGTGCTCTTCGATCTCTCATATTCCTTTGGGTGTTGTTTCTTTTCTCCCCCGGAGGGAGGGTCGACGCATTTTATAAGTCTACATTATTACTAAGTATTTTCATTGTCATTGACTTTCCAGTCCTTTCTTATTCTGGTGTGGTACAGTTTGTACACATTGCTAGTCAGAATGGCCTTTCACTCAGTTTTATCGTGGGATTTGTTAAGAAAAGACGAATTATTGTTTGAATTGAAGTGTCAGGGTATTGAAGTAGTAGATACGGCCGATGTATTTCAATTAGTCTGTCTCCTTAAACAGGACGGGTCTAAACAAGTTCACTCAAATGTATTTACGTCTCAAGATGAAATGCTTGCTGAGTTTCACATCTTGAAGAGGAAGATTGCTGAGATAGTGGATACCGTTAGGGAGTTGCTCTCTGAATCAGAATTGTGCACGAGCAAAAGTGTAGACTATTGCATAGGGCATGGCACCTTGACAATAGGATATATGTGTTGTCTGCCACTCCTTCTTCCTTCATTGATTTAGGAGATTTGGCCAACTTGAAGGATATGTTGCAACCTATTTTTGCCATGTTAGGGGCGGATGAACCTGAGGTAATTACCCTTCCGGTGCAATCATTGTTAGATCTCCCTGGTTCGTCTGGGAATGTCCAAACAGTTGTTGTTGATGATGAATTGTCGATCCCGCAAACTTCTAACTGTCTGAGTTCTTCTGAGATGCGTCAGTCTGGTAGTAATGGGACGGCTACAGTTTTTAATCCTGTACCTATTACAGGTATGATGCCTACTTGTTCTGAGACTGTTCATGAGTTGCGCCCTACGTCAGAGGAGGTACCGTTACCCAGCTCAGCGTCCCAGTCTGTTCCATTGGCGGAACCAGCCTTTGCGCCGTTTAAGATTACTCATCCCTTACAACGCTTAGTGGACAGTGTTCAACCCTTTGTTGTTTCTCAAGTCTCTGAGGCCATTCTTTTCCTGCGCTTTTTGGTACAGTTTGTACGCCAAGTCAAATCTTTTAAGGTTTCTGATCACGTAGCATTGCAGTTGTTACTTGGAGTTGTCAGCGGTAGATTGTTGGATATTCTTAACAGTTCCCTGGCAGGACATGTGTCCTTGTATTCTTTTCACACCCAAGTACTTTCTCAGTTTGTACCATCTTGATTGAGGCAGGCATTGCTTTTGCAACATTATTATCGCCCTCAGGGGGTGGCTGAGCATTTTGCGGAATATGTTGAAGATATTAGACTGTATGCGGATGTCTTTCAGGTCTCGGACTCCGAAGCACAGATAGTGCATGTTATTATTTCCGGGTTATCTCCATCTACCCGTTCTTGTTTAACATTTGCATCTCAGCCTACATCTTTTCTTCAATTGGGAGACTTGGTCAGTCAGATATCCGAGATCGAATGAGCTGATGCTCGTAGACCAGCTGTCTCCGTTCAATCCTCTCCCCTATCTTTAGTGACAAATCAGACTTCCGCTTTCGCTCCGGTGAAAGATTCTTGATTATGTCATTATTGCCAAAAACCTGGGCATTTGCGCTGAGATTGTCGAAAAAGATTAAGGGATTTACAGCACAGTAGCCAGTCTGGACAATCGCCATATAGAAATTTGACCTTCCATAAACCTAACAATAGGTCCTGACTAGGACTTATGCCCCATGGCTCGGGTATTTCTGTAACTAATGATGATTTAGATCTGAAATTGTTTCAATCTATGGGTTGTAGAGGTAGAGTTCCTCGTCATTTACCTGTGTTGCAGGTTTACTTGAACCGTCAAGTTTTTTCTGCCCTGTTGGACTCTGGCACCTCACATTCTTGTATTTCTGTACATACTTTAGCCCAGTTAGGCTTGTCTCTTAAGCATTTAATTACATGATCTTCTGATGTGCTTGCTGTCGATGGGTCTTCTATCCAACTATGGGAACCTTTCTGTCAGCGACTCCCGATAGGTGGCAGCAGGGTCAAAAGAGGTCCAAGCATGTCGTCTGCTGTCCATTGAACATAATGACCAGACTATTTAAACATCAATCAGAATGCCAGAAAACATGTTGTGGCGATCATCTGTGTAAAACAGAGGTGTACACATATGCTTTACGAAATATATGGTTATAAAATATAAGGAAGATTAAACGGATGCTAATAGTTAATAGTCTATGATTTCCTTCAAATCTCCTCGCTCAACACTTTCAAATCCTCAGAATTGACTCACTATCTTAATCATTTTTACAAAGAATAAAACTTAACAAGAAGTAGTATTCTCATTATCTACAACAGAAGGCCATGTTTCAAATATCTTCATCAAATGGACAAGATTCACAATTGAAACAATTTCAAAACTGAATTATTCTTACAGACATTGGTTGTTCTTGTAAATTGAAGATTAAAAAAAATATATATATATTTTAAAGAAGACGTCAAAGCATATTTTTCCTTTCTATACTAGCAATTGGCACTGGCTATTTTTTCCCTCTAAATACAAAAAATAAAAAATAAAAAGATAAATAAATCAACTACACTGTTATTATATACAACTCACTTTTATAATGCACATTAATGATATTAAAACACTATATTAGAACTGGAATTACCGATGGACGTAGATATTTTAACTCGAATCGAAGAGAACATAGTATTTTGAATTATTAGCATATGAGAACCCAGTACAATGAATAACAATTCCCTGCGAGCCATAATTCTGAAACTTATGCAATATAATTCTAAAACAAAAAGTATGAACCTACATTATGGATGGGCGTTGACGTTAAAAATATTACGCATTTAGGCCTATAGTAATAATCACAAGAAAATCATTTCCTTATTACCTTATTTTGACATTCCAGCTTCTTTCAAATTACGTTGACTTCATGAAAAGAACATTCTATTACTAATATGATACACTATTCAAATACTTTTATTTTTATTTGTTTTCCACACAAAAACGTAATGACAGCTATAATTCTGGAGCATGTCTTATTCGTAAGCCTTTAAAGGATATTATTTAGAAGCAAGCAAACGTAACCTAAATTTATTTATAAAATATTAATGATAATAGGAATAAAATATTTACACATTTGTATCCAAGTTCTTTACTTTCTATAACTACTGTGTTATATTAATCAAATATTAGCATCTTTTTACCACACAGTAAATCCATAACCGAAAGCTGAAATATATACAGAATATTGTGAAAGCAAACAACCATGAACCTAAATTACTTTTTAAAAATGACTTACAGTTACAGTATAAAGAATTTTTTTAACATATTTACGACTATGGTTATAAATCTAAAGAAGATGGGATGTTTTCTTTGTGAAGTACTGTACAACAAGTTTTAAATTTTTCATAAAATTTGAAATATTTCTTCACCATTTAACGAATACAAATGTCATCGCGATATACAGGAATCATTTTAATATTTTGAATTATTTGTCACTAAGCTACACATGTCTCTGCCACTGCAAAATAATTATTGTTCCTGTTTTTGCTGACACACCCCACGGGTTCTTTTCGACTTAATAATTACAACCAATTATTACTTCAGACAGACATTAATTATTTAATTCTTTTAGCAAATCAATACTTTTTCTGGCGATCTCACACTCTCCTAGGCAGAATATAGGTATCTGATTTCTGGAATATAACTTAAACGTTATTAATCGCCAGTTTTTATAGGAAAGCCAACATTATTCACATCTATTGATACGCATAAGTACGTATATGGCAGAACGAGATGGCAGGACCTCCTCAGACCCTGCTGCGCTCTGGTGGACAAATTTTTAACTGCACGCAAAAGGTTCCCATTAGGCTCTGTATATCTTACCTTACGGATTTCTAACTTCTCTTGGAAGTTCCGATTTTGGGTATTATCGACTACTGTCGCTCCTGTCATTGTTGGCTCTGACTTTGCAAGTTATTCTGGAATGGTTCTTGATTTCAGTACCCGTTCCTTATACTTCAATTTTGCTCCTCGTGTTCGCTTGCCATTCCTTATTCCTTATCCCGCCTTGGAGTATTCTTCTCATTTAGCTCTTTTGGTGGATATTCCGGTCTCTCTCTGTGAGTCTATTACTCCTGCCGTTGATGTTGATTTGGGTCATCTTCATGAGCAACACCGGTCTCAGATACTTCAAATTGTGCAATCTTACCCAAAGGTTCTTAGTAAGGTTCTACGAAAGTCTTGGACTGTGAAATTCAGTTAGTGGATCATTCCCCTGTCCGTCTTCCTCCGTATAGATTAGCTCCTCCTAAGTTATTGGTTATGCGTAAGAAGATCCAGGAGATGTTAAGTCAAGGGATTATTCAACCTTCTGTATCTCCATATTCCAGCCCTATTTTCCTTGTACCGAAGGGAGAAAACGATTGTCGTCCTGTGGTAGACTACCGTGTCCTCAACAAAAAGTCTGTATTGAGTCGATGCCGTTACCTGACATTCACTCTGCGGCTCACTGGTTCTCTGGCGCGACTGTGTTTTCATCCCTAGATTTGAACAGCGCGTATTACCAAATACCCTTGAAGGAGTCTTCACGCCGCCTAACGGCATTTTCTACTGATTGGTCCCATTACGAATTCTGCCGTTTACTCTTCGGGTTGGCCACTGGGGCTCAAGTTCTGTCTAGATTACTTGATAAGATTTTCTCTGATATCAAGTTTGACTTCGTATACATTATTTGGACGATCTAGTAATCTATAGTAGGGACTTTGCGTCCCATGTTATTCATCTTGGCGAGGTTTTCCGTGGGCTCCAAGAAGCTGGTCTAACTCTTAAGCCCTCAAAGGTTAGGTTTGCCAGGCCGCAGTTAGCCTTTATTGGCCATATCATTTCACCTGAAGGTGTGGCCATAGATCCTGAACGGATAGTAGCTATCAGGAATTTCCCTCCCCCTGTGAATGTGAAGGGAGTTGCACGCTTTGTGGGTATGACTAATTTCTTTTCAAAGTTTATCCCTCGATTTGCTGCCAGAGCTGCTCCTTTAAATCGTTTGCGTGGCAAGGATGTCCTCTTTATATGGAGTGATGAGCAACAGTCTGGCTTTGAAGATTTGAAAGCTGCCATTTGCAATCCACCTATTCTCTCCATGGCGGACTTTACCAGAAAGTTTATAGTTCAGACCGACGCCTGTGCATTGGGTTTAGGGCGGTTATTCTCCAGGATTTTCCTGATGGGCGCAAACCCATAGCCTTTGCCTCTCATTCTCTAACTCCACAACAAAAGGTATATTCTGTATATGAAATGGAAGCCCTTGCAGTTCTTTTCGCGTTTGAGAAATTTCGTCTTTACGTCGAGCATGTCCCAATTTTATTAGAATGTGATAACCAAGCCCTTGCGTGGGTTTTGGCCAGACCTCGGAAGATAGCTACGTATTGCTCGCTAGGCGGTTAGATTATCCGCACTCAAGTTTGAATCAGTTCATATCAAAGGTTCCGAGAATTTCCTAGCAGACTCCTTGTCTCGTATGTTTGAGGGTGAGGTGTCGGCGATAGATGTTCTTGTTGATACAAATATTACTCCTAAGAGCATGCCGGACACCATTCTTAATTCTAGTTCTGTTTCTCATGTATTGCAGACCACTGTTCTCTCTTCCTTTTTATTTGATTCTCCTTTGGCATATACTGATATTGTTGAGCATCAACGTCTTGACCCTGCCCTTAGAGTGATTATGGATCGCTTGAAGGCTGGTGAGCAAGTGGGAAATTTCTCGCTGGTGAGGAACTCCTTGCAGATTTCTTGGGCAGAAGTGCTTCCAAGCGGCTTAGGTTGGTTTTGCCGGTTAGTTTAGTACCCATGATTTTCAACTATTATCATGTATCTCCCATGGGGGCTCATCTTGGTATAAATAAAACTGTCTCTAAGATTCAACAGAACTTTTGGTGGTCCACCTTGTGGCCGGACATGAAACGACGTGATCGTTCTTGTGAGACCTGTGCTTTGGCCAAGCCTAATCTGAATACTCGAGTTGGTCATTTGGCGTCTTCAGTCGCTGTCCGGCCTTTTCAACGGCTATTTATTGACTTCTTAGGCAAGTTGCCCCGGTCTAAGAAGGGGAACACTTATGTCTTAGTGGTCATCGACGCTTTTTCCAAATTCTGTTCGCTCTTTCCATTACCGGATTCGTGTACTCACAGGGTTAATCTATCGCTGTCTAGTATTTTTCAAGTATTGGGAGTGCCCCAGGATATTGTGTCGGATAATGCCCCCCAGTTCATCTCTCATGCTTTTAAGAGGTTTTGTTTTGGTCTTGGCATCCAGCACGTCACAACTACTCCTTACTATCCTAACCCTTCTCACGCCGAACGTGTTATACGTAATTTGAAAAGCGCACTTATCGCATATCATCACTCCGATCACACCTTATGGGATGTTAACATTCCTTGGTTGCAGTTCGCTTTCAATACTGCAAAACACGAATCGCATGGGCATACTCCATTTTCTTTGTTATGTGCCTTTCCTCCGAACCTTCCTTTGAGCAACCTGTGGAACTTGGCGGATTTACTACCTAATGTTGCTTCGCCGGACGAGATTCAAAGCTCTTGGCAAGCGGCGGCTCGGAATTTAGCCTTGGCACGTGATAGGCGGGCTGTACGTTACAATCAGGGCAGATCTCCTTCTAATTTCAAAGTTAGTGATATTGCCATGGCCCGAAATTACCCGATGAGTTCAGCAAAAGATAATATGCAAAGAAGTTAGCTCCCCGTTTTCTTGGTCCCTTTAAAATTTGAAGGTCTTAGAGCATGGTGTGTCTTTCTTATTACAGGCATTGTCAGATAAGTCGACTAAGAGGTGTCATGCCACACAGTTAAAATTCTTTTCTCAAAATGTTGAACATATATATATATATATATATATATATATATATATATATATATAGTCACCTTGATATTTAGCACGTGCTTGACCTTGATCATGTGAGTTTTTATGTGTTCAGTATTTTTCATTAAGCGTATTGGTGCTATTTACATTCTAGTTCATACTAATAGTGGACTTAAGTTTTTGGCGGTTGCCATATATATATATATATATATATAGATATAGATATATAGCGTAGATATTCTTGTACGAACAGATGTAGGTTGTTTATATAATCGTATGTGTTTAATAGCCATGTAGTCTAATTGACTTGTATATATATTTGTTTTTATGCTTTTTTAGATATATATTTTTTTGGTGGAAATACAACCTTGCCCCTTTTCAAATCACGATTCAAATCTTAGGTTTTCTCAATCATCCTTCGTCTGTCCATGGTTGCTGAGATGCTCCTGCTGCTAACCAGGTACTGTATTTCACTCCTTTTTAATTTGGATCATCTCATTGATTATAAAGGTGCACAAATAGTTGTTCCTTTTACCTTAATTAATGGACATAGAAAAAGTAATACTCAATATGTATTACTACAGTAATGGAACCAAGAAATATCACAGGAAATATACTGTATAAAATCTTCAGACAACTATATTTAAGGAGTCACCTCATAAATGATATAAAATGGTGGGACGCACTATTATCTCCCAGCTTCACCTATTTTGGACATCGACTGTGCCACCTTATGTTGGCCGCTATACTGATTTTTCGTCGCCTGAGTGACCATCGCTTCCTGATGTCATGACTCTTCGTGTTGTCGATGCTGCTGCTCTTTGGTTCTTGTTTTGGTGTGTGTGCGCACGCACGTCATAGCAGTTTTGGGCTGGTTCATGGGGACTGCAGACCCAGTTGTTTTGGCACATAATTGTGGCCGGAGCCACTCCTCTCTGGACACCTACTCATTCTTCACCTTCGAGCAGTGATTCAGCTTTCCTCCCCTTATTAATGCTTTAATTATGTGAGTGCATGCAAGGTTGCCTCATCTAGAACCTGTGAAGTGTATTTGGCTCATTGTTCTTGGGCTATTGTTCAATACTTGTGAATCAGAGTGAATTATACCCAGAGGGTATTGTGGTAAGACCCTCTGATCATTGGCGACGTGTGCAATAAGTATAAAAATATGTCTCCTGTTCAATCTACATATGTGAGCATACCTATTTGTGGTTGAACACAATTATGTGTGCCCAAATATGGTATCTGTCTACGGTTATGATTTCAAGAAAGAAGAGAATTCTTTATATTAAAAATTTTCATTACCATTCCAGTAAATATGAACATTTTTCAACTTAGGGTATACTATCATTATCTGTAATTTATGAACTTCCTCTATGAAGCTTGTGCATGAGATGATAATATGAATTCTTATAACAAGATGTACATTGGAAATACAATTTTGTGGATGCCCAGAAAATTTTAATATGAACTATATTGGGGCATTCCGTATGTTGATGCTTACATATGTGTAATAATTATTGTAGATGTTTCATCTATGTAATGTGTTTTGTGCAAAGTGTTTGTGTGTTAGCCGGCATTTTAATAACTGAAATTATTATTATCAATTGTTTATATATATGTATTTGTACTGGGAATATTCTTTTGGCCTTCTTAACTATTCATATATATGTTCTCCCTTTCTTTCTTGTGAGGGGGAGGCTGTAACGTGACATCACAGACACGTAAATTATTTCTCTTCCCTTGCTCCATTTCTCTTTTCTCCTTGGCTCGGGTTACATGTGCGCAGCTGTTGTGCGCAGCTGTTGTGCGCAGCCTTGAAGGTCCGCTGTGGTTGCCGGAGTGCTTGTCAGAAATAATATGTGCCTAGCTTGGGAGTGATCAAGTAGTGAAAGTGTTCTGGAAGGGCTGGATGCTTTAAGGCGCCATGACAGATGAGTTTGAGTGAGTTATATAGTATCAATCCCCAAGCATCATTTCTTAATTAAATTTATTCAGTTGTATTTCCACCAAAAATGAACATAAGTCCATGTCCAACGAATTCAATGTAACTTCATGGGCGTTTCCGCCGCCATTGTTTCAACTTGCTGTGCTTGGATTTAGAAAGCATATAACCTACTACTGTTCGTAACTTATATCTGTGCGTGGGTATTCCTAGTACAAATGTATCATAGAATTAAAGTTATAAGTCTGGTTAGGAGCTAAAAGTTTTTTAGCATGCTCAGATGCTTACGTAGCTAATAATTTATTATGTGTGTTAAGGTTAATGTATTACGCCGTATATGTTTCAAGGTCTAGCTCGTGTTGTTCCAAACATATTGATATCACTGCTTATATGTTAATGGTGGGCGTATTCTAAGTTTTTTTGAGGTATTTCGAGCTTAAATCTGGGAGATATTTATCAAACTATACTTAAATAATAAATCATAGCCTGTAATCAGAAAGGCGCTTATACATGCTTGGTATAGAATATCCCATTATTATAGTGAAATTGCAAGCCAAATTTAATTAAATAAATTATAGCCTGTTATCTGAAAGCTCCTTATTCACGTTGAATATAGCCTACCCATTATATAGTTATATTTCAAGTGAAATTAAATAAATAAATTATAGCCTGTTATCACAAAGCTCCTTATTCACGTTGAATATAGCCTACCCATTATATAGATATATTTCAAGTGAAATTAAAATAAATAAATTATAGCCTGTTATCTGAATGGCGCTTATTCATCTTGAAAATAGGTTAACCATTATATATAGTTATATTTCAAGTGACATTTAAAAGAAATATTATAGCATTAACTGAAAAGTGCTTATTTATACTTGGTATATAGTATTTCCTTATAGTAGGATTTGAATTTGAGGGTTTTCATTAAATGGAAGGCTGTCAGGTGTAGGTGCTTCTCATTGGTTGAGGTTATGCTTCCATAATTACAGGCTTTTCCAGGCTTAAAAGTTAATTAAAATATTTGTAGGTGGTGAATGTAAAAACCCTGGTGTTTGGAGCACTACATTATAACTAAGTTGTGAATTTATTCAAGTTATCTCAAGGCTTTTATATAGCATAATTCTTCTCTGATTTTGTCCTGTGACAGTCTTTGGTATTGATAGCTTGCTTATGTGCCATCGTAGGGTTTTTAGGATTTAATATGAATATATGTACTATATTCTTATTTCCCTCGTTTTGGTTGTAAGGGTGAATTTTGGGGAATGGCAGGTTCTTCCCGGCATGTATTAGAATTGTTGTAAGCTGTTATATTTTTGAAATATATATTTCATACCGTCTCAATTTGGATTTGTAATACATTCCCTCCTTGCACTCGATTCTTCCGACCTTTCGGCAGGGACCTAAGCTTCCTGTTGGTTAAATGTTTATGTGGGGTTTAGCCCTTATAATTCAGAGAATTTATATTACTCAAATTGTCATATTACCTAAGAAATCTTACCAGTGCTGTAGTCTTTATACATTCCAATGCTTTATAAAAAGTAGCAGCTGTTTCAGTGCAGTGTATATCACAGCCGCTACAGTTGTTGCAATGTTTCTTCCTACACAGCCTCATGAGCAGCCACTATATCAGCTTCTGTTGTTGAAGTTGCCAGCATTGCTTGTCGCTGACTTGACAAAGAAATAATTCCCCCAGCATAGTTAACGGCAAATCCAGATGTCATTGTGCATCCAAATTCTGCATCACTATAGCACTCCAAACTGGCGCCTTTTATTTTTTATTTATATGTAATTCCTTAGTTAGGTGTTCCTTTTACATACCTAAAAACTCTTTTTATTCTTGATATATCTTCAACAGTAGGATTCTCAAGGGTCCTTGATAAGATACACTGTAAGCCATTGTCCCAAGCATCAGGTACATCTGTACTCTAACAACTACTCTGTATCGAAACTTCTGTTTTTCATTGTCTTCTTTCATTGACTGTTGAACATCTAGTTCTTCAACACTGCTTTGCACTCTGAAAAATTGAAACATTTCTAAGATATGAATCTTGATGTCACCGTTCTTACTTTCCTCAATTGGTAAGTCTAAGAAATAATTTGCTTCTGATATTGTGACCTTAAATTCTGCTTTCAACTTCTCAAAAAAGTTCTTCAAATCAATCTGATCAGTAGCTGTGACCAATCACTCGTCCACATACAAAACTACCAATAACTGTTTACCATTTTGATTTTTAACATATAAACATGGATCAGCTTCACTCAGCTATTATTCCAGCATCTCGGTGCTTGTTTTAAACCATTATAAGCTTTACTTCAGTTTACATACTTTCCTAATACCATCGTCATAGCCGTTTGGCTGTAACATATAAATTGTCTCTTCAAGTTCTCCATATAAGAAGGCTGTATATACATCAAGCTGTGGAAGATAGGCCTACATCCTTTATTTGCAGTGACACTTAGAATGGATCAGATGGTTGTCATTTTTGCAACTGAACTGAATGTTCGACAGTAATCAATACCCTCATGTTGATTAAAAACTTTCATCACAAGTCAAGCCATTGGTTTTTAGTCTGAAAACCCATTTACACGGTATTGCCTTGGCATCTTTTGGTAAACCTACAAGTTCCCAAGTTTGATTTTCCTTCAATGAAGCAACTTCCTTATCCATTGCCCTTTCCAGTCAATACTGTCTTCTTCTTTTAATGCTTCCTCAATAGTTTCAGGAACTTTGACTGCATGAATAAAATTGTTTGCTCATCTTTTTTTCAAGGATGAACAATCTCTCAACCGAATACTTTGTCATTCCTTATGAATGTCATGGCTTTCATCATCCAACTCTGTATCATTTCCACTTTCATTTTCTTCAGTACTATCTTCTTTGATGGATTCTTCATTGCTTTCTTGATATCCTTCTTGAACTATTTCTTTTTCCTTTTTCACATCTTAAAATAGTAGTTTAATGTGTTAAATACAGCAGCCAGGTTTTTCTTCAAATTTGACATCTCTGGACAGAATAACCACGTGGTCTTCTTTAATCCAAATTCTGAACCATTTGTCACCATCATAACCTACGAGGTGTCCTTTCATAGCTTTCTTGTCCATCTTGCTTTGTTTCAGGCTTGGAATGTGAGCATAACACTTTGAACCAATGATTATGAAATGTTTTATTCGAGGCTTCTTTCCTAACCACAATTTGTAAGGACTAAATCCATCTGCAGATGATTTTCCTGTTTTGTTTAAGATGCAGACAGCTGTATTAATCACCTCAGCTCATATTCCTTAAGGATAGACCACTTCTGGATTTAAATACTTCAATGTTCTAGCCATTTCAACTATAGTCTTATTGTCCCGTTCAGAAATACCGTTTTGCTGTCAACCTCTGTGTAATCCCATTTGCATCCAAGATAGACCTAACTTCTTCATTATCAAACTCTTTTCCATTATCACTCAGCATCTCCTTGACTGAATATCCTAGTATCTTTGTGTGTCTAAGAAATTCCTTTAACACCTCACTCACCTCTGACTCCTGTGCAATAAAATAGCACTAGCAAAACTTCGTATAATTGTCTTTAAACAAATCAAAGTACGGCTTCTTCTAGAATGACTTATCAAAAGGTCCACACATATCTGTTGATATCAGCTCACCAGGCCTTTTTGAATTCTCTCTTGTGCCAAAAGGTAATCGATGTGCCTTCTCGTACATGCAGGATTCATAAATCTCTGTGTTTACCTTAACCTCAATGTTAAGCTCCTTTTTGAGCTTTGCTTTGATATGATGTTTATCCTGATGTCTCCATCTTTCATGATAGAGTTGCAACGGATCTGATTTGTCCTCAGCGACAAGGTTTACATCAGCATCTTGCTCAGCAATTAATCGTTAATTGTTATGGTTTAATGGTTTGCTTCGTACAGTTCCAAACAGTCTTACTTGAACATTAACTTTTAAAGTAAAGGATGTAGGTATCGACTCAAATATACTGTTCTCATTACGGTTTTGTGTGGCTAAAACAGAAGAAACATTTTTGGAAATCTCTGGCAGGCCTACGTAGCATACATCACTCGGAGTCATTTCTTCACATCTGTTTCCGATATTTGACAAGATCCATATTGATCCTTTTCCTATAGCATTCAAAGTCTACTGTCCAATAGCCTTAATGATGTGGGGATGATTAAATGTTTCAAAACTAACATAATAATCTGAACAATTTGTCAAATGTTTTGTTGCACATTGTCAATCCACCAGTTGTCTTTATCTACTTCTGTAATGTAGGCCTTACTGCAAATCGATAGTAATGTCACATTTTTCACCACCGTTTTGTCCTCTTCTTTTTTTCAGTGTTGCACTCTTGTGCGTTCTACCAACAGCAATCCACTTTTTACACTTTTTGGTCCAATAACCTGATTTTTTGCAGTAATTGCAAGTGCCTTTTGAAATAAACTTATTTTTAGTTGCTTTATCTACATTCAATTTTACCACTAATGCTTTTTGTTTGATCTTTTCACCACTTTTGTGAAATTTCTATCAAACATACATAGCCATGAATGTAGTTCATCAAATGTCTTATCTTCATTTTTCGACAACAAAATCCAACTTAATTTAAACGTTTCAAAATTTGTTGGCAAAATATGTAAGATTTTACATACCAAAATCAATTTAGGTAAAGCAACTGTTGTTTAATTCACTCCATAAACTTTTCAATTTTGCAACATGAGTTGATACATCCTCTGTTGATGTCCAACCAAATGCTTTGATTGCTGCTTCATTAGCTCCTTCCGTCAGCGGATCTGGTTTCTTCAATTTACCATCAATTATGTCTAAAGCTCCTTCATGGTAGTCCAACAAATCGCAAATTTTCTATTTCCACATTAGCCACTCTGTTTCATTGTTCAGTAGTTTAATGTGCTTGGCTAAATCCATTTTGAATGAATTTCCAATCAATGTTCTTTAACTTTATGACCTTGAACAATTTTTTACTTATTGTTCGCGCAAGCTACATGTTTTGCTAGCAGTTTTATTCATGTCTAGGTAGTCTTTCTGTTTAAACATTCCGCTATAGCAATTCGCACCCTGATTCAGCAGGATGTGGTGGAGTGATACATTCTCAGCGCCTTTTTTCTGCAAGTCTTACGACAGGTGCATAGTTTAGTGACCCTCGTGAATAGACGCGGCATCATTCCTAGTTAGTCAGATTCCAGCATTCACATGAGCCAGTTGTGTGGATCGCTACTCCAGTTTCGCGCCTTTACTAGACAATAGCCGCAGTGGCTTTTGCTCTTAAATCGCGAATTAGTACACAATACTTCAAGTTACAAGTGTTGTCGTGTTCGGGCAATTAATTTACAATAATTACAACAATTTCTATAGCATCGGCTTATTAGATCAGTCTATTAAGCTCGTAATAGTTCGAGAGCATTGTGCAACCACAAGCGTTCACATTGAATCAGCTATTTAGTGAAATTATTATTAATATCATTACTTCTACAGTTAATCTACTAATTCTAGACAGAATTACGAGTGTTTTGATACATTATTCAGTATTGGTGTAAATTCTGCACATTTACATCCACGTGGCCGCAAGAACGCGCCAAAATTCAGTAAATTGTTTATTGCAAGTGATGCAATCATATTTTAGCTCACATGTATTTATTTCATTCATTTCTATTATTCCTTCACGTGTGAATAAATGTGCATAGTTAAAATTCCATGTATAAGGTTTGTTCCAATATTACATCTGTGGACCTCTGTTCCTAGTGACCTGTGTTATAAGTCCTTCTTGCTCTACCAGATTGCCTGTATCTAACAACAGGCTGGTCCTCCTATCAGAGATTCTATTTATCATTTTCCCTTATATTTTGTTCCTATCGAACATAACCCCATTATGTGGCATCTCGTTGTTCTGAACATATGCCCCGTTCCCCAACACTTATTATACATGCCAACTGGGAACCATAACCTGTTGTAAATTAAAACCTCCTTTTATATTTTGAAGGCTATTAGGTAGATGATAAACTTGAGACCCACTTTGCTGAACCTTCGGTTTATTGACATGACAAAGACATTAACAATAAGAACTGCGCTTAAACATGAATATTTGAAGTAGCAGACATTAACAGAAAACTTGACTTCGTCTTTGAAGCTTGTGTAATGTACTAGTTCATACTAGTTCTAGACTAGAAGCACTAAGTAGCTGGCAGCACAGTCTACAACAGTGTAGCCACACACACAATAATTTTTCCCTTTTTCTTTTGTTTAACACACTCAAATTTATCTTTAACACAAATTTATCTTAACACTTTCTGCCTTACATTAGACAGAAGCTGTGAAGCCTTTATATTTTGTTTCTGTAAGAATGACAATGTTATATGAATGTATAGGTTCAACACTTTGCCTTCCGTGGTAGTATTTCAAAGCATTTTGCAATGTGTTTTGTGTTTATAATGGTATTTTGTATTACATGAAATTTATTTTAAGACCAGTGTATTCCAATACAGCCTACTTATGTTTTGTTTTGTCACAGTTATTTTGAATTCGGTCTCAATTTATAAAGAGAAAAGTTTCTTAATGTGTTAAATATTTCTTTATTGTTAAAAATGGTTTATTATGTTCTATAAATCTGTTCATTCTATTGCCACAGACTTTTTAAGTACATGCAAACATGTTCTACTATAACCGTTAAGCAAGATAATTGTAACATACAATGAAATATCTTGTGCACTAGTCACATTATTAATACCTTCTGGTAAGCTAGTATTTTCAAAAATGAATTCTAATACCAAACTTTAAACCTTCAAGATCTGCAAATGTTACTAGCAAAATCTGAAAATATTACTATACATACCTACAAATGAAGCAAAACATAACATTTAAAATCCATTATATTATGGTTTAAAAAACACACTTAAACTTCACTAATTTCATACCTTGGTAGGACTACGTAGTTTCAATCACCATTGTGACTATCCTCGGCTACTTCTGAAGTTTGTTTGGCGGCACTGTTGTCCTCAACCGTCAATCCTAGCTGCTGGATGCCATCTGGTGGTGGGTGGATGTATCTTCTTATTAAACTGTCTTCTGCTGGAATCTCGAAGTTAAGTAATTTGTGTGTTTTTTTTAATGAAAATCTTTTCCCAGACTGTCAGTTTGTGCCGATTATTCAGCACATATGCTTTTCTAATTAACTATTTTTCTTTTCAGGTACTTACACTTTGTTTACTTTCGTATCCTTCCATCTCTAGTTTGTTTTCGCATTTTGCTGTTCTTTTGTTTTTTCGCTATCTTTGCCTATATTGCAAGTGTACGGGTTTTCGGGGCGCGTTCTAATGTTTTCTCTTGTCGCTTCTCGACCTACTCGCGTGTGCTTCTGCGGACCCTCAGTCTGCAGCTAGGAGTCTTACAGTGAACATCTCTTCTCTTACGCTTACCGAACCTCTGTCCGGGTTCTTTCCGCCATTCCATTCAGGTATGTTTTTGATTTAGTTCTGCCTTAAGCATTGTTTTTCCTGGCGAGTGATTTATTTTTTAATTAAATTCAAGTTTTCTATTTAAGTTATATTTCTTACTCGCCAGGATGTTTTTCTTTATTTTTAGTCTATGCTGTCGTTTAGTTCATTTCCGTATTCAGTTTATTTAGAGATGGAACGATCCGGCCACGCCCCCTTTCTTAATCAATGATGTTTTCTAAACAAACCAATCAAACTTCTCAGTTCATAGTTTTCAAACAGATTATCATCACCTGTGCTTTATGGTTATAAATAAATTGTTGAAACTGTTTTTCCGTGTTTTCTTGCTCAAATTATGTTATATCTCTTGGGTCATTAATGGGTGAATCAAATCCCGGCACAAGTTCTAGTGGTCTTTCTACTGGCTTTAATAGCTTCACATCCTGTTCTATTTCATGTCCCTCTTCCCAAAAATGAGCGGCAATTGCGGATTTTTCTGTCTGTCTGAATTTGATGTTCCTAAAATGTTCCTTGTATCTAATTTCAATATTCCTTTTTGTTTGTCCTATGTAGGCCTACATTTTTTCGCAATCCTTGCAGTCTATTTGGTAAATGACTGATTTTTTATTGTGAGGTACTTTATCTTTATGGTCCTTTTTTAGTAAATTTCTTAAGCTGAACTTATTTACGGGGGCCAAAGTAATGTTGGAATCTCTGAATACTTTTTGAAATCTTTTTTGTTCCCAAGGATGAAAGGTGAATTTTTTATACTTAATTTTACTGTTTTCCTCCTCATTTCTTAAGGTAGTCTGTTGCTGTATAAGTTTTTTTCTTTTAAATTTCTGAATCTTTTTGTCTATGAGGCATTTACTAAATCCATTGTTTGTGGCGGTTTTTATTATACAGTTGTATTCCTTATTGTATTCATCTTTGTTCAGGGGCACATTCACTAGTCTGTGGGCTAGGCTATTGATCATGGCATGTTTTTGTTGGACTGGATTGTAGCTGTCTGCTTTTATGTAATTATCTGTGTAGGTCTCTTTCCTGTATATACCATATTCAATGGTGTTGCCTCTATGGAGAAATTTCAAATCCAAAAAGGGCAAGCAGTTATCTTCGGTTTCCATGGTAAATTGAATACTTCTATCTTGTAGGTTAAGGAGTTTTAGTGCATCATGGATTAGTTTTTTAGGTACTATGGAGACTATGTCATCAACATACCTGTGCCAGACTTTGAACATTAGTGGAAAGGCCCCTGTGAGTTTCAGTTCAAAATCCAGAAACCGAAGATGACAACTGCTTGCCTTTTTGGATTTGAAATTGCTCCATAGAGGCAACACCATTGAATATGGTATATACAGGAAAGAGACCTACACAGATAATTACATAAAAGCAGACAGCTACAATCCAGTCCAACATAAACATGCCATGATCAATAGCCTAGCCCACAGACTAGTGAATGTGCCCCTAAACAAAGATGAATACAATAAGGAATACAACTGTATAATAAAAACCGCCACAAACAATGGATTTAGTAAATGCCTCATAGACAAAAAGATTCAGAAATTTAAAAGAAAAAACTTATACAGCAACAGACTACCTTAAGAAATGAGGAGGAAAACAGTAAAATTAAGTATAGAAAATTCACCTTTCATCCTTGGGGACAAAAAAGATTTCAAAAAGTATTCAGAGATTTCGACATTACTTTGGCCCCCGTAAATAAGTTCAGCTTAAGAAATTTACTAAAAAAGGACCATAAAGATAAAGTACCTCACAATAAAAAATCAGTCATTTACCAAATAGACTGCAAGGATTGCGAAAAAATGTACATAGGACAAACAAAAAGGAATATTGAAATTAGATACAAGGAACATTTTAGGAACATCAAATTCAGACAGACAGAAAAATCCGCAATTGCCGCTCATTTTTGGGAAGAGGGATATGAAATAGAACAGGATGTGAAGCTATTAAAGCCAGTAGAAAGACCACTATAACTGACAGTCTGGGAAAAGATTTTCATTCAAAAAAACAAACACAAATTACTTAACTTCGAGATACCAGCAGAAGACAGTTTAATAAGAAGATACATCCACCCACCAGCAGATGGCATCCAGCAGCTAGGATTGACGGTTGAGGACAACAGTGCCGCCAAACAAACTTCAGAAGTAGCCGAGGATAATCACAATGGTGATTGAAACTACGTAGTCCTACCAAGGTATGAAATTAGTGAAGTTTAAGTGTGTTTTTTAAACCATAATATAATATTATGACTTCACTGTGATCTTCCCAATATCAGTTTCTATTTAAAATCCAGTTTCCCACAAATTTGCACTATGTTGGTTACTATTATCATACCGTAAGGTGCAGCATAACAGCAGGTAAATAGAAAAGGGAGAATAAATTTACAGTAGATAAAGCACTAAAACTGAATTTAAATGTATTCTGACACAGTGTCCAGTTCAATTCTATGATCAATTTTCACAGTAGCATGAGGAATAAGGAAGATGTGAAATCTTTGACAAGTTCAACACACATAGGCTACAGAGAAATGGTAAGATAAGTTTTTATGGTGAAATACTGTTTATTAAATAAAAATGTAAAAGCAAAATCTATTGTTAATATCAATTAATAGGCAATAAGATTCTCTGAAAATCTTATGACATTCTACGAAGGAGAGATACTAGGTGTACAAAGGACAGGTACCTGAATAAAATATTAATTATGATTTTGAACTTGACTAACCTACAAGGCGAGGTCGAACAGAGTTATTCCAGTCACCATGACCAAGGCAGCCGAAAGTTCCATCTCCACAGGTCATCATCATTCCTGAATCACTGACAAATACACTGTAGCCATCACCAGCTCCGATTCTATTAAAAAAAGTTTAGCCTTAGTATTTATTCAACATAAAATTATCCCAAACTGTACAAGTATCTGCTCAGTCTAATAATCTGTGCAAGACATAATTAAATGCTGGTGTTTTATAGTATTCTAAACCAGTATTTTAACATATCATACCTACCTGTCTAAAATGTTGCTATCCATTTTATAATTATTATACTTTAGAGTAATTTCTAAAACACAATTAGTCCACATCAATATAATATTTGAAAACATATATGAAATTGTTAAAACATGAGCCCATAGCAAGATTTAAGTTATGGCAAACATTTCCCGCTAGGTATAACTTACATGTGTCTCCTATTTGTGTAACTGTTTTGTCACTACAATTAGTAAATGTTCATGTAATTTTGTTTGCCTTAGTGAGAATATAAGGAAATATTTCGTGTAATTTTGATATTTTGACGCAGTTGCATACTGCCGAGAGCGCCATATTTGTTTTCCACCATCATTTGTCAAATTAACACTTGGTGGCGCTGCGATTCATTCAGTGTTACCATATTGCTACAAATTACACTAAAAACTGTCCATCGCGCAAACATCTAATGAGTTTATAATTCGCCATTTTATGTGCTTGGGATTCAGAAATTCTATACGAATTTATAAAGTAGACGGTGCAATACTGCTCAGCAAATGAATGCAGAAACTTTTATACATTCGGTTACGAGTTTTCCGTAATTACATCTTTAACGTAAAGCATGTTAAACATTCCCAATATCACTAAAACTCCTGATCGGAAAGCAGCGACTCATATGTTACAACAACACCTGTGCATGACCTCACTTGTTCTATGTCATTTCAATACATTGTCAGTACTAACAATAGATTCTCTGTTCTAGATACTGAAGATGATGCTGTAGACAAAGAAGAAGCCCAGCCACCCAGACCAGCTACTACATGTAGGCCCACTAATAAGAGAAAGATTTTTGTTTTAGGTAGCAGTCACGCCAGACACATGGGATCTGCTCTTCAAGATGCTGTAGGAGACAATTTTCAAGTGCAATACCTAATGCTGGACTTAGTAATGTTGTTTCAGGTATCAAGGGACTGACCAAAGGATTCACCAAGGAGGACCAAAGGATTCACCAAGGAGGACCGGGTGGTGATTATTGGAGGAGCCGGGAACAGCTTAGACAGAGATCCGAGCTATTCAGTTGCAGCAGATCTTGATAGTATTTCTGAAGGTAGCATGCATACTAATATAGATTTTGTTGAATTATTCCACAGGTATGACAAGCCCTCGCTTCGATCAAAGGTAAAAGCTGTAAATGATAAGTTGTGGAAATTCTCTAGTGATCATATTAACTTCAATGTTGTTTCTGTTAGCAGCTTAAGAAGGGAAGAGTATACCAGGCATGGACTCCATCTCAACCTTCGAAGAAAGAAGACACTGGCAGAACTGGTTGCAGAGGAGTTGAAGTGTAATGTACTAGATTGTAACAGGCCTATTCCTGTCATAGATGGTGGCTCGACTCGTTTTTTAGGGGGAATTTAAGTGAAAGAATCCAACAGCTTAGGCCTATATGCATATCTCAAGTCAATAATAGTAATACACTTAGGCCTATAGCTAGAACTAATAAATCATTTGCACTACTTCATCAAAACATAAGGGGGCTTGAAAATAAAATTGAAGAATTTAACTTAGCCATTCAGGATACAATTAATTCTAATAAACAGGAAATTCAAGTTATTTGTCTAACGGAACACCACTGTGCAGAAACAGATCTGGAACAATTAAAAATTGATAACTTTTCATTATGTTCAAAATTTTGTAGACATTCCATAAAATGTGGAGGTGTGAGTATATTTATCAAAAGAAACTTACATTTCAGTGATATAGATACAAGTTCCTTCTGTAAAGAACAGGATTTTGAATGTTGTTCAGCCAGATTGGATTTTGACAATGATACATTTGTAATACTAACCATTTACAGGGCACCATCAGGTAATTTCAATTATTTTGTAAATCAGTTAGAAAGGGTTCTTAATTCACTGTATAGTACTAACGTAAATATTATACTGTGTGGGGACTTAAATGTAGATTTCTCAATTGATAGTGAGAAGAAGATCAGACTGATATCTTTATTGGGTAGCTATAATCTAGATTTCATAGTAAACTTTCCAACGAGAATTCAGAATGACTCCCAAACAACAATAGATAATATATTCATAGATATAGAAAAACATTTTAATTTTAAAGTACTTCCAATATTAAATGGATTATCAGATCATGATGCACAAATGTTAGTGCTGAACAATATTAAAGTAAATTCGAACAGTAAACATGCTCATAGTAATATGACTAGAGTAATGAATGACGATTCAATTTTAAATTTCAAACAACATCTTGCGAATGAAAACTGGGAATCTATGTTATCCTATGACAAAGTAGATAGTAAATTAAGTGAATTCCTAAACATAGTGTCACAACATTTTGAGGCAAATTTTCCAAAAAAGAAAACTGCTAATTTACCTAATTCAAGGAATAACACATGGTTAACTGCTGGTATTAAAATATCATGTGCAAACAAAAGAGATCTCTACCTAAAATATAGAACCAGTAACAACCAAACTCATAAGGAATACTATAAAAAGTATTGCAGCATACTGAAGAAAGTAATCAAAGAAGCAAAAAGTAGGCATTTTTCACAAGTAATTAATAAATCAAATAATAAAGTTAAGACTGCATGGAATATAATAAAAAACGAAACGGGGAGAACAAAGGGAAACAATGATTGTACATCATTAATATACCAAGATATAAAGCTAGATAATTTATCAGACATTACAAATGCTTTTAATAGTCACTCTATAAATATTGCAGAGAAATGTATTCCTATAAATAATATTAGCATTAAGGCAGTAGACCTACTAACAAAATCTACAGTTTGGAACCTTAGATTTCAATTGAACCTGACTTCCCACATAGAAATTGAAAATATAATAAAGTCTCTCAAAAGTAAAAGCTCGTCTGGATGGGATGAGATAAGTAATAAGCTACTAAAAAGCTGCTCATCAGAACTCAGTAAACCTCTTAGTCACATATGCAATTGTTCATTAGAAAATGGAATATTTCCAGAAAGACTGAAGCATGCTATTGTTAAGCCCCTCTTTAAAAAAGGTAACAAAAATCTACCATCAAATTACAGACCTATATCGCTCTTAACCTCATTTTCAAAAGTTTTTAAAAAGGTCATGTACAACCGCATAATACACTATCTTAATTTGAATGACATTCTTACTTCATCTCAGTTTGGATTTAGAAGTGGCATGTCCACTGAGAATGCTACATTTCAACTTACTACAGAAATACTGGAAGCGTTAGATAAAAAGAAATATGCTCTTGGAATTTTCTGCGATATACATAATTTCGGTGGCTGTAAGCTTACTCATATGTTTATCTTGCAGTACTAAACTTTCTATGCCATATAGTGTGATGGGGGCCATAATTGTATTATAAATCTGCATCTTGGTTTTCGTGCTTATCTCAGTTTTTCCTACTATCGTATTATTCATTTGGTAGTAGGCTGGGACTGCTTTCTTCGTTCTATTTAGCACCTCGTGTTAATTTTTCTGTTGCTGCTTATTATGGTGCCTAGATATTCATATGATTCTACCTTCTCAAGAGGTTTTCTATCACAGACTATATTAAGTTCTTCTTCCTGTCTATCCAATTTAGATACCCACATTACTTTGCTTTTATTTATATTCACTTCCATACCTTTTCTGTTTAATTCTTCATACCATTCTACCACAGCCTGCTGGAGTCTTTCTGGTTTATCCGCTATTAGGATTATGTCGTCTGCAAAAAGAAGCACTTGGAGGTATACTGGTCTTAGTCTCCACATACCAAGCTTGGTCCTGTGGGTTCTCCTCTTGCATATTTTGGTTATTTCATCCAAAAATATGATAAATAATAAAGGGCTAAGGCTATCTCCTTGCTTTATTCCTTTCTCCATTTGGAATTCTCCGGAAAATTCACCATCCATACGAACTATTCCCACTGGTTGCCCATAAATGCTCTTCACTGCATTCAGCAGTCTCACAGGTACCTTCTTTGCTAGCAGTGCTTCCCATACCCTTTGCCTTGGTACAGAGTCAAAAGCTGCCTTCAAATCCAGGAATGCAAAATATAAGTCTTGGTTTTTGACAATACTCTTCTCTATAATTGTTCTGATTGTATAGATGTGGTCTTGTGTCTGCCGTCCTGGCCTGTAAGCCGCCTGCTCCTCCTCTATCTCATTTTCTACCACCTTCCTAAGCCTCCTCTCCAGCACACGAGTATATACTTTATACACTGTGGATGATCAACAGATGGTCCTGTAATTATTGCATTCATAGCTATTTCCCTTCTTATGTAGTGGGATAATTATATTCTTCTTCCATTCCTCTGGTATTCTGTTCTCTTCCCATACTCTTCTAAACAACTTAGTAAGTTGCTTCACCATCTCTGGACCTCCATACTTGACTAACTCAGGGGCTATTCCGTCCGGACCTGCTGTTTTCCCTGTCCTGACTCGTTCAATTGCCATTTCAACTTCCGATTCTTGTATTTCTCCTTCAATTTCTGGGGTCTGCACCTCCTCATGTGGTCCAAAGATTATCCCTTCTTCTTCTTGTTCTGCCTCAGTTTTCCGGAATTTTTTCTCGTAGTGCCTTCTCCAGACTTGAAGTACTTCTGCCTTCTCTGATACAAGTTTGTTCCCGTCTTTGATTGTCCTTGTCTGCTTCCCATATTTCCCTCTTATAGCCTTCACAGTTTTCCAGAAACTTCTTGTGTTCTTCTCTTTTGCTTTGCATTCAACCATGTTCCCAAACTCTTCCCAAGCTTTATTTTTAACTTCCTTCACTACTAGTTTTGCTTCATTCCTTCTTCTCAGGTATTCCTCTCTATTTTCATGTGTCTGGGATTGTAGATATCTTTTCCAGGCTTCTTTCTTGTTTTTAACTATCTCCTTTACTTCTTCGTTCCACCAGTTTGTTCTTTTCTTCCTTGTATCTATGATTGCTTTTCCACACACTTCTTCTGCAGTCTCTAGTATCACTGATTTGAAAGCAATCCACATATCACTAATTTCCTCACTTTCAGTCATTCTTATTTGCATCCTCTCCTTCACCAATTTCGCATACTGGGTCCTTTTCTCTTCTTTCTGTAGTTCCTTCACCTTGATCACCTCAAACTTTTTGGTTCTAGGCCGGGATGGTCTTTTGAACCTAGTATCCATTACCAATAATCTGTGATCTGTTGCAAGTTCTGCTCCTCTTATAACCTTCACATCCATGATGTTATTCCTTACACCATGAGGGTATATAATATGATCTATAACACTTCTGGCATTTCTTCCTTCTGCCTCAAACGTTATTTTGTGCACTTCTTTATGAGGGAAAAAGGAATTTCCCAGTATTAGTTGGTTCTCAACACGAAATTCAATTAAGCGTTTACCACTTTCATTCAAGGTCTTCTCCCCTCCATATCTGCGCATACTTCCATGTGCTATCCTTCTGTCCTGACCAGTTCTGCCATTAAAGTCTCCTCCTATCACTATGTGACGCCCACATGCAACCTCCTTATCTACAGTCCTTTGTAGTTGTACATAGAATTCCTCCTTCTCGAGTAAATTGGAGTCTTCTGTTGGGGCATATGCTTGAATAAAAGACACCTTTGTTTCAATGTCCAAGTTGATAACCATTATTCTTGAGTTAACTGGTTCCCATCCACTCACTTTAGTTTCAATTCGCTCACTATACCTACGCCTTCCTTAGCCCAACTGTCCATTCCAACTCCAGAATATCTCAGGACACACCCCTCTTGCAATCTTCTCATCCCACTACCTTTCTTCTTCATTTCACTAAGTCCCAACACTTCCAGCTTATATTTCTTCATTTCCTGTATTAGTTCTACTTCTTTGCCAGTGATAGTCTTGATATTCCATGTTCCAAATCTCATGTTCCTTTTCCATTGCGGTCGTCTTTGTGTGGATCCGTCCAGTCCGAGGCTACTATTATTCCTCTGAATCACTTTTACCTCCACATGGGTGATTTGCCCAATGTGGAGTGGTTTGATGGGTTACCTTCCCAGCCTCCTTATTTATATCCCCAGGAGACAGGGTGGCCCAGTTATAACCCCAGGCACCAGGTGTCCATTTTAGTCGCCTTTTACGACACACATGAACTACGTTGGGACTATTCTTACCCTCTGGTCTCCACACGGAGGCCGAATCAGAATTAAGATGACATAATTTGTTTATGTTACCGGTATATAAATTGCGCAATTAACGAATATAAAAATTGCCTGGGGCGATTCGCACCCACCAGTCGCCAGTAATTCATCTCAAGAACTGCACGCAATCGCGTTTGCGACCAGAACAAAGGGGGATCATCATGATCTCACATATCTCTTCCATTTAGTCGGTGAAACATATTTTTTCGCACCTAGCAACCTACAAAACTAAACAGTAACTTCAAATAATGTAGGTTTTGTTCCTCACGTCACATCACAATACAGCCACGCGACTGCGAGCTGTAAGTTCTTTCTCTTATTACATCACTCATGCACTGTACGTAGGCCTACATGTGCTACACAGACACAACAATCTTCAAACATTCAAACTTCAACAAGTGCATTCAGTGCGGAGTTTAATCACACTTCTACAGTGCAGTTTCCCAAGTGCATTAAGTCAGTGCCACTCAACAAATGTGAACAACCATGTGCAAACATAACCTCATGCACTTAACCTAACATTCTACGTTTTTAAATGTGGTGAAATAATTATTCACTGCAAATCTGTTTTTCAAATATTTAAAGTTTTGGCAACTGTAATGTAACAGCTAATATTCACTGCAAATATAATCTACTACTCTAAACATTTTAAATGCTGCAAGGTAAAGACTTGAAGTGTTTTGACTAATTGCAACGCATTCGTCAACTTCTAACCTCAGAAGAAGGACATCAATTCAAGAATTCAAGATATTGTATGAACTGTGTTTAAGTGACTGTGCTTCATTTATATTTCTCTATATAATTTTCAACAATTCACAGTGATTTTTTCTTTTTCATTTTCATATAAGCTTATATATAATTCAAAGTGTATAACTAATAGTTCAATAGTGCATCTACTAACAAATAATCAGCTCCAGTTTTTAAGTTAATAAACAAACTAACCTCAAATTTTATTGAAATTTTTATTTTTGGTTTTCGAATGTAGGGGCAAAATTTAGTGTTCTACCTTCCCTTATACAGTCCATTCCTCCAGAGTTCTTAACCCTACACAAATATAAATATATAGGCTACATATACATACACACACCAATATATAAAAGTTTTATAGCCCTATAATACAAAGATGACTGAGTATATATGGTATACTAACATCTTGGTTGAACTATACCTGTGTTTATATATTAGAAAGGAACCATTGGGATGTGTGAACTGCGACACCATGGCTAATCAAGGAAGGGAAGACCCCAAACATGGCATTGTCATGCGAGGCTGCAACGTGCCTTCAGCACATGATCATGCTGCATTTTATAGCAATATCTTTTCCATGTACAAGGCTGCATGTGACAATGTCATGTTTTTATTACCCACCATGTCACAGCACATGCATCGCAATAGTGCCTTTCTAATATAAAAACAGGTATAGTTCAACCGAAACATTAGTATGCCACATATACCCAGACATCATTATCTAGGTCCAGGCAGCAATATAAGCAATCCTGATACATTACCTGTGGATGAAGACGACCAAATCACCAGTGTACACAATTTCCTCTAACGGTAAGCAGGCACGGCTCGTGGCTGGAAAGTTAGGTGAAGAGCTAGAGAGCAGTCTAATTAGGAAGACACCTGACACCGGTAAGGGTAGATTGCATGGAATGGAAGTCTACCATTGCATTGCATTGCACCGTATGAAGAGCACATGCGTAGGTGAAGTAGCAAGGAAGTACCACTTACCTACTTCCCCTGAATAACCGCCACTGACGGTAAGCAAGAGATAGTGCAGAAGTATGAAATGCCAATTTTAATGCTATAAAACAGTTTAGAGACCTGTGGTTATTCTAAGGTAATTCACATGCTGCTGCTGGTGTTTTAGGACTGAGTTTAAAGTACCTTGCCGAAAGCATTTTTGGTGTACAATATTCAAATGATATACTTAGAGAAAATGTCCTGGGCCTCACCAAGAACTGGGCCGCACTAAGGAATATCAATAAAGCCAAAGCTGCAAGGAGGGCTCCACCGTCTGAATCGAGTCTGCTGAGGAAAAGATTGAAACCAGGAAACCCACAACTAGAAGACCAAGTGGAGGCACCTCCATTCGATTTCAATGAATCCTCTGGCCAGAGGTTGATTTACAAGATATAGGACCATCATCACCTCGTTGAGGACCTCAAATTGAAAATCCGCCATCTGCTGCCAGTGGAAAATGCAGATGTGGCTCACAAGGCACTCCAACAGGATCATATTAGACAACTCCGAAACTGGCAAGAGGTGATAGTTAAAGCGATATGGACAATGTTAAATTCCATCATTACTGTATTCAAGGTTTTCTTTTAGTTTGCTTATACAAATATTCATTTCTTTAGTTTCTAGCTCTTTTATGTTCTTCCATGTCTGCTGCTGTGAGTGCGCAGTGTGCATTGTGCATGATGGGAGGGGATGGGCCCGGCGGCCATTAGTAATATGCCTCACGCAGCCATTGTATTAAATCATTCTCCTTCAAGGATTCATCTGGTGTGGATGAAATTTTCCCCTACTTCTACAAGAACTTTAGCAATCAAGAAACTATTTCGTTATTGCAGCCCACATTTATCATTTTAAATATGACAGATCAAGTTTTAGTCATCGTATATAGGATTGCTTGGTCCATTCAGATTCATCAAATATGTCTTTTTGGTGCCATTATGGGGGCGTTTCACCATGTGCTGAAGTAGTAGTAGTAGTAGTAGTAGTAGTAGTAGTAGTAGTAGTTTTATTCATCCTTTTGATCATGTACATGTGTAAAACACAAATGATATAGGATACGTCAACTCTTAGATATTAAGTATCATTCATACACTCTGAGTACCTATATGGTTCCTCATATACACACACCCATACATGCACATTTATATAACAGTAATATTTACAAGTTACTTCAAGTCAATTTATCAGTACATACACATAGCATTATATTATGGGCCTGAAAGACTATAGATATGGATGGGATAGTGCGGGATGGATGTAATTTTTATTCTAAATCATGCGACATGAATTCATCTAGTGTATAGAAGGCATGTAGTAGTAGAAAGGATTTTACCTCTTTTTTAAATTTAGTTGAATTTTCCTGTTTTTTAATTGCATGTGGTAATTTATTATACATTTTAGATCCTAAGATGAGTACATTTTGTTTACAGATTTCAGTTCTGCAGTATTGTGTGTGTAGATCCAACTTGTTTCTTGTGTTGTATTCATGTATTTATGAGTTTGATTTTAAATCTCCTATGTGTTGCTTTATAAAACACAGTATTTCCAAGATGAATATTGAGCTCAGTGTTAATATTTTCTGTTTCCTAAATATTTCTCGACATGATGTCTGTCTACTTAACCTGTTCATTATTCTTAGTGCTTTCTTTTGTATTCTGAAGATTAATTCACTTTCTCTGCAGCTTGCCCAGAATATAGCTCCATATCTCAAACGTGAATGGAAATACGCAAAGTAAACGTTTTTCAGAACTTGGTGACTCACTTTATTTCTTAGGGAGTTGAGCATATAGCAAACGGAGTTTAGTTTAGATTCTTCATATGTTTGTTCCATTTTATCGATTCATTTATATGTAGGCCTAAAAATTTTGTATTTTCCTTGTATTTCACTTCTTTGTGGTTGAGTTGTAGTTGGGGTTTTTGAAGGTTTTCATTTTGCCTACTTTTGAATTGCATTGCTATTGTTTTATCTGTATTTATTATAAGTTTATTGCTTTGGAACCAGTTATTTATGTCCTTTAGTAGGGTATCACTCCTTTCTTGGATTATTTTCCCATTTTTTCCTCTTATTAAAATGCTTGTGTCATCTGCAAATAACGAAACATCAACAATTTCAAGATTCAATGGCAAATGTGTCTATGACTGATGATATATGCCTTGCTGCTGTGTCTTTCCCTCTTCTGTTAAGGTGTAGCCCATGGCTTGTGAAATTATCTCTGTCTAGATTTAGGCCTAAAATCTCTACTTACATCTAATAACAACTAATACCGGTATGAGATTATGTACATTATTAATTACCGGTATGCACTTAGTAACTAAGGCTGGATTTAAGTATCAGCTATGAAACAGCAAACCTTCGTCAATACCAGCTGAACTTTTATTTTTTAGGTTTTTTACAATTTTTACAATCTCATTTTCAGTTGTGGGTGCTGAAAAATAGGAGTGACTGCAGAAATTTATCTTTCCAAATCTAGTTTGATGACTGTTTACGTTTGATTGTTTTGTAACTAATGTTTCTGCTATTTCTGAGAAATATGTATTAAACAGATCTGCTATGCTTTGGGGGTGTGAAATTCTATCTTTTTCTGAATTTAGTTCTATCTTTCTTCCTACTGGGGTATCTTTTTTCGTTTCTCTATCTATTACTTGCCATGTTGCTTTTGTTTTGTTCTGTGCTGTAAGTATGAACCTGTCATTGTCTTTTCTCTTAGCTTCTTTTAATATTCTTTTATATATTTTACGGTAATTGTTTACATAATCTTCTGTTTCAGTGTGTAGTGTTCCTGTTTTTTGCATTCTACTTAATAGTCTCAGTTTATTACTGCAAATTTTTATTCCTTTTGTGATCCATGATTTTGTGTTTGGTTTGCTTGTTTTGAAATTTTTTAACGGGAAGGCTATATTATAGTAATAAAGAAATGATTCTAAGAAAATGTTAAATTTAGAGTTTGTGTTCTGTGCTGTATATACTTCTTCCCACTTTTCTTGTTGCAGCCGAATCTGAAACTCCTCTATATTTCTATTATTTATTTCCCTTTTCTTAACTCTTCTAACCGTTTTCACTCGGTTTTTTAAATGTAGTTCTAATATTTGTGCATCGTGATCCGAAAATCCTAAGTTTAAGACGGATGAGTGTATAATATATTCTGGGTTCCTTAAGATTATAACATCTAATAAAGTTTTTGACTGTTTGGTTACTCTGGTTGGCTCCTTTATAATATTTACTAAATTATACATGAGTAAGAGGTTATGTAAATTAAGTAAATTTGAGCTACTTTGCAGAAAGTCCACATTCCAGTCTCCACATAGTATGAATGATTTGTTTTTTTCTGTTAGTTTTTGTATTACAATTTCTAGTTGATGTAGAAAGTTTTGGAAATTACTGTCTGGTGTTCTGTATATGCAAATAATGACAACATTTATGTGTTCTAACTCAGTAGCTGATAATTCAAACTCTTTATCCTGGTTTAAATTTTGAAAATTGTTACACTCCTTAGTTTGTATATTTTCTTTAACTAAAATACATGACCCTCCGTGTTTGTAGTTCTCTCTGCAGTGTGCACTTACAAGTTTGAAATTGTTTATGTTGATTGTTTTGATTTGTTCTCTGTTTTGCCAGTGCTCTGTTATACACATAATATCAATGTTTTTCAAAAATTCCTGTAATAATACTTCAATTTCAATCACTTTGTTACTTAAGTTTTGAACATTATGGTGGATAATATTTAAGCTACTGGTATTGGTTCCCTGATCCTTTCTATTACTACATATCTGAGATTTTACATTGTTGTTTGGAGTCCTGTTTTTTCCCCCCATAAAAAATCCCCCCTTCATGTTACTGGAAGTCATCTAAATTATATTGAAAAAACCATTTCTAATCTAATCAAGGTGCTCAATCATAAAGAATTTGCTTATTAACTAAAGAAATCAGTTATACAAGCGCTTATTGTGCATTCTGAAGTTCATATATTAAAGCACTTTTTTGTAAATGATTATAAATACTGGACATACTGTAAATATTAATTCAAGTGTTTCTTTTTGCTTATTTGTATTGTATTGTTCGAGATTTCAGTGCCTGCAGAGATAGGCCAATAACAGTGATAAGAATTCCACCAATACCAGTACTCATCATTATATCAACTTCAGAAACATTCGTTATTTGTAAGATTTGTTACTTGATTCAAATTTACCAGCCTAAAGACTATTAAGTTACACATTAATTTTAAGAATATTTCAATTTTATAATTACAGGTATTCAGAACAATTACATATATAACATCCCCTGTATGGCAAGCTAGCGAAAGTGCAATACATATTTAATGCACTTTCGTTAGTTTGCCATACAGGGGACGAATCATGTTTTCAGTTCTATTTTTTTGTACATAAATATTATATAATTATTTCATGTAACTTTTCTTTGTAAGTATATTATGATGAGTGAGAAATAAAGTTTTACAAATGTTAAAGTATTTCCCTCATTGTACATTGGAGGTCCACCACTGAGACTTTACTCTTTGTTAATGTTGAAATACTGTTTATGTAATAGGCGTTTCTTGATTTTGTATTTCCCTCTTTTTATTACCAAGTAATTTCCAGATAGTTCCTTTGCTTTTCATTTGTTTTCGTTTCTCTCTGGAAGTCATATGTTATCTTGTTCTCAATATGTTCAGCGTGATTTCTTGTGAGAGGATAAATGTACCGAGTTCACTGTAAGATATGGAGTATTATAAATAAATTGAGTAAAGAGTTTCTGCAATTTGTTGTCTTAATATTCCACGAGAACAAGAAGATTTTTGATAAGTTATGAGGCCCAGGTAAGCACCCAGATCAATGTTGCATAGCCCAGTCAGCGCCAAACGACGCCGAGAATATGAGAGCATAAATAGATTGTGTAACGAGTGAGCATTTTTTGTGAATTATTGTGTGAAATACCATGTCGTTGAAGGGCAATGAGAGATTAAATACAAGAAATTGGGTACAATGGAACACCTGAATGATGGCATTTCTGAAGAAAAGGAGATTATGGGAAAGCATCGAACCTGGTTATGACAATCTCGATTGGGACGAACTCACCGAAAAACAGAAAAATAGAAATGATGATGTTCTATCTTACTTGGTACAGTATGTGAGTGATTGCTACTTAAATGATGTGGGTAAATGCTCAAGAGCAAAGACTGCTTGGGAGAGATTAAAGAATATTCACTGCAAGAGGAGTCCAGTGCAGTTTGTTAATTCATTGGAGCAACTGTGTAGGCCTACTCTGTCTAAATCATCGACTGAGTCAATGATGGATTATGTTTCGAAAGTGGAGAACCTGTCTGATCTTTCGAGTCAGCAGGGAACTAGATTGGATGACAACTTTGTTGCTGGTTTTATGCTGAGAGGCCTAAAGGAGGAAGTCCATCATTCACATCATGGAATTGAATCAAGAGAATATGACTACAGAAAATGTCAAGAATAAATTGCTGATTGAAGAACAGAGAAACCAGAGGGAGTTTGAGCAGAGAACAAAACGTGAAGAAGAATTAAAGGGACTGTTATCTAGGAATACTGTAAAGAGAGTTGGAGATCAAGCAAGTGTATCCTGTTTTTTGTGTAATCAAACTGATCATAAAGCCCGGGATTGCCCTAAGAATGTGGAAGCAAGATCAAGAGGAACAGTAATCTGTTATTCGTGTGGAGAGGAAGGTCACACCAGTACCAACTGTCGAAAGGGAAGGAAGACAAGATTTCAAAGGGGACAAAATGGATTTAAACCTGGAGGACAAGTGCTGAAAAATTTCAAAAGTAAGGAGACAAAAATGGAGAGTGAAGACACTGAGCAAAACGAGGAAACTGATTCAGTGAAAAACCTTGGTTGTGGAATGGTGACAGTTAAATATAGAGCCTGTGTAGGGAAATCCAAGTATTTACCTCTGAACTGCAATGATAAATATGAGTGTAGTGACCCTAACCGTTGGTTTTTGATAGTGGGTGCAATGCTCATGTGACCCCTCATCGTGATTTATTAAACAATTTTTGTGCTGACACAGTAGACAGTGTGAAGGTGGCCAAGAAAGAGGAAACATGTGCAGTTAAGGGTTATGGAACTGTTACAATGAAAGTTTCTGATAAATGCGGTGGATGGACTCTTGGACTGCAACGTGTTTTATGGATACCTGAAGTGAGCAATAATCTCTTGTCAGTGTGTCAACTTGAAAAATCTGGTTTTTGTTTCAACATTGACAATGGGTTATTTTGTGGTTGTGATAAACTGAATGGTGACCAAGAAGTCTCTGCCCGAGTTGTGGAGGACAATATGTATGCCATTGACTGTGATTGGTACGAAATGGACAAAGTTGATTGTATTGGACAGAGCAGTTCATCTGTGCTTTCAACAGAGACCAAACCATGCATCGAGGGAGTGACGGTGCTGAAAGCAGTAACACGGGACATATGGTATAAGCGTTTTGGGCATGCGAACAACATTCCTGACTGTGAAGTAATCCCGAAAGAAAATACTATAGACTGTAGTGTGTGTCATCAGGGTAAAGCGAAAAGACTCCCATATCCAGAAAGAAAGGAAAAATCATCCGAATTGCTTGAGTTAGTCTATTCAGATGTGTGTTACATGAAGCCTGAAAGTAAAGGGGGTGGTAATTATTTTTGTACATTCACTGATGATTTCTTAAGATATAATGAAGCTAGTATCTTAAAAGGGAAAAATGATGTGTTTGACAGTTTTTTAGAGTACAAAAATAGAGCTGAGAACTTGTTGGGTACAAAAATTAAGCTTTTTCAGACAGATAATGGGAAGGAGTATAATAATGAAAAATTTAAATCCTTGTGTAAGACTGAAGGTATTTTTCATAGATTTTCTATGGCAAGTGCTCATCAACAGATGGGAGTAGCTGAGAGGTTAAATCAACAGTTATTAACTCTTGCTAGATGTATGCTTATTCAAGCTGGCATGACAGCTACTTTCTGGGGGAAGCCATAGGCACTGCCTGTTTTATAAAGAATAGGTGTGTATCATCAGCTTTAAATGGTAAAACACCTTACGAGTTGTGGTTCAAAATGCAATTGAATGTAGAGGAGCTTCAAAGAATGAAAGTGTTTGGTTGTGAAGCATGGGTATTTAAGAACACTGGAAAAGGTAGTAAAATGGAGTCTAGGGCAGAAAGATGTATTATGCTTGGTTATCCTAAAGACAAAAGTGGCTATCGTTTATGGAGTGTAACTGGTAACTATGTAATACAATCCAGAGATGTCAGATTTGAAGAGAGCATTTTCCCAATGAAAGACAAAGTTAAAGGCAATTCATATGTCAATTCAGTAGAAACACCTGTTATAATAAATGTTACTGAGAATGGTGATAATTCTGATATAGAAATAACAAACGAAGAGTCTGATGATGATGATACTGGGGAAATATCTTTAGATGAGAATTTATCTGATGTTCAGAGTCTAGGGGGGAGTAGGCCTAAGTGAATTACTTTATTATTCCTAATGAGGTAATCAAACCTCTTATATCTGATGTTCAGAATCTAAGAGGAGTAGGCGAATTATCTGATGTTCTTGATGTAATTGAACCACCTATACTGCGCAGATCTGAGAGGGTTAGAAAACACAAAGAAGTGTGTAATTGTTGTCAGTCAGCTGTTAATGTTGGTTTACTTTTGTTTTCATGCACTGGTATTGTACTGCTGTAACTGTGTATGGAGAGGAGAGAAAGAAGTGGCCAAGGACAACATTCAGTCACCCGTCCAACTTAACATGCTGTTATCAACAGCAATCTCAGCTGCTCCTGTCAAGGTTACACAAGACATCGGTGTATCAAGCAACATAAGCTGAGTCTACGTGCCAATACTGTTATTATTCTTGGGACCACTGAACCCTGATAGCGAGGTTGGTTATAATAATCACGAGGTGAGTGATAATCAGAATCATTTCTTTCTCTCGTCGGCACTGTAGCATACCATAACAGAGTAAATATGTCTGATACAGAAAAGGTTATTCCTGGCAGTAAGCAAGATACTGACCCAGAAGTACTTGCACACTCTCTTACGTCACAAGCTATAGCTAATATCACTTCACAAGTAAAACATATCAAACAAAAGCGAGCTCAGATAATAAGAAAGGTCTGAGTTTGAATCAAAGTACTTTGCATCTGTTTCTTCCGCTAGAAGATTAATAAGAAATTTTGAGGAGGTTAATGCCCCTGTTTGTGTTTCTCAACAGACTACTCCAACAGTGAGAAGTAAATCAGGCAAGTTTGCCTAAAATTGAGTTACTTGTATTTTTGGGGGGGAATTATGAAGACTGGATAGCATTTAAAGAAATCTTTTCATCTTTAGAGCACTTAGAAGAAAGTCTACCTCCTATTCAAAAGTTTCATTAGCTTCATCTGTCTGTCACTTGCTCTTCTGCTAAGCTGATAGATTCATTGTCATTAACCAGTGAAAATTATAATATTGCATGGCAAATGCTAAATGACAGATATGAAAACAAAAGATTTCTTGTGTCTCAGCTAGTTACTTCACTTTTTGATTATGGCAAAACACATAAAGAATCATCACTTGAAATCAGACAACTACTAGACCACTTCCAGCATCAAACTAGAACTTTAAAGGGACTTGGGCAACCTGTAGAAGGATGGGATATTCCACATGATAATTTCAAAACTAGATTCAGTGATGTTTCGAGATTGGAAGCTACCATGTTTGTCTACTATGCCATCGATTTTCAATGAATTATGTCTATTTCTAGAACAAAGATGTCAAACTCTAGATGCTATAGCCAAGGAGGGAGAAATTGCTCAAAAACAAATTAAGCTAAGCCTAGATCATGTTAAGAATGCTACTTATTCTAGTCGCCCAGCCAATTCTAAAATTTGTCTTAGTCATGGAATGTTCACATGTTTATTTTGCAATAGTATTGCTCCAAATTTAAAGAAGCAGATACTATAAAATGTTATAAACATGTAAAAGATAATAAACTTTGTTTCAACTGTCTGCGTGCAACCAATTTTGCAAACAAATGTACGAGATCTAGATGTCGCATTTGTTCTAAACCACATAACTCACTTTTGCATCAAACAGTAATGACACTTCAGTGTGGAGTCCACAGACTCAGAATTTAAAAAGCAACTTGAAAAATTCTTCAGTTCAAAATCTGCAAACATTCACCAGTGCAGTGTTCACAGCAAGCTATATTATCTACAGTTAGCTTGTTGGTAGCTGGGCCTGATGGGAAATATATTCAATGTAGAGGCATAACTGATTGTGGTTCCACACATACACTCATGACAGAGAGGCTATGTGACAAGTTAAAACTGAAATGTAGTGATACACATATAATGGTAACTGGTATAAATTCTCAATCAAGTGATGTAATCAAGACTGCCCAGATATATATAAAAAGGAAATTCGACAATAAATTTCAAATTAAACTAACATGCTTAGTGTTGAATAAAATAACCAGTTGAATAAATGATAATAGACTGTAATAATCTACATATTTCTGCAGATATTCAATTATCAGACATTGATTTTGATCTGCCTGGTGATATTGATATTTTGCTGGGAGCAATGTACAATTCATCTGTATCATTGGTTAAGTATTCTGTTTTTTTATAATTGACCTTCAAACCCCATTTTTTGTATTCCTTTAATAGTTGGTTACACATGTAGTTGGCATCTTCTCCATCTTGTGCAATAACCACTTGGTCATCTGCGAAAAGTAAGTGATGTATATATTTTCCATCTGCTATTTCTAGTCCCATTCTGTTGCATTTCCGAGACCACTGCCTCAGACTAATATCTTTATAAATTTTAAATAGTATTGGTGACATAGGACAACCCTGTAGTAGTCCTTTACTTGTTCTAAATTGTGGTGATAATGTATTTCCAACTTTGATCTGGCAATTATTATTTCTATATATTTCCTGTAAAACTTGAATTAAGGAAACATCTATGTTTGCCATGTGTAATGCCCTCCATAGTAATTTTCTGGGAACGGTATCGTACGCTTTCTCCAAATCTATGAAAACTAGTCCAATATTTTCTCCTTTCTCTGTACATTTATCTAAAATTTGTCATAATGTGAATATGTGGTCTGTACAAGATCTACCTGCTGTAAAGCCACACTGTTCTTCTTGGGTTTGGAACATAGATTGTAATCTCCTTTGGATTACTTTTCCAACAATTTTCATCAGTAGGTTCAACACACAAATTCCACGATAATTTGAGCAGACTCTGCGATCTCCTTTTTTAAATATCAAAGTTATATATCCCAGTTTCATTTCATCAGGTATCGATCTCCAGAGAATATTTTGTTCAAAAACTTTGTTATTAATTTTATTATTTTAGTACCACCATATTTCATAATTTCCAGATTAATATTACCTGGTCCTGGTGATTTCCCATTTTTCCCTGACATTATCGCATCCATTACTTCCTTCTCAGATATTTGTAATTCTATTCCTTAAAATGCATGTTCACTTTCTTCTTCTGCAAATTCCTCTCTGTCTTCATTTAGTAATTTTTTGTAATAATCTTCCCATTCCTGTAATGATATTATTTGGAGGTTCGCTTTTCTTTTGGTTTCTTGCCAAAGTCCTTTAAGTACGGACCAGGCCTCTTTTGATCTTCTGAAACTTAACTTACTATTCACATCTGCGCAAGTTTTTTCCCAGGTTTAATTTTTTGCTCTCCTTATTTTCCTCATAACTATGTTCTTTTCTTTGTATAACCATCTTGTTTCCTCAGTCTTAATATTTAACCAGGTGCTGAAGGCAATCCTTTTTTTTTGCTTAGTAATAATGAGGGAAAAAATATCATTGGTATTCTATGTAGAAATGAAAAAAGGGATGGGGCAGGGAGGACTATATAACGAAATGCTCTCAACGGGAAATTATGGGCTGGGCTTGGTGGAGATTGGGAGTTTGGAAACTTAGAGGAATTAGGAAAAATTATGAAAAGGGAGATACCCACTATGCAAGGGGACAGAATATGCTCAGCATATAATATTAGAGTGCCCAAAAACAGAAAATTGGAGAAGGAATTATCTAAATAACGAAATATTAAATACTCATCCGAGCATCATAATATATGACAAAATAATGAATATAAGCATAAAAGTCGATGTAAGAAGTGTGGGGCTACTGGTGTATAAAATTAAAAAGGAGTGGGAAGTTTCAATTACAAAAGAACAGGAGATATTAGCTAATAATGTTTAATAGTATTGTTAATATTGTTCAATAGGTTAAGTATGTTATGATTGATAGAATTAGTGTTTTTTCAGGTTAACATCACAATTAAATACTTATGATTACTCATTCATTTGGAGATAATAATTATGATCACTATATGCAATGTCAATACCTGATCAGATTACAGTGTAACAACACAATAGAGCCGTGAGGCAGGAGCTGACTCAGCAGTGACTGTGAACTTCGACTCTGGCATACAACAGATGTTTTTATATAGGTTTAAAAATAGGCTGTATACTCTGTAAGAAATTGTTGTTAGTAGTTTTATGGTCCCCTGAGAAATACAACTGTAATCGAATACAACTCTAGTCATGAAGTCTGAATAAACCCTTCATACTCTCATGAATCAATTAAAAGAATCATCAAAAAGAAAATGAATGATACCTACAGTGCTAAATTCACTGAAAAAATGGGAAACAGAAATATAAAAATACTATTACAAAACCCCCTAGTAATACCAGACCTACCACGAAAATCTGCAGTTGCAAGTATAAGACTTATTACAGGACATGACTGCCTAGGAAAGCACCTACATAGAATTGGAATATTTACTTCTCCAAATTGTATACTGTGTTGTCTAAAAGTTGAAATGGATAAACAACATCTAGAACATTGTGCAGCTCTTCAAGATTATCAAGACCTGACTTCTAAATATTGGGAAGCAAGAAGGAGAATGACTTCATTGTTAACTCCAGAGCATTAGATACACACACACATACACATATGGGCACCCTACTCTAAGTCACCTTAACAATATTTTCCAAGAAACCTTCAACGTAGCTCAAATAAGCAATTGTGGATATCATATTAAATTGAATGCTGACACAGAACCCATATACTTAGCTGATGGTCAGGCAGTCATAAAATCCATGCAATTGAATGGAACTGGAATTTTTTGACAATGCCAGTTGTGGAATGGTAATTTGAGAAATTAAGTTCAGTTGTCCATGAACCTTAAGCCATTTCTTGGTTACTGGTTCAGGAATGGGTTCGTCCCATGACGATGTTTCTTTCCATAAGAACTGGAAAATGATCTTGCAAAAAGCAATAATTGAAGAGCGTTTTTTCAAAAGCCGATATCTACATGGATGGCTCAGTGCCAGAGGTGACTAAGTGCCATCAGGAAAAGTGCTAATATTTCTGTGTATTGACCAGCAAAGATTGTATTTTATCTACGCCAAACATGACTAGCAGCCATTACTTTGTAACTGATTCAGCAAGGCTGTTTGTCATGTTTGGCTTAGATAGAATACGATCTTTGCTGGTCAATACACACAAATATTAGCACTTTTCTTGATGGCACTTAGTCACCTCTGGCACTGAGTCATCCATGTAGATATCGGCTTTTGAAAACATGCTACTCAATTGGAGAAATTAAACCAGGGGGTAAAAAAGGGAAGCAATGAAAGACAATAATGTTCTTCTAGAGCAAGTGATGAATGATTTAGAAGAGTCAATGGAAGTTTCGATTCTAAGTAAGTCACTAGAAGGCTGACAGATGAGACCTAATGCCTTAATTAAAGTGGCATCGGAATCACCAAATGTAGAAAGTCTTGAGTTTCTTGTAATTCAAGGGGAATGTCTTCGAGAAGTTCTGGAATGTTGGAACTAAATTTTCTGGGTTTGAAGCTACCTAATGGAAGTAAGGTATATAGTTCTGATATCATTGCCCTTGCCTGTGACACAGTAGAGGCAGAAGCGACTATGTCGTCAACATAAGTCGCATAGTTGAGAATAATGGAAAATGCGCTCTCTCATCAATAGTGTGTTGCATTAAAGCTCTTGTGGCTAAGAAAAAAGCTGAAGCAGTACCATACGTGACATTTTTTAGGATAAAAACTTTGATTGGGTCAGTAGGTGAGCTTCTCCACATGATTTACTGAAATTGTTGTTGCTCAGAATGTATCATAACCTGATGATAAATCTTAACAATATCTGCCCTGAATGCAATGGGGTTTAGGCGGAAACGCAAAAAGATAGAGAACAACTCAGGTTGAACTGTGGGACCTACAGCAAGTATGTCATTAAGGGATTTTCCGTTTGACGACTTGGCTGACGCGTTAAACACCTCGCGAAGTTTAGTGGTAGTACTTGAGGGTTCTAAGACTGGATGGTGTGGTATAAAGTAATCATAAGTGAGTAGTGTTCACGCAAGCTATAGGTTTTACTAGCATTTTTCTACGTGTCTAGTTAGTCTTTATATTCAAACGCTCCGCTAAATCTATTCCCGCTTGGTCAGCTATTGTAGCGCAGTGATATGTGTTATTACCGCCTGTTCTCGGCACTATTTCCGGCAGGAGCGTACTTGTAAGACGCCTCGTGATACTAAACAGCGTCATAGCCAAGCCAGTTAGAAGCCTGCATCCACATGAGAAAGTCTATGTTAGATTGCTCTGCAGATTCGCGCCATTGCAAGACAATAGCATAATTGGTTATTGCTCTTAAACGCGAATAAATACATAATACTTACAGTTACAAGTATTATCGTGTGCGAGTATGTAATCTACACTAATGTCACTATGTCCACTTAGCTCTACTACTCCTTTTATTATTGTTTTAAAGCAATAATTGGTCCTCCGCTATCAGAGATTCTGTCTAACATCCCTACCCATCATTTCCCTTTACGGCAGGGTCATATGCCGTTCTTGTCCCCAACATTTTGCTCCTATCGCTACGGAAGCATCCACACCCAACATATGGTCCTCCGGGTCGGATGTAATTTGGATAAATCTTGAACTCTCACACATATACGGTTTCTTCTCGGTATTGTTCTACCATCGGAACGGATTTCAGAATCCAAGCGTTTCCTCGGGTCCGCCCTATAGATCACATAGCAACCGCGTTCGGACGGCATAAGAATTCCAGCTACCCCGAATTCATGGTCCAGGTTGTCGTCAAGCTGGCAGTGCCCAAGTCACTCCAAGCAGCAGTAGGAACTAAAAGACGTCAGTCTACAATCACAGCAAGGCTGCAGTGTGCAGTGCTTTAAGCTATCATCCAGCAGCGGTGACTAGCGGTGTTCAGATCAGCAAAACTCTTCAACAGCAAAGATAAAACAACAGCAAGATTCTTCAGAGCGAAGACATCAACATTCAGCTTCTATAAGTATTTCATTTCACATCCAATATGGAAAAGGAAATTCGAGCTTTAATTAGACGCAGAGCTATCATCAAACGCGAGCTTACTTTTCTACAGAAGTCGTGTGATACTGCAAATGAAGAAACAGATGTGTTTCTACTAAAGGTAAAGTTCGACAAATTGAATGAAGTATGGAACAAGTACGACATTGTTCAAACGCAAATCGAATCTCTTGTGGAAGCAGAAGCAGATTTGGATGAACATGCAGAACACAAGGAAGCTATGATGAATGGTTACTTCGAGTTAAAGGCTAAACTCAGTGCTATCATATGTCATCATGAGCAAGTGCATAGTTCAAGTTCTCATCACAGTGAACAATCACATAGCAGTGATACATCACATCGCACTTCGCATTCTTGCAATGCACAGAGAAGTGTTATACCATTACCTACCTTAGAATTACCCACCTTCAATGGAGATGTTACAAAATTCAAACATTTTCATGATACGTTTACTAGCCTTATTGTAAATAATGAATCTCTAGATCCAATTCAGAAATTTCATTATCTTATAGCGGCGCTTAAAGAGCAAGCGCAAGTGCTAATTGAAAATTTACCTGTTACCAGTGGCAATTTCCCAGTAGCATGGAAATTGATTTGTGATCGTTACAATAATACAAGATTAATAGCCACATCACATGTGCAACAGCTATTATCATTGCCAGAAATGAAAACAGACAGTGTAACAGAACTCAGGAACCTTCTTAACAGTTTTCAGAGCAACCTAAACGCAGTAGAAGCTCTATCTCTAGAAGTTCCGCTACATGAAGTTCTCCTAACGCAGCTTCTCTTATAGTATATTGCGATACAAGTGCCGTAAGGCACGTTTACGGGTCGAGGAAACAGATTGAAAACCCGAGGCGCAGCCGAGGGTTTTTAAGTTTTCGAGACACCTAAATGCCTTTACGGCCCGTGTGTTGAATGCTATTTTTTGCACGATGATTATTTATACCAATTTAATTATATTAATTGTGATATTACCTGAAAATATTATGTAAATACATTCTTGAAAATAAATGTTTATTTCAGAAAGTGATTCGCATGTGTTTGTTGTTATGGGAACCGAATATTTGTCCTGGGGGCCGTGTCCATAAGGCTTGCATTATGAAGTGTATCGTAATGAATTATGACGTGGCGCTTGGACCGTAAGTAATTTAACCTCATCGCAACGCCCTTAGCAGCACGATTGTGTGGGAATGTCAACTTACGATCCATGTAAACAACTTTCGTAAGTAACACTTACTAGCTAAGGAGTGCAAAAAATAATCTAACAGACAGCACTCGCAAAGAATTTGAGAGTAAAATCTACTCGCAGCATTTTATGTCTCTTCAAGAGCTCATAACGTTCCTAGAATCTAAAGCACTCACATTAGAGATTCTAGCGACTTCTATCAACATGTCCAGCCCATCACCTACAAGAAAGGTTGAGCTGCGATCACAACAACACACTGTCCATGAATCGCGACAGTCGTATGGAGGTGCAAACAGCCTGTCTTGTGTCTATTGTCAAGAAAATCACAAGTTTTACCATTGTGATGAATTTCGACAAATTCCAGTCAACGAGCGATGGAATTTCGTCAAGTCACAGCATCTGTGTGTAAACTGCTTCTCATCGAACCATCAAGTACACCATTGCAAATTAGAATCCTTTTGCAATTGTGGAGAATCAATTCATAGTCAACTCTTGCATAATGACATGAATAGGGTTTCTTCCCCGAATGACTCTCACTCTACGACAGATGAAGGGCCACAAATGCATTCTTTTGTGGTAACGAGTAAATCTACACAACAGCAAGTTTGTATACTGTGTAAACTAAACCACGCTTTACACAAATGCAACAAATTTCGCAAATTCACAGTACATCAGCGGTGGAGCTATGTACGATCCAAGAACCTGTGCTTTAATTGTTTTTCTTCTGAACACAAAGTACAAATGTGTTCTCTGCCTTCTTATTGCAAGTGTAACTCAACTCACAGCAAGCTATTACACTTCACAAATAAGCAAGCTCAGTCTAAAGCATATGCTTTTACATGCTTTGATATCAGTAGAATTCAACAGAGTACTTCACGTCATAGCAATTCTAAACCAGTTAGAATTCGCATCAAATCAAGCAAGGCATCTCGTCCCATGCAGAGCCAACGCTTCGAGAGAAACAGGCCCAGTGCAGCGGTCAAACCTTTTCGCAACAACTACGCTTCCTGCAAGAGTAGGAACGAACATTTGCATACATCCCTTCACAATGAATCTTTCAACAAGCAAGAAAGGTTTAGAACAAGTGACAGTGGAAATTCAAAGTGTAAAGTAGATCCATTCTACAGAGCTTTACATCCTCGCAACAACACCTATTCGTGTGTGTCTTCTTCAAAGTAGAGAACGACCATGTTATCAAGACATCTTACAAAGTCAACACATTACAGTGTGATGTATGTAAAAAGAAAAGCAGCAAGAATTGTTTTCTACAATTAGAATGTTTAAAATGGTCTTTCTCCAGGATGTCCATTGTTATCATCAGCTCTGCCCTGAATGATAGACAGAAATCATCATGCATTTCTCTAATAAGTTCTACAACTTAGCATCTCTTCAAATTGTGTTTCAACAAGCATCCTGATCATCTTCACTACATATGTTAACTGCTCCAGCTGTTATGCACAAGTCGAAGTCTTCAGTTATGGATAGAACATCAGCTGTTTGGAGTCCAGTCATCATTCAACTAGACCTTCACAGCCTTACGTGTGTTGCCAGTCTAGTAGTGTAGAGTCAGTGCTTTCCAGTGTTATATACCAAAGTGTATTTTTTCTCAGTATAGCTTGCATTCCAGTTATGTTCTTTATTTGAAGTGATACTGAGAGGCGCGGAGTTATGTTCACGCAAGCTATAGGTTTTACTAGCATTTTTCTACGTGTCTAGTTAGTCTTTATATTCAAACGCTCCGCTAAATCTATTCCCGATCAGTCAGCTATTGTAGCGCAGTGATATGTGTTATTGCCGCCTGTTCTCGGCACTATTTCCGGCAGGTGCGTACTTGTAAGACGCCTCGTGATACTAAACAGCGTCATAGCCAAGCCAGTTAGAAGCCTGCATCCACATGAGAAAGTCTATGTTGGATTGCTCTGCCGATTCGCGCCATTGCAAGACAATAGCATAATTGGTTATTGCTCTTAAACGCGAATAAATACATAATACTTACAGTTACAAGTATTATCGTGTGCGAGTATTTAATCTACACTAGTTACAGTAGATTCATCATTATCGGCTTATTAGGTTCTTCTAAAAACCCGTGTATTAATTCGAGTGTATTGTGCAACACCAAGCATTCCTTAAATCAGCTATACAGTGTATTATTCTACAGATATCAGTGTTGTACGGGCAAGCTGAGAGCAAGCGGACTGTATGACAAGATTCATAGGACGTAACACTTCTTGAAATTGAGACTTAAACTATAAATAGATAAGCCAAACTTGCCCAATACATTTTAGATAAATTTCTCTGGTATGTAACAATTTATTGTCACAACAACAATACATACATCATGCTCAGTTCATAAATTCTTGATTTCTTGGACGTGTATAATATTATTATTCATAAACACTGATGAACTTGTAGATATCACAATGTTTAATACAAATTCCTTTGTTAAAGGTCATAAATATCTTTGAGATGGCTTAATCAGTTTGATCAAAACCACAAATATATTAGTTCAATGATGCAATTACGTCCAAATTGTTCCTCAAATAAATTAGGTAGTAAATGACGTACCTTTGAATTGATTAATACCACCTTTTGATAGTTGATACAGATGTTAGCCTGAGATCTTGCAACGCCAACACCAAAATGAAGAAGACCCGATGAATCACACGATGGGTGATAATAGTCCTTAAATCGTTCGAAGTCTTCAGAATCAATAAGGCATATGAAACCTTAATGTGAATAGAAGAGCTGATTGCTTCAGCTATTGAAAGTAAACCACCAGATCTATCTGATAGGTAAAGAATGGCATTGATAAGCCAAGAAGAAAACTCATGTCCTTATGAGTACTAGTTGAATTGATTACAACGAAGAATAGGCATTTAAAGCCTAGAAAAACTAATGTCCTTATGAGACACAGTTAACTTGAATCGATGAAGAAGGAGAATGAAGCTAAAGATAAACCTTATTGGCTATCAAAACAATATAATAAAAATCTCCAGTCTCTGATTGGATGCAAGACAAAAAAAAGAATAATTTTGATATTACAATACCCATACATAACAACTATTTGAAATTCATTTGTTCAATAAATAAAAAAAACAAGATAGCAAGCAAGGCCTGCAAAAAACGAATTACAGAAGCATGACCTACTAAACTAAAACATAACGGAACATATTGCCCGCAAATTATGACACTTGAGGCATAATTTAAAAATTACATGTGGAGTTATGTTTAAAAAATAAATAAAGAAGAGAGGAAAAAGAAATAAAAAATAAAACAAACATGAGAACAAATAATTGAAATGAATTGAAAAACATGAATGCAGAGAATGACTAAATCATTCATCATTTTCTGAAATTGGCAATGGCGCCAATTTAATGATAGGACGCACATAAGAACCCGTGGCAGTCCGAACTGTTGCAATCCGAACAAGCCCGTCCTTGCCAGGGTGAATCTGATGAATAATGCCCAATATCCATCTCTGAGGAGGGACATTATCATCTATGATTAGCACTGGTGTGCCAATAGATACATTGTCTTGGACCTTGGTCCATTTAGCACGTCGTTGCAGGGTAAGTAAGTAATCTTTGGACCACTTTTTCCATAGATTAATGTTAAATTGGTGTAAGGCATCCCAACGTGAACGTAAAGTATAACCACCTGTCAAATCAGGGCTAGAAATAGATATTAAAGGCTTTCCTACAAGAAAGTGACCAGGTGAGATATAAGCGAAGTCATCTATATCCTCATTTAGTGGAATTAGAGGACGTGAATTCAGTAATGCCTCAACCTGGATCAAAACTGTGCTAAACTCCTCATAAGTGAAGTTGAATGAAGATAGCATCCTTTTAAGATGGTACTTTATAGAGCGTACAGCTGCTTCATGCAAACCTCCCATGTGAGGAGAATTAGACGGCAAAAAATGCCAAAGAACATTCAAATGAGAAGTAGCATCTTGCACTGATGATTGATGCTCTTCTGAATTTAGGAGTTCGCTAAGGTGATGAAGATCTGTGTTAGCACCTACAAAATTAGTTCCATTATCCGAAGTGACAGAAAACGGGAGACCTCTACGCCCTGTAAAGCGAGAAAAAGCCGCAAGAAAGGCACGGGAAGTAAGCGCCGTGACAAGCTCAATGTGGATGGCCTTAGTGGACATGCACACAAATATAGATAAATATGCCTTGATAGAGGTCTTAGAACGAGGACCACCATACTTAATGGTAAATGGGCCTGCGTAGTCAATGCTAACATTCGTAAATGGGGTTATGGAATTAACTCGAGAGGGAGGAAGGTCAGCCATCTTCTGCTGCAATGACTGAGCCTTAAAACGAAAACAAATGATACATTTGTTTACAACCCCACGAACAACCTTCCTAATGGAAGCTATCCAATATTTTTCTCTTACATGAGCAATGATAGATTGTAAGCCTGCATGATGCAGTTTACGATGCGTGAATTCAATGAAGTTTTTAGTAAACTTATGAGATGAAGGTAACAGAATCTGATGTTTAATTTCGAATGGCAAGGCAGAATGCTTGAGGCGTCCGCCTATGCGAAGAAGGCCATTCTCATCAAGGAATGGTGAAAACTGCAATACTTTGCTAGCAGTAGGTATGGCTTGTCCTGAGGACAAACATTTCATCTCTGTCGAATAAGACTGAAGTTGTACCACTCTGATACAATATTTGAGAGCCTTGTCAAGTTCAAGAGGCAACAATGGACCTTTAATAATGGAATGAGGATTACGGATCCTATCAATAAACCTTAATACATAGGCCATGATTCTTAGAGTTTTTAGGTGCTGAAACTCTAAAATCTTAGAGTTCATTTCAAAATTCCTTGATTGAATTATAGCTACTCGCTTAACTTCTGGTAATGGAGTAGGAACAACAAGTGGGCTATTGCCTGGCCAATCAGATTGAGGAGTACGAAGCCAATTTGGACCTGACCACCAAAGCTGATTATTTATGAGGTCAGAAGGCAAAACACCTCTAGAAATAAGATCGGCTGGATTATCCTTTGAGGATACATGGCGCCATTCGCAGGTTGAGGTGAACTCAACAATATCCGAAACTCTATTTCTAACAAAAGTTTGCAGAGTATCAGGTGAACGAGATAGCCAGCATAGCACAATGCTGGAATCACTCCAGAGGAAAATCTTATCAATATTTAGGAGCAGCATGGGCAGAACCTTACGAATTAGAATGGCCAAAAGATGGGCAGCTAATAGCTCCAACCTAGGAATCGTGGTAGGCTTTACAGGCGCGATTCTAGATTTAGCGCACAGCAAGAAACTTTGAACATTGCTGGAGTGAGTATAAGAGCGCAAATACAAACAGGCTCCATAGGCAGATTCACTAGCGTCACAAAATCCGTGAAGCTGAATAGACCTTGAATCCTCCGATACTACCATGCGAGGTATAGCAATTTGCTCTATCATAGTCAATTGACTGTGAATCCTTAGCCATTTATCAGCTACATCAGGAGGAATAGGCTGATCCCAAGAAGTAGTAGTCTTCCATAAAGACTGAAATATTATCTTGCAGTAGGCAACGATTGGAGATATAAGGCCTAAAGGATCAAAGATTGAAGCGATGCAAGATAACAACGTTCTCCTAGAGCATATCTTGAACGGTTTTGTGAAGTCAATAGAAGTCTCTATTCTAAGCAAGTCATTGGATGGCTGCCAGATTAAACCTAAAGCCTTTATAGAACTGACTTCAGATTTACCGAATGTGCGGCTGTCTAAAGTCTCTTGCAAATGAAGAGGAATGTCCTGAAGCAATTCAGGAATATTTGAACTCCACTTTCGAGGAATAAAACCTCCCAAGGGCAACAATGATCGCAGTTGATTTACCGCTTCTTTAGCTTCAGCTAAAGTAGGACAAGTTGCAACTATGTCATCAACATAAAACGAACGATTAACAATAGTGCTGGCTAAAGGATACTTGGAACCTTCATCAATTGCTATTTGCTTCAGGGCCCTAGTAGCCAAGAAGGAGGCAGGGGCAGTGCCATATGTAACTGTTTTGAGATTGAACACCTCAATAGGTTTCGAAGGAGAATCTCTCCAAAGTATTTTTTGATAGATTTGATGATCTGGATGAATCATCACCTGCCTATACATCTTTTCAATGTCGGCAGTAAAGGCTATAGCATTGAACCTGAAGCGTAATAGGATGGAAAACAGCTCAGGATGGACATTAGGCCCAACTGCCAGAATGTCATTTAAAGATTTACCATTGGAAGACTTGGCAGAGGCATCAAACACCACGCGAAGTTTAGTCGTGGTGCTTGAAGGTTTCAGCACCGGGTAGTGAGGTATGAAGTAGTCAGAATTATTGTTGGAAACCTGACCAACAGATTCCATATGTCCCAAGTCGATGTATTCAGACATAAATTTCTTGTAATCCTCGGCTAATGCAGGATTAGAATGAAACCTCCTTTCAAGAGATGCAAATCTCAAATGTGCTTGGCGGTTGGTGCTACCCAAAGACTGGGGATCAGATTTAAACGGTAGCTTAACCACATATCTACCCTCAGAATTTCTTTCAGTGTTCTGGGTGAAATGCACCTCACAATCAAACTCATTGGAATTAATAGATACATTAGAAATCCTTTCCAACTCCCAGAATTTAGTTAGCTGTTCACTGATTTCGAAATCTGAATTCAGAAAGGCTGAATAATGCGTATTTAAGGTATTAGATTGGCAAGATACATCATCAGGAAGTCCATTGCTAAAGTCCTTAGATTTATGAAGTGTAAGTTTGTTGGACCTACGAACAGACAACCTAGGAGAGGAAGGTTGGGGCAGCTTGCCCGCAAAGTACCAACCCAGTTGAGAGTTATGAATGATGGGTAGGTTAGGAGCAGAAATATTACCCACACAATCAATTTGCGAGAAAATCTCAATACCTAACAATAAGTCTACAAAGTTAGGTGTATTGAAATCAGGATTGGCTAGTTGAAGGTTAGGCGGAATGTTCCAGTTAGTGATATTAATTGGAGATCTTGGAAGTTTCGACTCTGAAATCTCTGGAACAACAAGAGCAACAGTATTACAAAACCATCGAGTTGTTCGAGACCTGATTTCTATAGAAGCAAGCTTATGGGTGCTTACTTTAGACGATAGTATTCCAGTCAGCCTTGCTTGCTGCTGACAAGGGGATAGTTTTAAATGTTTAAATAGCCTTTCACTGATTAAGTTGCAATCAGAGCCGCTATCTAAGAGGGCAGTGGCCTCTACGGGTTGACCATACTTGTTTATCACAAACACATTTGCAGTAGGAAGCAAGCAGCCTTGATGATTATGAGAGGCTGACATAATCCCTGCAGTATTAGATATTTGTGACTCGTTCTGAGCACTATAATCGTGAAGAAGAGTACTATGTTTCTCTCCACACACTCTGCAAGAGAACGAGCTGCAAGCCTTGGTATGTCCTCTTGAAGAGTAACATACACGACATAAATGGTTAGTCCTGACAAAATTGCTACGGCTTGCAAGGCTCATTGCTTTGAAAACATCACATTGGTAGACTTGATGTGAATCCTTTTTGCAACAAATACATTTGTTGACAAACTGAGCTGATTTGCTCTTAGCCGATATAGGTTGCGAATTCTGTGAAGTTGAAGGCTGATTTTTTAGAGCTGAATCCGTCATTTGCAAGACTCGGACTCTAGTCTCCAGAAACTTAAGTAGTTCCTTGAGTTCAGGCAGTCTGTCTGATTTCAGCGATGATTCCCATTCTCTAATAATATGAACTGGGAGTTTGTCTAAGATGATTTTAGAAATAATTAAGTCGGATAAATCGACATTAGTATTTAAGGAGTGCAATGCATGCACCGTGCTTATGAAATGATCTATAAATCTTTGCAGAGAATCTGCAGAATTCTTTTCAAGAGAAGGTGGTGAAAATAATTTGTCAATGTGACTATTAGCAATCAGACGATTGTTGTCAAATCTTTCTGACAACGTTTCCCAGGCTACATCAAATGTAGCTGAGGATACAGGAATATTCTGTATTACAGTCATGACTTCTGGCGATAAGCATGATTTGAGATATTGGAACTTGTCCATGTTAGAAATATGCTTATGTTGAATGACAAGGGAATAGAATGTATCCCTGAACTCAATCCACAAGGCAGGATCGCCTGTGAATTGAGGAAGACGGATCTCGGGAAGTTTTGGGAGTGAAGGAGTCAATTCTGTAGATGACTGGTGGACTACAGAAGCTGAGACCTGATCAGGGTCATAGAACTGTTTATTTTTAGCAATAGCACCATTTAGTAGACCTATTGCTTTATGAAAAGTAGTTTCGACTTCTTGACTTTGAAGTTTAATGACTTCAGTCACTTCTTGTGGTCTGACTTGAGAGAAATTAATCTTATATTGATTAAATGTAGCTTCGAATGCATTGCGCATACTGACAGCTTCAAAATATGAAGCTTCGTCTCTAATGTATAAAGTCTGAATAGACTGAACGTAATTAAAAAACTGAGCTGCTACAATATCAATAGAAGCTAGTTTGTCCCTAGATTCAGCTTGAGCAGCTTCTTGACTAGCCCTAGCTTCTGATTCTGCGAATTCTAATTTAGTCCTAGCTTCTATTTCTGCAATTTCTAGTCTAGTCCTAGCTTCTGCTTCTACAGCTTCTTGCCTAGTCTTAGCTTCTGCTTCTGCAGCTTCTTGTCTAAGTTTAGCCTCATAAGCTGTAACTAAAGAGTTTACACGAGAAATGGCTGCAAAACCAGCCCTTTCCACTTCTTCTCTATAATCTGCTTCAGCTTCTGAATACTCAATTTGGTCAATCAGAGACTGAACATCTTCATATTTGATCAGGACTTCATTAAACTTAGCCTTACGGGCTATAATTTCATTATAGGATTCATCATCAAGATCTGTGAATGATAGAAAGGCATTGACGTGGCGAGTGATCTGAGCCTTTATAGGAGTTCTCTTGGCTTTAAGAGCATTAATGTTTAACTCCTGATTAGCCATCTCTATAGATTTACAGCACAGATTACAATGAATATCAATAATTGCCCGCTCTTAGGGCCCAAATAACAATAAATACAATGCCCGATTACGGGTTAAGACAAATCAGTACATAAACGTCCAATGCAATGGACGTTGAAACAATACAATATCAGGTGTGATATGTGTACTAGTGTAAGTGTTGCTGTCTGTGTAGGTTTTACATACATATAAACTTATAACACTAGTTTAACAATAGATCCTCCAGCCTTCACCTCAAACATGCAGAAGACATGGAGGTAGTAACAATGTCAATTATTGTTTAGTTATTGTTATGATGAGAACAAATTCTGGTATATATTACAGTTCAATTCACCAGATAACAATCCAGATATGATTCAACTATCCGGCAATAGGAGGACCATTAAATGGTCCGGTAATGATTCAATTATCCGGCAATAGGAGGACCATTAAAATGGTCCGGAAATGATTCAATTATCCGGAAACCGGAGGACCATTAAAATGTACGGGCAAGCTGAGAGCAAGCGGACTGTATGACAAGATTCATAGGACGTAACACTTCTTGAAATTGAGACTTAACCTATAAATAGATAAGCCAAACTTGCCCAATACATTTTAGATAAATTTCTCTGGTATGTAACAATTTATTGTCACAACAACAATACATACATCATGCTCAGTTCATAAATTCTTGATTTCTTGGACGTGTATAATATTATTATTCATAAACACTGATGAACTTGTAGATATCACAATGTTTAATACAAATTCCTTTGTTAAAGGTCATAAATATCTTTGAGATGGCTTAATCAGTTTGATCAAAACCACAAATATATTAGTTCAATGATGCAATTACGTCCAAATTGTTCCTCAAATAAATTAGGTAGTAAATGACGTACCTTTGAATTGATTAATACCACCTTTTGATAGTTGATACAGATGTTAGCCTGAGATCTTGCAACGCCAACACCAAAATGAAGAAGACCCGATGAATCACACGATGGGTGATAATAGTCCTTAAATCGTTCGAAGTCTTCAGAATCAATAAGGCATATGAAACCTTAATGTGAATAGAAGAGCTGATTGCTTCAGCTATTGAAAGTAAACCACCAGATCTATCTGATAGGTAAAGAATGGCATTGATAAGCCAAGAAGAAAACTCATGTCCTTATGAGTACTAGTTGAATTGATTACAACGAAGAATAGGCATTTAAAGCCTAGAAAAACTAATGTCCTTATGAGACACAGTTAACTTGAATCGATGAAGAAGGAGAATGAAGCTAAAGATAAACCTTATTGGCTATCAAAACAATATAATAAAAATCTCCAGTCTCTGATTGGATGCAAGACAAAAAAAAGAATAATTTTGATATTACAATACCCATACATAACAACTATTTGAAATTCATTTGTTCAATAAATAAAAAAAACAAGATAGCAAGCAAGGCCTGCAAAAAACGAATTACAGAAGCATGACCTACTAAACTAAAACATAACGGAACAAGTGTTAATCCATCTTAAAAGGAACACAGCAATCCTTAAGAGCATTTTGATATATAATTCATTACTTGCATAATTACAGAACAATTATCGCCACGTGTCTAGCTTTCCCGCCAAAGCTCAGTACTTTGTATATTGCAAGTTAAGCAATCCTTTTCAGATTATTTGTGATTTAATTATTCATTCAGTTAATTCAGTTGATCTATTTAGCCTATATTGTGTGAAAAAAAGAGTTCCATCGTATTGTTACATGTTAAAGGTTTTGTTCCAATATTGCATTCGTGGACCTCTGTATCCAGCAACCTCGATCTATGTCCACTTAGCTCTACTACTCCTTTTATTATTGTTTTAAAGCAATAATTGGTCCTCCGCTATCAGAGATTCTGTCTAACATCCCTACCCATCATTTCCCTCTACGGCAGGGTCATATGCCGTTCTTGTCCCCAACATTTTGCTCCTATCGCTATGGAAGCATCCACACCCAACAAGTAGAATTCGGGTCAGCTAGCTCCATGTGGTCTAGGCGTTCATACTCTACCAAGAAATTGACATATTCAGTAGAAAGAACTTGATTTCTACCTAAACACCTGTCTAAGGATACGAGTGTCTTATGAGCTTGTAGTTTAGTACTACCCAGTTTCTGGTTTGGCAGTGAATGGCAGTTTGACAATGTATCTACCGTCGGAATCCCTGGTAGCTGTAGGAAGTAAACAGCTCTGCTGTGGAGTACGAGAAGCTTTAACATAAGCTTTATATGTCAAATAAAAAATAAATTAAAAAATCACTGTATGAATTGAGATTGATACAAAGAAATAACACAGTCACTATTAAAACAAAGTTTGCTAAGAAGCAATTTGATGAATCTTGAATCTTGTATCGTTGAGGTTGGAAGTTGAAGTCGAAATTGGATGTGTTGCAAACAGTTCAAAAACTTCAATATTAGTTATGTGCAGATGTTGCACGTGTTTGTTTACATTGCTGCAATATGGTTAGCGGCACTGAGTTATGCACTTCAAGTTGCACTGTAGGAGATTGTAATTATAGACAGCAGTGAATGGAGTTGATGAAGTTTGAACGCTTGAAGATTGTCATGTTGTGTATGTAATACATGACTGCCACGTGGGGTATGTGATGAACAAAGAACATACAGCTCACAGGCATAGCTGTGTTGTATAGATTATGTACATAGTGAACGAGGAAACTACACTATTGTAGTATTGGATGTTGTGAGGTGCGAGGTGTTTCACCCGCTAAGGATACTAAACACTAAGTAGAATCTTCATGACTTCTTTGTTCTTTGTTTGTTCATGAATTGATGGTGAATTACGTTGTTAGATAAATTGCGAAATACATAAACACATTACCTCATGCGAGCTCTCATAGCAGGAGATTTTGCTGCCTACATCATAGTTAACCAATGAAATGAATTCATTACATCATGCTAGGTTGACCATAAATTCGTTAATGAAAAATTACTAGCTAACAGAACAAAGAATTTCACTTAATTGTCTGGCCAAACAGTCGATGTGTTGAAATTATAGCCTACATGAAAAAGTGAGGTTAAGTACACGTGATATTATAGGATATAAATCACTAAATTCCGACCAGACATTTTAATGATGTGCTTATTTTGCATTTTTTGAGTTTGTAATTAGATATGGGTTAATCCCTTGGGGAAGTGGTTCAGAGGTAAATCAAGCACTATTAATACGAAAGAAAGCTTTGAGAGTGTTAACAGGTAAAAGTAAGAATGAACATTGCAAGTCACTGTATATTTCGCTTAGAATTCTGACTGTGGTAAATTTATATGATGTATATGAAAAAAATGTGACTTTGTATAATCGGAGAAATGATGTTCATTTGTATGAAACTAGAAATGCAGAAAAACTAAATACAACAGCCCAAAGAATAATGAAGACCAAGAAATATTATAAAATTTTAGGAGTTAAACTTTTTAATCAATTACCAGTGCAGGTAACCAGTTTACCTCTATCTAGTTTTAAAAGTAGGATATATAATTGGTTATTAAACCATCCATTTTATAATTTACAAGAATATCTAGATGAGGATAAAACAGGAATGTAGGATAGATACTAAGAATTTTGAATGTATATTTTTATAAATGTGTATGTACATATTATTTATATTAATTTTTTTTTTAAATTTTATCCATAGTTATGTAAGTTCATTTGACATGTCTGATATCAATTAGTATTGATTTTATAGACAAATAATAAACATTAAACATTAAACATATTTGGGAATTTCACGTTGTGCTTGCACAACGACGATTTATAAAAAAAACTCATGAACGGATGTACAGTCAACTCCCGATAATCCGGGATAATGGGTGGTAGCCACCTCACGGATAAACGAAAACACGGTTTTAAAAAAATTATACCTAAACATACTGTAATTGAAAAATTATTTAAAACTTACATAGGCCTATGTGGAAACGTCTTGCAGTGCTAGAATCATTCACCATCATAGGTCACAAACTGTTTCAACACAACAATAAAACACTAAGACTACTGTATTAACAGTTTGGTTTTGGCACTTTCAAGGAATTTTTACACTTTGCTGAAATAGTCTGTTAATGCTTTTTTTTTTTACCGCATTTTCCTTCTTGCAAATATAGGAACGGAGTCTGCGTAACATCAACTCATCATTAAGTGAACTATCCTCCTCCTCTTTTAAATAGTCCAACACACACTCAAGATGTTCAAGGGCTACTCCATGTAAGTAAAAAAAAATATATATACATTTTTTTAAGGAATAGCTCAACGGTTAATCCGCTGCAAACCGGTTGATCCACACCCGGATAATCGGGAGTTGACTGTATAAAAGTTTCTGCATTTATTTACTGAACCATATATGATGAAAAAGTATGCAATTCCAAATTCAAATTTTGGATAGAATGAGTCAAATTGTAGAAAATTAAGAATTACAGAAAGTTACTACTTTTCGGGGAATTCTGGAGAAATTGAATTGAATGTGGCTGAACTGTATAAATCGCAGCGCCGCCGAATGTTAATTTAACAAGTGAAGAAAACTGAATTGAAAATATGGCGCTCTCAACGGAAAATAATTGTATCAAAATGTCAATAATATACGAAATATTCTTTACTCACCCATTAAGACAAAACAAAATATATATGAACGTTTATTAATTATAATGACAAATAGTGACATGAATAGGAAATACAGTACATGACTTATATTTAGCAGAAATTGCCCGACCTAACCTAACTCTTGCTATGGGCTGCATGTTTAAAAAATGGCAACTTGTTTGAAGCAAGAAGCTCATTTTATTCAATAAAATGTTTTCTTCTGATTCATAACTGCTTAGTGACTAATTTCTAGGTCTTTATGATATCCAGGAGCAATTCACTGAATCCCAAGGCCAAACACTAATGAGGTGTAGTTAGTAGGCATCTTAGATTAGTTGCTTTACAATTTCTATTACAATAAATACCAGAAACTACATTATTACCTGTTAATGCTCTTTCCTCTGAGGGCTTCTACACTCTCTGGATGCTGTCGCCAAGGCTCTGTATCACCATGTCCGAGTTGGCCTTTCTTACCCTCTCCCCACGTATACACTAACATTTCTGTAACAATTATGTTCAATATGTTTCAACATATAGTAAAGCATGAAAAACATTTAAAATCATGTATATGTGAGTTACAAAGTTGCAGTGCATCAAATCTCAAGGCACAAGCTAGAAGAAAATCTTATGAAATATTCATAGGCACAAGAAGTGGAGTGGATGAAATATACCACAACAAGTGGTTTACACTTTATTGTAATACTTAAACCCCAACAAGCAAAGCTCACCTTAAGGGGCTATATACAAAATGACATGCATTATTGTACATAAATTGCAAATTACAAATAACTTACAAATAACTTATAAATTAACTTTCAAAATAACTTAAAAATATACAAGAGGTACATTATATACAAGAGTTACATAAGGGAAATATAGTTACATATTCTACAAAGATAGATATATAGTGACTCTTTTTTTTACTTACTTTATTACTATTAATTTCTAAAGTGCCTGTGTGGGTATGACTGGGTGTGTTAAAATGTAAGTTGGCAGCATTGAATAAACCCGGCTGTCAGGTGTTTCCCATTGACCAATGGCAGCCTACCTTCCTTCCCGGGATAGGACGCTGACAGAAAGAGTCTGTCATGGAACCTGAAGTTGTGAACATCGATCCTTTACCACTAATACACCGACAGCCTAGTTACACATTTATAGTGAGTGTTATTTCAACACCTATCATACTAGTAGTTAGAATCATCATAAAGCACAAACACTGCATTTTGGCGACGAGGCGGTAAACACAGGACTGCATTGTGGCGGTATTAAAATTGGAATCCACATCGTGAGTTGGCGGCGATCGGCGGAAGGGCTATCGCGTGAGGCCTTGAAAGTGAAAGAAGTGGTAGCTGTACAGAAAGGTGTACTAGCTAGCAGCAGTGACTTTATGGTGTTTAGGGATGTTCCTTCAGGTTCAACGTTTTGTGCAGTAAGGTGTACGAACAAATTGTATGTCAGAATTGACGCCGACTCCATTATTCTTGGACAGGCTGTGGCGGGAAAATAATTCCAAAATGGCAGTTCTCATCGGTTCGATGAATGCATTTGACTCCGCAGAAGAATGTTGGTCATCGTACATCGAAAGGTTAGAAATATTCATAGACGCTAATGACATTAAATCTGAAAAAAGGTGTCTACATTGTTAACAGTGATGGGTCTCAAAACTTACAATTTAGTTAAGAACTTGTGTGCTCCTTCCAAACCAACGGAAAAAACTTTCGAGGAAATTGTGACCTTGGTGGAAAGTCATCTTAGCCCAAAACCTTCATCTATAACAGAACGTTATAAATTTAGTTTGAGAAACCAGCGAGAACATGAAACAATTGCAGAGTATGTTGTACAATTAAAGCAACTTTCCATGTTTTGTGACTTTAAAAGTAATCTGGCTGAGTATTTGCGGGATAGACTAGTGAGTGGAATACGGAATGATGCAATCAAAAATATATTACTTGGTGAAACGGACTTGACATTTGAGAAGGCAGTGACCATAGCAACAAATATGGAAATGGCGGATAGAGAAGCGGCTACGCTTACAGCGGGTCTACCAGCGGCATGGGGCAATTCACAAGTGGGTCAACTTCACTACAGCACAGGACGGAAGAGTTCAGCAGCAGAGCACCATAGCGCTAGTAGCGGTGGAACTTCAAGCAGGTCTACGCAGCAGCGTCACCAGCGAGCGTTCGACTATAAGAGGGAGGAGAGAGTTACTAGTGAAGTGAAGTGTTATTGTTGTGGCAAGCAGGGCCACAAGTCAAATCAGTGCAAATTTCGTGCATATAAGTGCAATAAGTGTGGTAAAACTGGCCATTTGGCGCAGGCTTGTCACAGTAGGGATAAGTCAACTCCCAAGCAGAAAAAGCATTTTAATTGTAAGCAAAACTACGTAGATGTAGATCGATCACTGAGCAGTGATGGATCTATAAGTAGTGGTATTAAGCCTACTAATGAATGTAGAGTTAATCTTGTTTCTAATGATGAAAATGAGGAAAGTTATGACCTAACCAACCTTTTCGCTTTAAATGAAGTTGAGGAGCCTAGAATGGAAAAAGATAGAGTTATGCCTATTACACTAAACTTGCAAATAGAAAACAAGTTAATAAATTTTGAGGTAGACAGTGGTGCATGTATTTCGGCGATTAATGAACAATGCTATAGGGATAACTTCAGTTCTCTAAAGTTGCAACATACAAATTTGGTGTTGAATTCTTACACTAATCAACCGATAAAGCCATTGGGTAAATTGTGTGTAAACGTAAAATATGGTTGTAAAACTAAGCAGTTAACCCTGTATGTAATTGCTAGGGGAGCAAACCCACTCATGGGTAGAGATTGGATCAGAGATTTAGGAGTTGTAATACAAATTGGTCAACCCAGTGAAGTTAGAGAGGTCAGTCCTAACTATGATCGAAACCAATCATTTTGTAATATAATGGACATTGAATCCAAAGTTGTAAGTGATCTATACCTAAAGTTTCCAGATGTGTTTACAGACAAACTAGGTTGCTACAAGGGTGAACCAGCTAGGTTAGAATTGAAAGAAAATGTAGTACCCAAATTTCTTAAGCCTAGACCGATTCCTTTTGCCTTAAAAGACAAAGTGGAGGCCGAGATCGATCGGTTAGTGAACATAGGTATTCTATCACCTATAGCTAATAGTGAATGGGGAAGTCCAGTGGTCCCAATAATTAAAAAATCCGGAGAGTTGAGGCTGTGTGCAGATTTTCGTGCGTCTTCACTGAATGATGCTTTAATTGTGAATAGACATCCAATACCTCGTATCGAGGATCTTTTCAACACTCTACAAAAGGGTGAAACCTTTTCAAAAATTGATCTTTCTCAGGCATATCAGCAAGTATGTTTAGATGAACAATCTAAAAAGTATTGTACGATTAGTACTACAAAAGGGTTATTCATGTACAATCGTGTCCCTTATGGTGTTGCATCAGCGCCAGGCATTTTTCAGAAAATAATAGAATCAATCCTTGTTGGTATACCCGGGGTGGTTAATTTTCTAGATGATATACTAATCACCGGGGAAAACATGAATGTACACAAACAAAGGTTGTATGAAGTCTGCAGAAGGTTGAGTGAAAATGGTCTGACAGTGAGTAAAAAGAAATGTGAGTTCTTTAAACAATCAATAGAGTACTTAGGTTATGTACTAAGTAAAGAAGGCCTAAGTACGTCTCAATCTAAGGTAAGTGCTATTGTAGATGCACCTACTCCAACGAATGTCACTCAGTTAAAAGCTTTTCTGGGCATGATAAATTACTATGGCAAATATGTACAACATTTGTCAACTATTGCAGCGCCTTTATATAAATTGTTGAGGAAAGATTGTATTTTTGAGTGGTCCCTTGCTTGTGAAGAAGCATTTCAGCTAATTAAGAGTAAATTGGTGTCAGCACCAATCTTAGCACACTACGACCCTAACTTACCTGTAAGTTTAGCGACAGATAGTTCTAACTATGGTTTAGGTTGTGTGTTAAGCCAAATTCAGAGGGATGGTTCAGTGAAACCAATTTGTTATGCTTCACGGACTTTATCCAAAGCTGAATTGGGTTATAGTGTCATAGATAAAGAGGCATTAGGCATAGTGTACGGAGTCAGGAAATTCAATCAATATTTGTATGGCAGGAAATTCACTTTAATCACGGATCATAAACCCTTGTTATCAATTTTTGGACCTAAAAAGGGAATGCCTGCTTATGCAGCAAGTCGACTTCAACGCTATGCACTATTTTTAACCAACTATGATTTTGACATTAAATATGTTAAGTCTCAGGACAATGCAAATGCCGATTGTTTATCTAGATTGCCCTTAAACATAAAAGACCTTCTGGGGGAATCAGAAGATATCAATTATGTCGGAACGTATTTGCAGTATATTCAAGAGAATGACATACCTGTAGATTTTAACAATGTAAGAGAGGAAACTAAGAAGGATAGTTTACTTAAGAGAGTGTACAATTTTGTATTGTATGGTTGGTCAAACAACAGAACAGTTGTCGATAACGACTTAAAACCTTATTTTCAGCGACAAAGTGAACTAGCTATTGAAAATGGTATTCTTGTGTGGGGACATAGAATAGTTGTACCTAACAGTTTACGTAAGTCACTCTTAGTGGAGTTGCATAGTGGACATCTTGGTGTAGTCAAAATGAAAGCTATGGCTCGGTCTTACTTTTGGTGGCCTGGCCTAGACTCAGATATAGAGAATCTTGCCAACAGTTGTTCACTCTGTTTGTCAGTACGTCAGAATCCAGCTAAGTGTAATTTGCATGTATGGGAGTACCCAAGAAACGTGTGGGAACGTTTACATGTAGATTTTTTAGGTCCTATAAATAATAAGTTGTATCTTATTATAGTAGATGCCCATAGCAAATGGTTAGAGGTGGAAGAGGTACACTCGACATCAGCAAAACAAACTATTTCTAAATTAAGGCCATTATTTGCACGGTTTGGTTTACCGTTTCAGTTAGTTTCGGACAATGGCCCACCATTTACATCACATGAATTCAAAGAGTTTCTGAAAGGCAATGGCATTAAGCATACGCTAACACCACCCTTTCATCCAGCTAGTAATGGTCTAGCAGAAAATTCTGTGAAAACTGTCAAGAAAAGAATCAAATTGGCTATTATGAATAAGGAGGAGGACAATTTAGCTTTGTGCAAGTTTTTGTTGGCGTATAGAAATTCTATACACTCCACTACCAATGAAACACCAGCTAAGTTGATGTTCAACCGACCCTTAAGGTCAAGATTAGATTTACTTAGGCCAAATTTGCAAAGTTTCGTTTATGGTAAACAAGGTAAACAAATTGCTAATTATGGTGGAAGTAAGACAAGAGTATTGTGTGAAGGACAACCAGTAATTGTAAGAGACTATAGAGGTAAAAATAAGTGGATCGAAGGTGTTGTTGTAAAAATGATAAGTGCAGTGTCATATCTGGTTAAACTTAAAAATGATGTTATTTGGAAACGTCATATTGATCAGATAATAGGTTTGAATAGTGAGATAGAGGTGCCTGCACCTGGAGTAAGTAGTGACACCACACATGACCACTTATTGTTACCCAGTGTGTCTTCCGATCAGTGGTTGAGATGTGGAAGGAACGCAGCAGTTGTGGAAACACCACACTCCGTATCCTCTCCACACCGTTCTACCAATCGTAGATCTTTGGTAATGACTAGTGACGTTACCGCACCTGTTGTAAGCTCGGACGGTACAAAACAAACACTTGTTAACTCAGAAAGGCGTTACCCAGTTAGAGAACGCAAACCAATAGAAAGGCTAAATCTGTAACTATTGTCATGTTTACTGTGTATTTTTTTTGTTTGTTATAAATGTTACTTGAGTAAGTTATTACTAAATTAGTGGAATAGTAAAAAGTTAAGAGGGGAGGAGTGTAATGTATGTAGTTAAGTGCCTGTGTGGGTATGACTGGGTGTGTTAAAATGTAAGTTGGCAGCATTGAATAAACCCGGCTGTCAGGTGTTTCCCATTGACCAATGGCAGCCTACCTTCCTTCCCGGGATAGGACGCTGACAGAAAGAGTCTGTCATGGAACCTGAAGTTGTGAACATCGATCCTTTACCACTAATACACCGACAGCCTAGTTACACATTTATAGTGAGTGTTATTTCAACACCTATCATACTAGTAGTTAGAATCATCATAAAGCACAAACACTGCAGTATATGTTCTGATTTTGCATTGTTTCATAGTTATGGATGTCTTTGTTATATTCTATTGGAAAATTACTGTGGATGTTACCATGTACTACTCTATGCATATATGTAATGGCATTTACTTTAACTAAAGTGTCAAACGGCAAGATTTTCGATTGGTCATAAAGAATGTGAGTTGGTGTCAAATAATGTGCACCTAGTAAAACTCTGATTGCTCTATTCTGAAGTACTCTTAATTGTTGTAGTTCCGTTTTATGAAAACGTCCCCAGATAAATAACATGTAAGTCATGTGAGACTGTATCAGTGAGTAATATAAGGATCTCAAGCCAGAAGTTGTCAATATTCCCCTTATTCGCCTACATGCCCCTATAACTGGAGAAATTTTGCTACATATATTGTTGATGTGTCCATTCCAAGTTAAGTGTTGGTCTATAGTTAGGCCTAGAAAAATTTAGTATCCGTTACTCGCTTTATGAACTTATTGTCATTTATTAACTGTTTAGTAATGCCTAAGTGTGTTTTTGGGTTATGGAAGACCATATATACTGTCTTTTGGGTATTTAAGGATAGTTTATTTTGACCTAACCATTTTGTTAGGATTTTGAGATCTTCATGCATATATGATAATAATCCATCAACTGTATCACTAACATAAAAGATACTAGTATCATCAGCAAAAAGTGAAGGTATGCCATGTAAAGGTAAGGTCTGAATATCATTTACATATATTAGGAAAAGGATGGGACCTAATATCGAGCCCTGTGGGACCCCGCAAATTATTATTTGGGAATTGCTGTCCAATCCATTTACTGAAGTATATTGTGTGCGTTCTTTTAGGTAACGTTTGAACCAGTCTAACACTGTTCCTCTTATTCCAAGACATTCAAGTTTTTTCAAAAGTAGTTCATGATCTACAGTATCAAATGCCTTCTTTAAGTCAATATATAGTCCTGAAGAAAATTTGTTACTATCCATTGCATCCTCAATTTGGGCTATTATATCTACTGCAGCACATAAGGTTGATGAAGTTTTCCGAAACCCATATTGGTATTTATACAGGATTTTGTTCTTTTCTAGAAAATTATTTAATCTTTCCTTCATGCATTTCTCTAAGATTTTTCATAGGGCTGGTAAAATTGAGATTGGACTGTAATTTCCTGGATCTGAACTGTCTCCACCTTTAAAGATGGGAACAACCCTGGCGATTTTGCATTTTTTTGGAACAACTCCCTTCAGGAAGGAATAGTTAATGAGTTCTGAAATGGCATATTTTAGTGATTTTTTTGTTTTCTTTAGAAATATGTTTGTTATTCCATCCTTTGTTGCATTTCTTTTGTTTTTTAGACTGTCAATATGCTTTTCAACCTCATGTGGTGTGACAGGTGTTAAATACAATGAATTTCTTATACCTATGTCAATAGGTTGTTGGTTAGTATCCATATTCTTTTTTACTGAAGCTTGAGCAAGTTTTGGGCCTACATTTACAAAATAACTATTAAGCTCTTCGGGAATGTCATTGTTGTTTATCTCTATCCCATCTAACATTAATTTATCTATGATAAAAAGATGTGAACAAAATAAATAGCAACAAATTTAATCTTCCGGTATACACATTATTTTAACAAATCATCCTCTACTGATTGATTTGGCCAAACTGACAAATGCTATCTTTTCTTTATTAACTACTGCATAAATTACACCAATTAGTGACCAGTCCAGTATAAGAATATGTGGAATTTTGACCAATCGGAAATGTTTACAGTAATGATCTTATACCTAGTTTTATATTTACCACTTTCATTTTATTGCACCTATGTAAAATCACAAGGATTTAACACTCATTCATTTTCATATCTGTAGCTTCTTTGATCAAAAATAATAAAATATTGAACACAGCGATTGAGTAGGACCAGTTCTTTTTTCTGGGGGTTGCGGGGGTATGCATAGCAGTATGCATTTTTTGCGTTTTCATATAGGAGTAAATCATTAAATTTCCACAATTTTGAGATCTGGAGAAATTTGTGCTAATCAAAATAATAAAAGTGATTATATGCATCATTTGCATTAAAGTGGCTATTTTTTTAATGTTATGTTCTTTATCTATCCCACGATTTTTGAGAGGAGGGCATGACATTAGCACTGAGATGGGGAAAACAAGCAAGCACTACAGCATCATTGCAATGGTAACCAAGACTACTTTGCCGATGTTACTGATTCAACATTAGCATGCACAAGGATTTTTTGTATCCCTTTCCTCCTGGCTTCACATTGCATTTATTTGCATTAATGCTGCTGCACATGTTCTGTTTCTGGCTGTTCTCCAGTTTCTCATGTGCTAAATTATATGTATACTTGTGAAAATGACTCGGCTTATATATATTTCAGATGATCAGCAATATCTTGATAACAGCAATATACCAGTAAGCATAATTCAACGGATTTAGCCTGTACAATGAAACAATTGAGATTTTTTTATAAAAGACATGGTGGATATGGTAGACAAACACATACGTGCAGTCAGTTGGAGAATTTAATGCTGTAATATAAATAGATTATTGGGCAGCACTCAACACTGTTTATTGATCCTTTTGTGAAACCGTTGTCAAAGGTTACTTAATCTTTCGTTCTGCCTTCGACTTTTTCATGATATAATAAAATAATAAAACATACGCATAATATACAACACAGACACTAGAAATGTGAACTTCACAACAGAAACCACAATGTTTCACGAGACAACATGAATGTCTCGTGACGAGATGTTAGGTCGAATAGTCTTTCCCAACGTCTAAACTTAACTGTGGGTAACAAAACTGTTGATGCATCATTTGAAGTTGAAAGTGGAGGGGTGGGATGTTCTTATTCTTATTCTTTTCTATGGCTTTTAATACAACTTTACTTTTGCTATTAGCCCCTCTTATTTCTTCATCAACTGGTTTGAAATAGGCTGGATTTATTTCAATAGACGGTTTAGATATCAGTGATGATTCCATGGCCATGAACAGAGATTCCGCTATATTTCTTCTTTCCAATCTGTTTCTTTAAAAATAATACATGATTTTTCCAATTTATACTATCCCAGTTTCTAGTACATGTTCACATAATTTTGATCCATAGAGATCTTTGTTTTGTGCTTTTTTATGTGTTCTTCTATTCTTTTGTTAACCAGCCTCGAGGTTTGTCCTATATTCACATGAGGATGGTATTTTATAAACAACATTTTTTTGTTTCTGTTCAAGATTTTCCAGTTTGATTCTTACAACCTTATTTCTGATAGTGTTATTTGATTTGAAAACAGTTCTGATGTATTAATTATTAATACGTCATAACTTTTCAGATAAATTTCTGATGAATGGAATGCGTACAGTGGTTGCTGGTTTGGGCCTATTTATTGTATTCTCTTCAAGTGACTGGGAAGCCCTACTTATGGCTCTATTAAAAGTTTTATTTGGATAACCACTCTTGGTTAGACCGGTTTTTATAAACCCAAGTTCCTCTTTGTAGGATTTGTCGTCACTGCAGATCTTTTTTGCACATTTTATGAGGCCTATTCTACCCCTAACTTAACATGTTCAGGATGATTAGATTTGAAATTCAAATATTGCCCAGTGCTAGTTGGTTTTCTACAAATGGTCATGGACCAGACTCCCGATGTTCTTTTGATCATAACATCCAAGAATGGTAATTTATTATCTTTTTCGGTTTCAAGTGTGAATTTAATTGAGTCACACTGGGTATTTAGAAGTTCTTTGGATGATAACAACTCGTCTTTAGAACCTTCTCAGATACAAAATACATCATCAACATAGTGGAGCCAGAGGCGGGGTTTTATGGGACTCTTTTTCACAACCTCCTCTTCAAAATCATGCATAAACAAATTGCTTAAAATGGGGCTTAAGACACCCCTCATTGCCAGACCATTAGTTTGTTTAAAAAAAATGTTATCTACCTGAAAGCATTTGGATGAAACACATACACTAAGCAGTTCCATTATAGTATTCACCGGCAGTTTTGATCTTTTTGAAAGTGTCTTGTCATTTTCCAGTTTTCTCTTAACCACATTCATACACTGTTCTATGGGTAGTACACTAGTACAAATTGCATACACCAAAACTTAGAATAATGGAGCTTTGAATGGGTGGAAAATCCATTAACTTTTAAAATTGCAGGTAGTCCTTTTCCCATTGTATGTGCGATAAAGCTTAAACACAAAACAATATAAAATTCACAATGGATATCACTAAAATATTAATATTACGACGTTTTGGCCCAAACCACTAGGCCTTCATCAGATACTTCTAAATTGGAAAAAATGGAAGTTCCACCTGGCGACAAGCAAACTCACAGAGTACCCTTGGCTACGACTTGCGTTTACAAAGCCGAAATGCCGGTTTCACCGTTGAAAACAGGTCCCAGACAATCCAGAAGATGGTGAAACAGGCGTTTCAGCTTTGTGAACGCGAGTCGTAGCTAAGGATACTCCGCGAGTTTGTCTGTCGTCAGTTGGAACTTCCATTCCTTCTAATTTAGTTGTACCTGATGAAGGCCTAGTGGTTTGGGCTGAAACGTCGTAATATTAATATTTTAGTGATATCCATTGTGAATTTTATATTGTTTTGTGTTTAAGTTTTATCCATTAACTTGTTCACAAAATCCTCAGAATTCTTGATAAAACTGTCGGAATTACCAAAGAGAGGTTTCAATATAGGCAGAATATATTTTGATAATTCATAGTAGGGTGAATCAATTGCACTTACAATTTGACGTAATGAAGCACCCTCTTTGTGAAGCTTGGGTAGTCCATATAAATGAGGAGCTTTGGAAAATTGTGGACTGAGCCTGAAAAAAGTATTTTCAGAAATCATTGTTTTCATTGATTTCAACACAGAATTTATTTTATTTTCAATAGCTTTAGTAGGTTCTCGATTAAGTTGTATGTATTGACCTCCGATAATAAGTTCATTAATCTTTTGTCTGTAGTCCCCTTTGTTCATTACAACAACTGATCCTCCTTTATCGGATGGGACTAATGTAATGGATTCACCTTTTTTTAGGTTATTAAGAGATGTTGTTTCTTTAAAATTAAGATTACATTTTACATTATATGACTTTTTTAGTGTATTTATTATTTTCCTTCGATACAATTCTTTTTCACTATTCGGCAATGAAGCAATTGTGGGTTCTATAGATGTAACCATGTTTATTTTTGATATGTGGGTTGTAGCCACACTGAAATTCAGGCCTTTACTTAGTGACTGTTCTCTATAATCGAGAGGCCGACTGGAAAGATGACCACTAGTTTGTCCATATCTGTATTGTTATTACTACTACGGTCATGAATTCCATTTTTGTCTTCACATTCCTCACCATAAGAAGAATGTCATTCAGTAATAGAATTAATACCCGGTAAGTGCCCGGTATAATTGACATTATTAAAGAACTAGAGAAGAATTTAGAAAAATCAGCTCTGAACACTAATCATTTGACGTTTTTGACCAGATATAAAAATTATAAATGCATCCCAAAAGGGCTCAGTGTGAAATCTCCCTTAAGAGATTCAAAGTCCTAACACATTGTTCATGAAACAAGTTTAAAGCTACTTGAGAACAGGATATATCAAGTTAGAGTTGCAAAATATATTATTAACAACCAAACAGAGAACCTAAAAAAGGTGTTAAGAAAAAAACTTCAGACTGATGACTATGAACTGATTATATTCATCATTGATGTCAAAATATAATAGGATATTCCACGCAAAGAAGCTAAAACAAAAATCACAATTTGAAAGGTTAATTTTTAATTAAAGACAAAATTAGGAAGACAAAAGTGTAATTCATGACTGTAGTATTGAAAACAATACACATATGGACAAACTAGTGATCAATCTTTCCAGCCGGCCTCTCGATATAATAGTGATATACAGGCACTAAGTAAAGGCCTGAATTTCAGTGTGGCTACAACCCACATAGCAAGAATAAACATGGTTACATCTATAGTTCCCGCAATTGCTTTATTACCAAATAGTGAAAAAGAATTGTATCGAAGTGAAATAATAAATACACTAAAAATGCCATACAATGTAAAATGTAATCTTAATTTTAAAGAAAAAATATCTCTTAATAACTTATAAAAAGATGAATCCATTACTTTAGTCCCATCCGATAAAGGAGGATCAGTTGTTGTAATGAACAAAGGGGACTACAGACAAAAGATTAATGAACTTATTATCGGAGGTCAATACAAACAACTTAATCAAGATTCTACTAAAGCTATTGAAAATAAAATAAAATCTGTGTTGAAATCAATTAAAACAAAGATTTCTGAAAGTACTTTTTTCAAACTCAGTCCACAATTTTCCAAAGCTCCTCATTTACATGGACTACCCAAGCTTCACAAAGAGGGTGCTCCATTACGTACAATTGTAAGTGCAATTGATTCACCCTACTATGAATTATCAAAATATATTCTGCCTATATTGAAACCTCTCTTTGGTAATTCCAACAGTTTTATCAAGAATTCTGAGGATTTTGTGAACCAATTAAAGGTTTTTCCACCATCTGAAAGCTCCATTATTCTAAGTTTTGATGTATGCAATTTGTACTAGTGTACTACCCATAGAACAGTGTATGAATGTGGTTAAGAGAAAACTGGAAAATGACAAGACACTTTCAAAAAGAACAAAACTGCTGGTGAATACTATAATGGAACTGCTTAATGTATGTTTTTCATCTAACTACTTTCAGGTAGATGATAATTTTGTTGAACAAACAAATGGCCTGGCGATGGGGGGTGTCTTAAGCCCCATTTTAGCAATTTGTTTATGGATGATTTTGAAGAAGTTCTAAAAAAGACCCCTATAAAACCCAGTCTCTGGCTTCGCTATGTTGACAATGTATTTTGTATATGAGTTGTTAACATTCAAAAAACTCCTAAATACTCAGTGTGACTCAATTAAATTCACAGTTGAAACCGAAAAGATAATAAATTACCATTCTTGGATGCTATGATCAAAAGAACATCAGGAGCCTGGTTCACAATCGTTTATAGAAAACCAACTAGCACTGGGCAATATTTGAATTTCAAATCTAATCATCCTGAACATGTTAAGTTAGGGGTAGCAATAGGTCTCTTAAAATGCACAAAAAAGATCTGTAGTGACAACACATCCTTCAAAGAGGAACTTGGGTTTATAAAAATCTGTCTAACCAAGAGTGGTTATCCAAATAAAACTATTTATTTATTTATGTAATCTTTCTGCACAACGCAGATTGCCTTGCAGACAAAGAATATCTTTCAACAAAGTATACACTTACATAAAAATTACAAGCTTTCAGTTAGATCATAAACATAATGACAGGAAAATTAAAACAATCAGTAGTAAAACCATTAAACTTGAAGAAAGGAAACCTGTCCAGCTTAATTGTTGTTATTGTACAGGTGGTTTCTTAAGATTTGGATGGATCCCTTAAGTGATAATAACGCCACTTCAGTGTACAGATTTTGTGACAATGAGGAACGTTTACAGAAGTTAATAAAGAACTTCGTTATTGTCCCCCTACTACCAGCCATAAATAGGGCTTCCCAGTTACTTGAAGAGAATACAATAGATAGGTCCAAACCAGCAACCATTGTATGCATTCCACACATCAGAAATTTATCTGAAAAGTTACAACGTATTAATAATAAATACAACATCAGAACTGTTTTCAAATCAAATAATACCGGTACTATCAGAAATAAGGTTGTAAGAATCAAACCGGAAAATCTTGAACAGAAACAAAAAAATGTTGTTTATAAAATACCATCCTCATGTGAATATAGGACAAACCTCGAGGCTGGTTAACAAAAGAATAGAAGAACACATAAAAAAATACAAAACAAAGATCCCTATGGATCAAAATTATGTGAACATGTACTAGAAACAGGACATAGTATAAATTGGAAAAATCGTGTATTATTTATAAAGAAACGGATTGGAAAAAAAGAAATATAGCAGAACCTTTGTTCATGGCCATGGAATCATCACCGATATCTAAACCATCTATTGAAATAAATCAAGCCTATCTCAAACTAGTTGATGAAGAAATAAAAGAGGCTAATAGCAAAAGTAAAGTTGTATAAAGCCATAGAAAAGAATAAGAATAAGAATCCGCCTCCTCTCCTTTCAACTTCAAACGATGCATGAGCAGTTTCATTACCCATAGTTAAGTTTAGACATTCGGAAAGACTGCGCGACCTAACATCTCGTCACGAGATGTTTATGTTGCCTCCCAAAACATTGTGGTTTCTGTTGTGAAGATCACATTTTTAGTGTTTTTGTTGTATATTATGCATGTGTTTTATTATTTTACTAGCTTAAATGGCCCGGCGTCACCTGGGTTTTATATTTTGCAATATGATATTAGCTTATGGAGGACTTTCGATGTTGAAACTCTAGGTCCTTATGTAATACGTATGTAGAATTCAAAATGAGGAAGAACGACGTGCGTCGTGTCGTCGTGCTGTGCGGACGTGTTTGTGAACTGGTGCTGCCTTTCTACTAACATTTAGATAGATATCTGTCTTAGAAGTATTACTGAATACGTTACACTGATCGAAAATACAACACTATTGTACATAAATATAATATATTGTGCAAGAAACATTGAAAGCAACTATGGTGGAAAACTCTGATTATAATGAACAAAACAACGATAATGTGTGTCAGCATAGCTCATGTACTTGTGAGGTTAGTTCGTCCTTACAATTAATCATCGAAATGCTTTTAAAAGACCTTGTAAAAGCAACTGAAGAAGTACATAGGCTAAAAAGTGAAATTAAAAACCTTAAAGAAGAAAGAAGTGTTCTTATTGTAAACTCTAACGAAATTACGCGAGACGAACAGTGGGAAAATGGCAGAACAGATGAAAATGTAAACCAACCTTGGACTACAATGAAAGGACACCAGTGTACAACCACTCGTCTGAAATCATCATTGAAGAACAACAACTTGATGAAACCAATCGAGCGATGCATAAGCCATAATAAGATTGGAAAAGTGCTCCTTTACGCAGACAGCCATGGAAGAGGTCTTACTGAAAGACTAAATTTAGTATGTAGTAGACCAGGCGTTGTAAAAATGGGGTTAGTGAAGCCTGGAGCTCCCTTAAAGGAAGTGTTAAAAGATATCCCAGATAATATGGACAATCGTGATTGTGTGGTCATAATGTGTGGCACCAACGATATTGCCAAAAACAATGGTAGTGAAGCTATACGAAGCTTGAAACAGACTCTAAAGAAAATAACAACAAATGTAGTTGTGGTAAATATTCCTACTAGACATGACCTTCAATCTTTTTCCTGTGTGAATATAGAGGTCAATAATATTAACAGGAAAATATCAAACATCTGTAATAGGTTTAGAAATGTTGAACTAATTGATGTATCTAGATACCAAAGAACTATGTTCACAAACCATGGACTGCATCTAAATGGATATGGAAAAAATGTATTAGCAGAACAAATAAGTGTAGCCATTGATAACTTTCAAAAAGAAGAGTGTAATGTAAGATCATACAAGCCCATAGCAGATTTGCCATTATATACAGTGAATCAAGTAAGTGTAGAAACTGAAGCAAATTTAGAAAACTGTAGCAGTATGAGTACCAGAAGGATAGTAAATGAAGATAGCAGTACAACTATAAAAGAGGACAAACAGCCCAAATCAAATGTTCCATTACATACTGTGGTTCAGGCAAGTGAAGTGATTGAAGAAAATGTCAAAAACTGTAGCAGTGTGAATACCAGTAGAATAGAAAACGAAAATAACAGTAGGCCTACGCCTACAGCTTTAAAACAAGACAAACAAACAGGTGTTGGAACCACTGAAGAAAGAAGACCAACCAGAGAGAAAAAACTACCTTCACGGTATCCAGAACATTTTTTATGAATACGAATGATCAGACAGAAGGCCAACCTGAAGTTAGTAGACAATATCTAAAGATTTTATATATGAACATTCAGTGTTTAAGACAAAAAATAGATGAACTAGGCTTAGAAATTACAGATTTAAACTGTGATGTGGTGTGTTTAAGTGAGCACTGGATGGTTGATGATGAGGTAAGTTTTACATGTTGGGATGGATATAGAATTGGAAATCACTTCTCTAGAAAAATATCAAAGAATGGAGGGGTAATCATATACTTACAGGAATCACATAATTTTAATAAGTTGGATTTGAACAATCTGTGTATCGAAAAGCATTTTGAGGCAACAGGAATCATACTTGTTTCAGTGGAACTAATAATAATTTCAATATATAGATCGCCAAGTGGAGATGTAAATCTATTCTCAGAACAATTTGAGAACATGCTAAAGTACGTAACTCGCTTTAGGTATAAAGTTATTATTTGTGGAGACTTTAACTCTCAATTTGATGTGAATACAGATAAAATCACTGTTAGGCAGTTTTTAAACCTATTAAGACAGTTTGATTATCATTGTCTAAATAAAACTCCCACACGCATAAATGCATGCTTGGAAAACATTATCACAAATTTTTATTGCGTAAATTCGAATCTTACTGTCTGGAATCTGGGGTTATCAGATCATCATGCCATTTTGTTTGAAATGCGTATTGACAAAAACTCCTACTATAATCAGAGAAGACAAATGTTTCAGATAAGAGATTTTTCTGATGATAATTTTTTAAATTATGAAATACAGCTAAGTAATATTGAATGGGAATCTATATTGTACAAGTCCACTGAAATGAATGATAGGAAAGGAAATATTGACACCTTCTTTGCTATTCTGATTGACATATTCAATTCAAGTTTTCCAATGAAACATAAAACAAGGTATCCCCAAAACAACAAAGCGCTTAAAAACCAAAGAAAATGGTATACACCAGAACTAAGAAAAATGAGAGCTAACTTAATTACATTGCAAGATATATATAAAAAAACTAAAACGGAAACCTTACTAACTAACATACGGGAATATAGAAAAAAGTAAAGAAATTGCATAAGAGATGCCAAAAAGGAAAATAATCAGCAGTTTATAGAGGGCTCTGAAAACAAATGCAAAGCTGCATGGGGAATAATAAACTCAATTGCTAAGAAAAATGTCACAGCGACAGTAAATATAACGCCAGATTCCTACAGTGACTTTTTTGTTGAATCTGTAAATACCATTTCTTCTTATATTAAACCATGCATTAATACAGCGCTAAACTTACAAGAAACGCTTGGACTGACTGACAAAACATTTGTTTTCACTGAGGTAACCTGTGATGATGTTAAGAAAGTAGTAAAAAACCTTAAAAATTCAAAGACTCAAGATGTTTATGGAATGTCAAATAACTTCATAAAAGAAACAATAGATCTCATACTAGTTCCGTTAACCTGTTGTATCAATCTATGTATCGTTGAAAGTCATTTTCCTCAATGCTTAAAATTTTCAAAAGTCACCCCAGTGTATAAGAAGGGTAATCCCGCTGAAACGAGTAGCTACAGGCCTATCTCTATAATTCCAACCTTGGGTAAGATCATGGAATGTCTAATTAAACAACAAATATATACATATTTTGAAAATAACAATATATTTCTTGAAAATCAATTTGGATTTAGATCTAAAAAATCAACAGTAATGGCAGTGGATTCGTTAATAGAGCAAATTTATTATGCATTTGAGAAAGGAGCATATGCTCAGGGAACTCTGTGTGACCTCACCAAAGCATTCGACACCGTGAATCATGAAGTATTACGTGGTAAAATGGATAAATATGGTATTAGAGGACAACAGTTAAAATTTTTTCAGTCATATCTGACTAACCGTAAACAAGTAGTGAATGTTAGAGGTAATGTTTCTAAGGAAAAATTGATAAATATTGGGGTTCCTCAGGGGTCAGTATTGGGACCAATCTTATTTTTAATTTTAATCAATGATATAGGTTCTAACCAGTGTGTTCCGGCCTTCACTGTAATTTATGCTGATGACACTACTTATTTAAATATTGATCGTGACATATTGTGTCTGACGAATTCCGTTAAGAATACTATTGGGCAGGCTGTTAAGTGGTTTGAAGCAAATGGTCTCTTTGTTAATGTAGAGAAAACCCAAAGTATTTTATTCTCTTTGAGAGTTTCAGATGAATCTCTAAGTGACTCTTTAGAATGTGTCAAATTGTTAGGGATTTTAATTGATAATAAACTTTCTTGGAAGGCTCATATTAACTGTGTCTGTACTAAACTATCTAGAGCTATATATTTACTCAGAACCCTAAAAAATTATGTTAAAACAGACTACATACGAACCGCATATTTTGCTTTTTTTCAAAGCATATACTTGATATTCCATACCATCGATTACAAAAATCAATAAAATATTATAAGGTTATGGGTCTCAGATTATATAACAGATTACCAAGGGGATTAAAAGAACTTCAACTAAATGTTTTTAAGAAAAGACTCAACAAGTGGCTGATTACGAATCCATTTTATTCAATTGACGAGTATGAAGAAGCTCAATTTGTATAGATTTCTAGTCATTTTGCCACTTAAACATTTGGTGTTAATATTTAATACTAACTTATTATTTTTACACATCTGGGTTTTTATGAACTTTGACTATGAACTTGAGTTTATTGAATTTGGTTTTTTTCGTGTACTTTATCATTTTAAAATTATCTTTCCTTAATACTTTGACCTTTTTAATGTTTTGATTCTGATATTGGGGTAAATGTTCTGATGACAAGTCAATACTGAGGCTTATTATTTTTAGTTATGTATTATATTTTACTATCTTTATACATTATGTATACTATATTATATATGTATGACATGACATGATCTATTGTATTCAATGAATGCCTAATGGTTGTAATAAAATTATTATTATTATTATTATTATTATTATGGCACTCAGAGTATTCCCTCAGAAAACGCTATATATATCTTTTTATGGCTCATAGAGGATGTCAAATGTTGCATTCTATTGCATCTACACACCATGCCTGGGTGGAATGCAAATAAGAAGAAAAAGAAACTCCGGTTACATAAGATTGTATTGTCTCGACAGAAAGTTGTATTTCTCACTCTCATATTACCATTCAACCATTTCGGGGCTGAAGTAAAAAAGAAATTCAATATCACTTTCATACTTTCCTTCCCAAAAACCTGGACATAATATACTGCGCGCGTAGGACTGAAAATGTTCCATCCCATTTTGTCTTCTTTTAGATGCTTAGGGCCTCTGATAAACATCCCTAGGCCTATTTCTTAACTAATACAAAGCCTACAGCTATGAGTGACATATCAGTGAATAGGATTTGTTACCGACTTCCAATATAGCATACTCACTGGCACACACTTATGTTGTCCCTGCAATTCGACTGCTTATTCTACATCAAAATGTGAAGTGAGAACATGATATTTTCCATGTCGAGGGTAGAGAAAGTTTTGTGACTGCTTTATTTTCGTGGATTTTATTCTTCAAGAATTATTTTCACAAATGTATTAATTACATCGATAGTATCAGAATTTGTTAAAGCCCAGTATTATAATATAGTTTCCAAAGCCCTATGTGAACATCGTAAACAATACTTTCGTTATGTAAACAATTGACAGCAGAACTCTCTAACTGTGCCTCATTTCACATTTCCAACTTTTCCCATGGCTTTTCCAAAAATTTTCTTTCATACAAACCTTGTCCTGACAATTAGGAACACAAGAAAACAAAAATCAGCCAAATCGGTCGAGCCGTTCTCAAGTGATGTGGCAACAACCATTTGGTAATTAAATTTTATTAATATAGATTATCTTATGAAGAAGACGAAGGCTCCACACAAGATTAAGTAACCTTTGACAACGGCTTCACAAATGGATCAATAAACAATGGTGAGTGCTGCCCAATAATCTATTTATATTACATCATATTCCTCACCATAAGAAGAATGTCTTTCTGTAATAGAATTTAATGTTGTACCAGCACATTGCCATGGTAGCTCAATGATAGAGCAGCAGCACGGAGGGCTGAAGACCCTAGTTCAAATCCTGGCTATGGAATTTAATTTTCCAGTCTAACTACCTTTTCACCGTAGCTTACATATGGCTAGTGTGAAACAATGATCATTATTATTATTATTATTATTATTATTATTAAAGTTATTGTTGTTGTTATTGTTGCAGCTGCTATTATTATTATCATTATTATTATTATTATTGTTATTACTATTATTAAGATCATTATTATTACTGTAATATTATTATTATGTGGAATTTTTATAATCATCATTATTTCTCATTGAGTTTTTCAATATACAGGGTCCGGCAGAGGAACCTGACGGTTTTTAAATTGAAATTAAGACAAAAGTGAATTGTTTGCATGCATTATTTTATTTTAGAATTATAATACATCTCAAAATATTTTAACTACATCAATTACTTTTTGAAAATTGTGTTCCTACTTCAATCCACAAAGCTAAATAAGTCCATTAGATCAAAATTATTATTATGGTTTCGTGAAAAGTTGGAATCAGCCGAAACTGCGTTGTGTCGTAACTCGTCGCCAGTACATCTTGTGCTTGCGCATTCAAGTAAAAAACAACAACCACTCTCAACAGTAAGGTATTCCAACATGGAATATTCTCATTTTGATTAATGTTGAAATGGCGGCGAAACTGATGCAATCTTGTTTACACATAGGTTTCATAACTAAGTTTCGCAACTGTTTTTTACTTGAATGCACAAGCGTGAGATGTACTGGCAACGAGTTACAACACTACGCAGTTTCGGCTGATTCCAACTTTTCACGAAACCATAATAATAATTTTGATGTAATGGACTTATTTAGCTTTGTGGATTGAAGTAGGGCCTAATTGATGTAGGTAAAATACTTTGAGATGTATTGTAATTCTAAAATAAAATAATGTAAGCAAACGATACACTTTTGTCGTAATTTCAATTTAAAACCCGTCAGGTTTCTCTGCCGGACCCTGCATTTCTCAAGGGGCCAAAAATTTACATTTTCTGAGGGCCTCTATCTTTCTTGATTCTCCCCTGTTGTTTATTTTTTTAAAATTATTGCATTTATCTTGTCTGCTGAACTACAACATCCTTCATAAGTTTCCATTTATATGAACTCATTTGTGGGGGACTAATATTATCAGGCTCTTACAGAAAAAGCGTTTAGTTGTAGTCAGAAGAAATAGTGAGAAAAGAAAGAAAGAAAAAACTTAGAATGGTGCATGCATGCATTTTATATCTAATCTGATGGAAAGAGAAACCTGTAGTTAGAGCAATGATGTGAGTGTTGCTGACTGCAACTTCCAATACTTTGCTACGAGGAGGCAGTTGGATTGGTGTCAATGCTACAGCTGATTCATATGATTTGAAATCATACAATACAGATCTAAGAAAGAGAACACAATGTTATATTAGTATAGATATCAAAACAAACTTTCCAAAGTAAGATGGTGGAATTCCATACAGTCATAATTAGACGAACATTTTACCTCACATTCAGCAAATACTAATAAAGCAGCTAGATGAGTTCAACTCTTCTGAGATGAAAGGCCATGCTTTATCAGATCTATCTTACAATGTTTCAACTGAACTATACGAGGCATCTTCAGATGTTGTTGTTTCAAAGATCAGCAAGGAACTGATGAACTGCATTATCACGAAAATGAAGCAATTTATTTCACTGTGGGGTTAAATTACTTTTTACATTCTCATATATACGTAGTACAGATAAAAAATTGAAATCTAGATAACACAGGGAAAACATATTTCAACAATGCCTAGAAACCAAAAAAGTACTTTTGGAATTATGTCTGCCTATACATATGTAGCTTCTAAATGGTTCATTGTATTAACTTCATTTTTCAGTTAAAGACTTCTTTAAGTTTTATCAAACAGCACAGAAATTGGTTTCTGTAACTGAAAAATTAAGGGGACTTTGCATGAAAACTTTTCTTCAAAATGAAAATTTTGAAAAAAATGGCTCTAACAATTTTAATAAAAATGAAAATATTCAGAACTTCTATTTGTGTCTAATAAAACTCCTACATTCGTTTTTTCTGTAAAGATTCCTTAGGGGGTAGTTTATTCATATCCATTTTTACTTTCTAAGCAATCTCCATTACTGTAGAACAGTGTTTTTCAACCTTCTTCATGACACGACCCCCCCCTAGTATCAAAAAATATTTCGCGACCCCCCAACCCCTTTTTCCATGTATGTTAAAAATATGTAATACTTACAACAATTTTAGGTGTTTGCGTTATTTGCGCCATCTGTTGGTAACACTAGGAACTAGTGCAGGTTCCGGATGTTAGCAACAGATGGCGCTGGTAGTCCACGAAAGATCCACAAGTTTCGAGACGTTTCTTTACGCTTCGAGATAATTCTCGCTAGAATGCGCTGGCCTATAAATACGGCGGTCAACCGCGGTCATGGCAGTTTGATGCAAGACAGCGAAGGAAGTCGAATCAGAAGCAATCCCGATAAGTGAAAACGATTCAGAAGTGTAAATTCGGTGTTATGTGGACTGTAAGGTGCCTTGGAGTTGGAGTAATTATAGACTGATTTGTGAGCGTAAGTCACGCATGGTCATGTCTGCTGTTTAGTTGTTTGAAGAGCGCGAACCACTTGTTTTACGGTACGTATTTATTTGAGTTGTTATAATTGAAAATGGATAAATTCCTGAAAAGATCATCAGAACCATCAACGTCTAGCGGGAGTAGTGGAATAAAGAAAAAACGTCTTTATGACGACAATTATTTAAAATTTGGGTTTACTGTGATTGACAGTAAACCGCAGTGCGTAATTTGCTTTGAAATTTTGTCAAGAGAAAGCATGAAGCCATCGAAGTTGGTACGCCACCTAAACACAAAACATCCTAATGAAAAAAATTAACCCGTGGAATTTTTTGAGCGAAAATTAAAAGCTCTTGAACATCAAAAAACTGCTATAGGACAAATGTCCAACCTAAATGAGAAAGCGTTGCTCGCTAGTTATCGAGTAGCTTTTCATGTGGCTAAAGCAGGGAAATCTCACAGTATTGCCGAAAATTTGATTTTACCAGCGGCTTTAGATATAGCAGAGATTATGTTTGGCAAGCAAGAGGTCGAAAAGCTCAAAAGTATACCTCTCTCTGACAATACCATTCAACGCAGGATAAGCAATATGGCGTCTGATGTTCGTGATCAAGTCATAGAAAAAATAAAGAAAAGTTCTTTTGTATCCTTGCAATTTGATGAATCAACGGATATTGCGGGTTGTGCGCAATTTGTAGCTTTTGTGCGTTTTGAATCCAATGAAATAATAATGGAAGAAATACTATTTTGCAAGGCACTTCCCAAAAATACTACAGGTCAATGCTTGCATGACATGTTCCTTGAAGCTACGCAAGATATGAATATCGATTGGGCACAAAAATGCATTGCTATTTGTAGTGACGGAGCAAAAGCCATGACTGGTGCAAAGAGTGGATTTATTGCTAGACTGAAAGAACAGATGCCAAACGCTTGTTGGATGCATTGCTTTCTCCATCGCCAAGCTCTTGCAGCCAAATCCTTACCGCAAGAATACAGTCAAGTTCTTAATATTATTATTAACATTGTAAATTCTATTAAAGGAAAAGCGTTGCAGACTCCATTGTTTCGAATCATTTGTGAAGATATGGGGACACTACACCGCAATTTGCTTTACCATACAGAGGTTAGGTGGTTATCAAAAGGCAAAGTACTGACCAGAGTTATGGAACTTTGCGCTGAACTATTGGTATATTTACAGCAAGCCAAGTCACATTACTCTGAATTCATTTCTGACCCGGAATTCCTTTTAAAATTGGCTTTTCTTTCTGACTTATTTGAACATTTAAATAACTTGAATAAAATTCTTCAAGGGCGTGATGAAAATGTCATTACAGCAAAAGACAAACTCCATGGCTTTATTAAAGAAATTGAATTGTGGTCATCATCTATAAATCAAAACAACTTTGATTCATTTTCGTCCACACAGTCTTTCATTGAAGAAGTCGGAAGCGAGATCAACATCAACTCATATATATCTGGTATGAAAATGGTGTTACATAATTTGAAGAAAGAATTGTGTCATTACTTCTCACTGCAAGAGATATCGGATAACACTGGGCAAAGATGGATCTTAAATCCGTTTTTAAATGCAGCTTTAAACGAGGCAAATTTAGCAACTAAGCTCAAAGAGAATATGCTGGAACTATCTGCCGATGGGATGTTACACTTGGAATTCAAGTCTGAAAATTTGGATACGTTTTGGTTAAAAAGAAGAACAGAATACCCGGAATTAACAACCGAGGCTTTGAAGTGTTTGATTCCATTTTCTACCTCGTACTTGTGCGAGTTGGCATTTTCCTCAATGCCACGAATAAAATGTAAACTAAGAAATCACTTAAATTTGGAAAACGATTTAATACTTAATGTGGCAAAAACGGATCCACGATGGGAGAAATTAATTGAACAAACTCAAGCGCAACCTTCACATTAAAATGAACGATTACTCGAAGGTTTTATTTCTTGTTAATGAGTTTGTGTAAATAACATAAAGAGTATCATTTTGCGTTAACAATACATACTGCTATTTAAGATAATCAAGCACAGATGTAATCATTTTCTATTTAAACACATTTTTAATATATATTTTTTTTGTAATAACATGCTTTAAACTAGCATTTTTCTGACTTGTATGATTGATTATATGGAAATTTTGTTAAATATAATAATTTTAACTCTTATCGACTTTTTATTTAAGTCTCACAAATTATATGTTGTATAAAAAAAACTGAAGTTTTCTCGACCTCTCGCGACCCCCCTACAGAGGCTCCGCGACCCCCCAGGGGGTCGCGACCCACAGGTTGAAAAACACTGCTGTAGAAGATACATGAAAAGCTAACATAGTAAAGTTGTAGAGAAAAATTAAAATGAACATTTTTGTCATTACTAGGCATTGAGATAGAAATGAAATAAGTATGACTTTAATGCACAATATTAGAAAACACCTTTAAAATATGAATGATGCTATTCTTTTGTTTCCCTAAGTGACAATTAATTAATATTTGGTTAAGCTTATCCAGGCTTTGCGGCCATGGTCTATCGGTTAAGATACCGGACACTTTGTCTGCGTCTACAGCAAGCTTCCTCAGCAGCGTGGTCTCAAGCGAAGTCTCCTCGGAGAGGTCTCATTGACGACTGAGACCTCTCCGAGGAGACTTCGCTTGAGACCACGCTGCTGAGGAAGCTTGCTGTAGATGCAGACGAAGTGTCCGGTATCTTAACCGATAGACCATGGCCACAAAGCCCGGAAAAGTTTAACCAAATGGACACCTTCCATGAATGCCTACATCATTTAATTAATTAATAGCTATAAAATAGACTATACCTGTCTCATAATGCATACGTTAAAAATTCAATCCGAGCAAGGTGACAGAGGTAAGAGATCGTGGTTAAAATCTCAAAACTCTTGGTTAGCCAATTTTCCTTGAATTTTTCATGGCTTCCTCATTCTCACAGGCAGATGCCAGATATACTGAGATATCACCGAACAATAGAAATAAATGCAGCACGAATGAAACTGGCACGTACAAGTTATTACAAGAGCTTGCTGGTAAACCTGTACATTCTAATCACCTAATATGACCTATATGCAGTTCAAGCAAGCACAATAAGCTAAGTAATATTAATAATAATAATAATAACAACAACAATCACAGTAATTATGTTAATAAAAAACTAAACTAAACTCCGTGGCGCTACATCCCTGGAGGGACTTGGCCTACCACCCGACCGCTGCGTCATCTCCCGTAGGCAGATGGCAGGATTGGGGGGCATGTGGTCAGCATGCCGAATTATGTTAATAGTAAAGAGAATAGTGGCTTAAATAAAGATTGCTGTATTTTCTTGAACAAATTTGAAATTTAAAAAATGAAATTATTTATTGAATATTACAAAGATCCACAAAAAAGCCGCACTTAAGATAGCAATAATTAAAGTCACCCAAAGCTATACACAGTGCATGCCGCTTATTGTGATCACTTCAGAATGCAGCTAATATGATAATATTAACCGATTTATAACAACAGCTGAAGGAATTGAATGAGGGTTATTTATTCATATATAATATAATACACTACAAAAACTAAACTCTGTGGTGCTACATCCTTGGAGGGACTTGGCCTACCACCCGACCGCTGCGTCACCTACCACAATCAGGCGGCAGGATTGGGGGGCATGTGGTCAGCATGCCAACACCCACAGCTGTTAATAGTGGTTTTCATGACCAGAGCCGCTGCTTCTCTATCAAGTAGCTCCTCAATTGGAATCACGAGGCTGAGTGCACCCCTGCCAGACCTCCCTACCTCAGAAAAATCCGAGAAGGTACCGGGGATCGAACCCAGACCGACGGATCTGTAGTCAGCGACGCTAACCACAACACCACGCCAATATAATACACTACAAAACAGAATAAGAAATATTTATTCATAAAATAATACGTAACAGTGAATCATTGAACCACTCATAGGTTAATACAGTAATAGAGAGCAAGTAACTATTTTTACTTTCTCGCATATACGTAGTATAGAGAAAGTATTGTGATCGTGACAAAAAATCGAAGTTGAGATAACACCGGGAGAGCATGTTTCATGAAGCCTAGAAACCGAAAAAAATATTTTTGGAATGACGTCTGTCCGTCTGTCCGTGGACAAGGACAGCAGGTAAACAGTTCATTGTATTTACTTCATTTTTTGAATTAAGAACTTTTTTGAAATTTTGTCGAACCGCCCAGAAATTTAGTTTGACAACTGAAATATTAAGGGGACTTTTCACGAAATTTTTTTAAAAAATTTGTTTTTTTGAAAAAATGGCTCTAACGATTTTAATAAAAATTTAAAATTGGAAACTCTTATCTATGACTAATAAAATGGCTATATCCGTATTTCTGCAAAAATGACTTAAGGGGCACTTTACTCGTATCCATTTTCTATTTTTCTAGATTATATCCATTACAGTAGGCGATATATGAAAACCTACCACAGTAAAGTTGTAGAGAAATTTAAAGTGAACATTTTTTGTTTAACACATTTCTTTGTACATTTAATAGATATCAAGATAAAAACGAAATAAGGACAGCTTAAATGCGAATTTCAGAACATACATGTCAATTAAAATATGAATGACATTTTGTTGCCCCTAGTAACAAGAAAACTGTAGGCCTAATGTACTTATTGTTGTGAAATGCAATCAGTTTAGCTCAGTCGCAATGAACACACCAAAACCAATTACAGCGAGGTGGTATAGGCTAACAGGGAAGAGGTCCTGAGTTCAAATCAAACCTCGTGGCCGCCCAAATTGACTTGGGTTTTTTCATGGTTTCCGGGTTTGTAGGACTTGCTTATTTTCCATAACTCATCGCTGCTATGTCACTGGATATTATAATCGTTTAAACTGAATACCGCATAAGAAGACATCACTAAACAATAGAAACATGACGCGAATTAGTTGTTAATATAGACCAGCTTTTCTCAACCTATGGTCCGCGAACACGGTGCAGATGGTCCGCAGACATAATTAATTTAAAAATATCATAAAGCAAGTGGGAAGTAAAGAAGTAGAAATTTTTCACATAAAATGGACACTAGATGTCAAAGTTTTTAAAATCTTCGAAAATACAGATCATATTGCAAGTTTCCTTACTTTTGCAGTTACGGACCACAGTTTCAAACTCCTGATGCACTGATGTCTATGGTTCCCTCTTTCATTCAAAACCCTAAAAAATAAGACTTTTTCAGAATTTGTTATTAGAGGCGCCATGCAGTATTCAACAACCTATCTTTGTGAGAAGGGATTTTCATCGCATGTTTAACTAAAAACATAATACAGAAACCGACTTAATGTATCTGCTGATCTTCGAATAAATTTGACTAATATTGAGCCAAATATCCAGGAACTCGGCAAGAGGCGACAAGCTCAACCGTCTCATTAAAAGTGAGTAATAACCAGGGCCCGGATTCTGAAGACCTAAAATTGTTTGAAAAATGACCTATAAAATGACCCTAAATCTTAAAGAAAATGACTTAATAATTATGAAAAATGACCTAAAAACTGATATTTAATTTATAAAAATTATTATTGTACACAAAAAGTTATAAACTAGTTTGTACGTAATTGTAAAAACTGAAAATAACTGTAATGTTGTGAATGTTCTTTTCTCATGGAAATTTATACTGGCACTGAGGCACAGGCGAATCAAACTTCGGCACATCCTTTTGTGGTCTGCCGGATTATATTGTTGTTTATTGAGGGTAAACAGTAGTTTGCACTCTCAAATCCAAGCAGGTGGCAGACTCTGGTGCCAAGTCAATCTAATAACAATAGTAATATAATACAATATTTTGGCGTTTCTTTGATGCTCATTTCCGACTGAGACATGTCAACACTTTAACGCCGAATTTTTCCTTCTACCATTAAACAAACAACACTTCAAAGACAGCACCGCTAGTGACCAAAAAAAAGTTAGTACACTCAATGTATCTGTATCTGTATCTGGTACCCTATGATCCCCAGGTGGGGCCTCCAAGCGGAGGTTTCATTACCTATACTAATTTTGATATGCTTATTTTCCGAGAGAGGGTAGAGGGACAGATGGTAAGCCCATCGCCTCGCAACCCCCTCTGGAAACGAAGTATTTCTTGGACATGAAAGGGCCGAGAAATTTTGTCCAGAGGCTCTAATTTAGGCTTGGAGTTCTTTTACGTGCTGTAAATCTACGACACGGGACCCCCAGCTTAAAGTCCCTGCCGGAGGACTTCGTGCCCAGGATTTTTACGTCCTGAAAAATCCATCGACTGCGGCCGGGTTTGATCCCGCGCCCTGCAGATCTAGAGGCGGGCACGCTACCTCTAGACCACCGCGGCCGACACACTCAACGTAAATACATGAAAATGACTAAATAAGGAAGCAAATGACACGAAAATGACAAAATAATGACGTAAAATTGAAATAAATGCCCTAAAAATATAAAATTGCATAAAATGACAAAAAATGACCTAACAAAAATTCATTTCTATAATCTAGAGGCCATGATTAGGATCAATCCACAAGTTGGCAACGTCTGTGCAGCATCAGTAAAAAGATGACATGTCATTAGAATCCGGGCCCTGGTAATAACATAATTCCTAATTATATTATCAAATTGGTAATACATATTAAAGTCTGTTCAAAATATAATTTTACTGTCAATAGTTTCATTCCAATTCAATAACTGTGTTTCCGTCGGATTAAAAAAAATGTATTTCGTTATAACGACCTATAATTTAATACCCCAAATATTAAGAATATAGGCCTACATAGCATATAGCCTACTTTTAGAAATGGGATGTAAAATTAGGGGTCCGTAAAGTTTTTTTAGACATTTTAGAGGTCCTCGGGTTCAAAAAGGTTAAGAAACGCTGATATAAACTAATGGTTCACGCAAACATACTAAATACGTGATATGACCTACATGCAGTTAAAGCGTGCAATATAACCTAAGTAGTAGTAGTAGTGGCGAAATTCAAATATAAGTCGCCCCTTAAGCTCCCCCATTCGATATTCACATTTGCACGGACTGTGTGATGTATTTTGTTTCTGAGCGAAGCAGAGTGACCAACTGCCCTTGTATATTGTCGCAAGTACCTTGTATCCACCTCTACATATAGCTAAATAATGCATTACACTATGCACATAGTTAAGTGCGCGAAGCGGAGGCGGCAGCCGTAGCAAAGCGCCCTTGCATTTTCGAATAATGTACGATACACTATTTGTAGATTTTGAAAATGTGGCATATTATATCTCGCGCAAGGTTGGTCAGCCTGCCACCTCTCGTCTAGCTGTAAGACATCACACCTCCAACGTCCAATCACGAGTTTCTTCATAATACTAGGATAGAAGAATTCGCTAGATCGTGGTAGAAAAGAAACTGCATCGGTGAGGGTGGGTTGGGTGGGACCGATTCATCCCAAGGTGCGACTTATATTTGAATTTTCCCGTAGTAGTAGTAATACTAATAATATGCAGTTTTACTGCCATTGATTATAATTGTTATTATTATTATTATTATTATTTCACGGTAAAAGCATGAACATAAAGATCGACCCTGATGCTTTCCGTTCTAGATACTTGTTAGTTTTATGAAAATGTAATAAGTAAGATTTAATTGTCTCTTTAATTTAATTTTTTCTGTGCTAGCCTTTAACACGTATATGCGGGAAAGTTTGTGCAACGTATTTTTGCACCATTTATTTCAACCAGTAACAAAGTTTTTAATTGTTTTTACTTTCCTTCAGGAGTTCATTAACCAACACTCCCGTGTTATGAGTGCTTTTGAAAGTCTATACTGATCTGATCTATACTCATGGCTTCAAACAATATTTTGAATAGGTGGAAAAATGTCTTTAATCATTATTAAATGTACATGGAAATGTCCAAAGTGTAGAAAGTGAAATATTCACAGCAGAGCCTTTGGTAGCTGAACCAACTCTAACAGATATAGAAACAGCTATAGGTAAACTAAAAACACACAAATCTTCAGACGTTGAGCAAATTCCAGTAAAATTAATGAAGGCAGGTGAGGGTAGATTAAACACAGATATCCATCAACTCATTCTTATGATTTGGAGAAAGGAGGAATTGCCAAAGGAATGGAAAGAATCTATCATTATACCAATCCATAAAAAGAGAGATATGACCAAATGTAATAACTATCGAGGAATTTCCCTCTTATCAACATGATACAAAATTCCATCTAATATACGGATGAAATCATTGGAGATCACCAATGTGGATTTAGGCAAAATAGATCAACCATTGATCATATATTTTGTATTCGCCAAATCTTGGAGAAAATGTGGGAATATAATAAGTTTGTTCACCAGCTGTATATAGATTTTAAAAAAGCATATTATTCAGTTAGGCGAGAAAAACTGTACAATATCCACATTGAGCTTGGGATACCAATTGATCATCACTGGTTGACACACGTCCTTGCTGAAACTTTCCTACCCACCGTGCTACTGTACGGTATGGTAGGGCATTATTCCCAAGGGCTTCCACTAATTCACTGTGACATTCCATCGCATTTCTCCCTTGGAGAACGGCTATTTTGTTGTAAGTGCGCTGCTCAACACGGGTTACTTCCATCTCGCACGACACTCACCAACTGACTGATTTCACAGCCCTCGCTGCGCTACTACCAGCTATCACAGAGCCATCTGTTGTTCTGCATACACACTATGCCTGCAGAACTTCCACATGACACATATACATTTGTGATCCGTTCACATATCTTCAAGGAAAAAAATAGTTGCCATGACTTATGCCCCAACCCTCGTATTTTGTATTTGCCAAATCTTGGAGAAATTGTGGGAATATAATAAGTCTGCTCACCAGCTGTATATAGATTTTAAAAAAGCATATGATTCAGTTAGGTGAAAAAAACTGTACAATATCCACATTGAGTTTGGGATACCAAAGAAGTTAGTTAGGCTGATCGAAATGTGTCTAAATGAAACCTATAGTAAAGTCAGGGTAGGGAAAATTATATCAGATAGGTTTGCCATTAGATGCAGCTTGAAGCAAGGAGATGACCTATCACTTGCACTTTTTAATTTCGCTTTGGAATATGCCATTAGGAAAGTTCAGGAAAATAAGGTAGGCCTAGAATTCAATGGCAGTCATCTGATTTTGCTTATGTAGATGACTTTTTTTTTTTGTTGGGTGATGATGTAAAAACGATCAAGATAAATGCTGAAAGTCTTTTCAATGCCTGCAAGAATGTTGGATTGGAAATTAATACAGAAAAAACTAAGTATATGGTCATGGAATGTCAAAACAATGCTCTACAAAATATTAGAAAGATGATAAATCGTTTGAACAAGCAGAAAAATTCAAATATCTGGGAGCAAAAATTACAGACACAAATAATATGAAGGCAGAAGTTAGGCCTCGACTCAAATCAGGAAATGCTTGTTTTTATGCAGTTCACAAACTCTTATCATCTTGTCTTCTTTCCATAAATCTAAAAATTAAGATTTATAAGACTATTATCCTGCCAGTTTTATTATATGGATGTGAGACATGGCTGCTTACTGATCGGGAAGAACATAGTCTGAGAGTGTTCGAAAACAGGGTGCTTAGAAAAATATTTGGGCCCAAGAGGGATGATAATGGGGACTGGAGAAAACTGCATAACAACGAGCTTCATGACCTGTACACTTCACCGGATATAGCATGGGTAATTAAATCACGAAGGAAGAAATGGGCTGAACATGTTGCACGCATGGGGGAGGAAAGACATATCTCAAAAGTATTGACTGGGAGACCTGAAGGGAAAAGACCATGTGGAAGACCTAGATGTAGGCGGGAGGACAATCTTAGAATGGATTTAAGGGAAGTATTATTTGCTAGGTATGATTGGATGGAGTTTTCACAGAATAGGATTGAATGGCAGACTCAGGTAAATGCAGCAATGAACCTTCGGGTTCCATAAAATAGATAATATTCCTTTAGCATGCTGAGGAATTGTCTATTGCCGTTAAGTAAGTAAGTAAGTAAGTAAAGTTTAATAGGTACAATTACAAACAAATGCACAATGGAAGGGACATCTTTTGTCTACTTTTCTGTAGAGTCACCAAGTTTCTCAACACATTCCTCCCATCGTGATACCATTATCAAAAGTCTGTTCAGTTGAAGTATAGCCATCTGCAGACTGCTTTTTTCACTTCTGCAACTGACGCAAAGCATTTACTGGCCAGAAATTTCTTCATGGGGTCAAACAAATGAAAGTCTGACGGTGTCAGATCTCAACCTTACGGAGGATGCTGGAGCACCTCCCAACTAAATTTGTTGATTTTCTCATTAACAGCTGCAGCAACATGGGGGCGAGCATTGTCGTAGAGAAGTTTCACACCATCAGCATGAATGTTACAGTGTTTGTCACGAAGTTTGTCAGAAGTGAAAACAGCAGTTCGTAGATGGCTACACTCTAACCAAACAGACTTCTATGAACAGGGTATTTTGAAACTGGTATCATGATGGGAGATATGTGTTGAGAAGCATGGCGACTATACATAAAAATATACAAAAGATACCCCTTCATGTGTGCATTTGTTTGTAATTGTACCTATTAAATCTTTTGTAAAAAAAATTATTGTGCATTACTTTTCAATCCACCCTCGTATTTATGGGTTTCTTTCGTTAACCTGAAATCCTCAATAACACAAATCTTAACATGTATAATTCGATGGGTTAAGGCAAACAGGATGCCCACCAAGTAGTGCAGAAGAAATTCCCGACTTATTCCCTGATTTTCACTGGTCATTTCAGAAATTCCTGACCAAAATATGATTATGAAGCACTTTCTAATAACTGTGTAAGAAAAATTATAGGATTATACATGAAATGAAAACTTTTAGTAACAAAAGTAATTGCAAACAATAATTACTTAGGCTATAACAGATACAAAAGTAAGGAACAGTAAAATAAATTAAATATGCCTTCTTTTTGATCCCACTTATTTTTTCTTCAGCAGCTTAATTTGTTCATCTAGAGCAGCTGCAGCTTTTTCGGACTATAAGAGTAGTTTTCTTTTCTTCTCTTCTAGTTCTTTGGCCAGAAAATTTGCTTTCCTCTTTTCTGCTTTCTCCTTGTCTTTTTCTGTAAGTTTCAACTTATTACTTTAAAGTGCCTCTTTGTATCTTGCATTGGCATTTCGCATAGAGAGAATTATGCCTTTATTGATGGAAAGATGCTCTAAACCTCCTTCTTGAGCAACTGCATCATATACCAGGCACTGAGCAACTATGGAATCTTCTTTCAGATTTTCCACCAAAATGTCACTGTTCACAGAGAAGCCACATTCCACTGAAGCATTTCCATGTGAAATTGGAAGTAATAAACAAACAACTTTCCTTAAACTAGGAGTGTCATAACTATCAAGCGTTTTCATCCAACATTTGTCCAACCTTGTGTTTTTAGAGTAAGATTTGAACTCAACTGCTGCAGTTCCTTTGAAATAAGATTCCTATACTCACAATCTTAATTCTGAGCAATAGAAGGAGCAATCAAACTCGACTGAATCAAAATATCCATTGCCAATACCATCTGTGAAACAGCTTCGGGACCACAGCTTCTTCTGGAGTGAAGACGATTTTGCCAGGACTCATAAAAGGCAAACCCTGAGATAAGGGGTACTTCAAAGGTGACTTCTCCACCAGCTTGTCAACAACACATTTCAGACAGTCTCTGCACTCCCTTTGAAGCATTAACACGTCTAAATCCTTAAGTCCATGACACTTTCTTAATGCAGACCTTGTGCCATAACCAAGGTCAACATCTTGGGCTCTTATATTTTCAATTTGTTGAGGTCGATGTATTCAAGACAAGTCTTTTTTAGAATGTCGTCTTTCACAACTCTTTCCATACACTTCTTTACAATTTTCAGGAGGTCACATGTAGGAAAGGGGCCATTGGAGTGTCAACTTGAAACTCTTTTAGAAATGGTCGTAAATCTGCTGCTAAAGATAAGAAGAAAGCAATTTTTGGCAGGAGAAGTTTATCTTCAAGAGCAGCTGAGATTTTTTGGAAGCTGGTAGAAGATAAAAAAAATCCCTTTAGGCAGGCCTACAGGCTGAGGTAGATTTCTAAGTGCTTTTGGTTTAATTTATTGTTGCTGCGCAGCACTCTTCTTGTTTACTATCCTTGAAAGCAGCATTAAATAGTCAGCTATTGTGAGCTGAACGAAACGTTAATAGTTGCTTATTTACCGCTATTCAACAATGATTAAAAACGCACTCCCATGGTGAAGAAAACATATTCTTAAAAGAAAAGATGAAGATTGAGAAGCAATCTGACAGTCATATGATGAGAGGATAAATAAATATGTTCATAATTATTGCTTAGTTAAAATAATAAAGAATAGTAATTGAAAATAAATGTTGAACTGAATTCGGTAAGGAGGAAGAGCCTACAATCATTTGTTTTGACAACAAGAAAAGGATATAATATTCTGGGAGACCGTGCGTGTAAGAGGAGGAATTATAGGATGTTAGGAGAGTGGACTGTATTAATCGGAACCTGCCCTACCCTCTTACATTGAATTGACAAGAAATCTCCTGGTGAAGAGATGCTAAAATTTATTTTCACTAAGAGACAAACACTAGTTAGCTGAAGGCTAAAATTGATAATAAAATACACAGTTTTATATAAGTTGAATAATGATCTTGCGGTCTTGAGATTCTTCAAGTTGGTCTTGAGGTTAGATTTAATTATATGATAATGTTCTTGAAGATAATGTCTTGAAGTTAATTATTTGATTATACAATGATGTTCATGAAGTAAGAATAATTATGATACTGAAATGATAGTTCTTGTAACATAATTTGAAGTAAATGTTTGAATGTATATGACGTTTGAAGCTGAAGGGTTGTGAGTTTATTTCACTGGAATCACATGCAGATGCATAGGCGTTTGTTTCATTACCTGATGTGATTCAAATAAGATATACGTATAGCAAATCGCAGTCCGCAATTTTCTGCACAGTACAACAAATTACAGTAGAGTACTTAGCTGTAGTGTGATTAACTGAAGCACCCTCGCTAGATACAAATTAGACTTGAAGTACGATTGTCTTGGGTTGATAATGGTGCAGCTCCTTGGCTATGCACAGTAATTCCTTTGAATAATGCTTCGCTACTGCAGCACGTCTTGAAGTTAATTATGATGTGAGATGGAGAACTTTCTCCCAAAGTCGTGAGGTTATTTGCTGGATGTTTCACCAGAAGATTTAAGTAAAGTCGTGAGTATTAATTTCTGGATGTTTCGCCAGAAATTTTAGAGCGGTGGACAAACACGTCCTACCGTAGAAGCGACGCTTGCAAAGGTGTAATCGGTTAGATTTTGAGGCCGCCAAGAGCAGTTGTGCTGACAACACAACGGACAATAAAGTCCCATATTTGAAATCTTATAAATTTAAATTAATTAGGCTTCATGTGCTATATTAAAGCATAATGAATAATTATAGGATAGATCAAAAACATAAAGCAACTATAAAGCAAGTTGGATATATCAACAAACTTGTTGATCGCAACACGTCACCGACTGACCTGTGGCAGGGTATGAGATCAATGGGAATAGGACACATAAAAGAGCAAATAGAACATATTTCTATACCTCTTGACCGTTTGAACGAATATTTCACGAATGTCATGCCCACATCTCAGAATACTACTACACATTTTCGAAATGACACGACTGACATGCAGATGGACACAAACTTTATAGGAGACAATTTTTTCTTTTCTTACATAATGGTTGATGACGTAATATCAGCGTTGAAACGTATAAAGTCTAAAGCGACAGGTGTTGACAAAATCAGTATTACTCTTATAAATAAAATAGCACATTTAATATTACCAACAATAGCGCACATTTTTAATGCTTCGATCATGACAGCCAAGTTCCCTAGTACATGGAAGAAGGCCTACGTACATCCCCTTCCTAAGGTTAAAATCCCTGAAAATCCCAATGATTATCGTCCCATTAACATTCTTCCTGCCCTCTCGAAAGCACTGGAAAGCATTATACACAAACAACTGACTAACTACCTGAATGAAAATAATCTTCTTGACTCTTTACAATCTGGCTTCCGCACAGGACATAGTACTACAACTGCAGTCATAAATGTCATTGAGGATATCCGCACTGCAATGGACGTGAGCAAAGTTTCAGTGATGACTTTACTAGACTTTTCCAAAGCTTTTGACTCTGTGAACACAGATCTGCTTATAAGCAAACTTAGGCGTCTACATCTTTCAAATAATGTCGTGAACTGGTTCTGCTCTTACCTTAACGGCCGTCAACAATGTGTTGTTTTAAACAATATGAGCTCTTCTTGGCGGGCTGTTAAGGCAGGAGTTCCCCAGGGATCTGTACTGGGACCTCTACTTTTTGCAATATATATAAACGACATATCTAATAATTTGACTCACAGTAAATACATGATTTATGCTGACGACATTGTACTCTATACACACTCACGACTCGACCGTGTAAATGACGCTATCGAAGAAATCAACTGTGACTTAGATTCGATTTCTAAATGGGCAGAAAGACACGACTTAAAGCTAAATCCTAGGAAGTCACAAGCTATCATAATAGGACTCAAGCGGCAATTGTCTAAAATAGATGCCAATTTTCTAAACCAAGTGAAATTAAATGATTCTATAATTCCTTATAGTAATACCGTTAAATATCTTGGCATACACATTGACCACAATTTAACGTGGGATATGCAAGTCGCTAATATCTGCAAAGCAACATTTGCAACGCTGCATACTCTGTATAGTATAAAAGACTGTCTCCCTCTTCAATTAAGAAAAACACTTGTTCAGACACTCATTTTGCCTCATTTTGATTATTGTGACGTCCTACTAACCGACTTAAGCAGCAATTTGACTCAAAGACTACAACGTGTTCATAATGCGTGCGTCAGATATATATGTAACATTCGTAAATATGACCACATAACACCGTCACTGGAATCACATCGATGGGTACGCCTGCGTGAGCGAAGATATTTTCACTGTCTCATACTGCTCTATAGAATCCTTCATACCTCAACACCCAGCTATCTTTCCAGTCGCTTTCATTATCTTTCTTCCTACCATAACTTGGGCACGCGCTCTCAGCTTGACCCCTTACTATCCATGCCTCTTTACAGAACTACACATTATTCGAATTCGTTTACAACAACAGCTATTCGTCACTGGAATTCACTGCCTAGCCATCTCAGAAGCTGCCAAACGACTTCACAGTTCAAGCGCCATTTAATAAATTTAGTATACAATAACATTTAGGAATTGATGCTAATTAGTAATATATTTTAAGTTTTCATTATATTTTGTAATAATTAAGAATGTATTTGTTTAGACTTTCATCATTTTTTATTTCTTTACTTTTTTTTAGTCATTTGTATTACATATTCATATTATTCAAATACTTATGTTCTAATTTTTTCTTTGTATTTAATGTTCGTTTCTTGTATTCATGTATATCAGTTCTTTTTTTTATTTATTATTAATCATTATTATTATTATCATTATGTATTTCATGTTTTTGCCCTGGCTGAGTGGTAGAGAAGGCCTTATGGCCTTAACTCCGCCAGGTTAAATAAATAAATAAATAAAATAAATAAATAATTAAGGTAGTAGAATGTTTGGTAGAGCGAAATATAATAATTTCTTGCTACACAGTGGTATGCTTGCGAAGCGTGTCGACAACTATCGAGATATCTTGCAAAGAGAAAGAAATCTTGGATGTTTCAAGAGAATGTGAAGAATATTTATATAATAATATCTCTGAATAATTAAATTAATATTATAATATTATTCCATTCATGACTTAAATCGAAGCATTAATGCCTAAAAACATAAATATAATAATATATACTTCAAAGGATAAGTAATATGTTGTGTTTAAGAGAAATAACTAAAGTGGGCGTGGCTTAAATTTCACACGCTTTCGTGTATTAAAAAAGGCTCAAACCAGGCTCTTAGGCTAAATATGCAATAAATAAGAATGAAAACATAATCTACGAATGACATTAACCCTGTGGTAATGTTCGTGAGTCGAAATCTTACAAAATAATGTTGTAATTCAATAATCACGTTAGACCTACAAAAAATGGAATTTTGCAATGGAAAAGCGAGCTTGGGAATGGAACAGTGTGCAAGATCAGCAATGAATAAAATTAGCAAAGCCGTTAAACAAGACAAAATTAATGATATTATAATAATTCTTAGAGAGAGCCATGACTGTGATAACTCTATCAATCTCAAGGTATCAACATAACTGAACAGTAGTTCCAATGTTCTTTGAGAACAACACTCTGTCTTCATTGAACCGTAACTTTCATATTAAACTCCTTTTTATTGAGAATTATTTTATCACAGCAATATCAAAGTGTACAATGCACCATATGAGATATAAATAAATCTGAAATCTTTTTTATAAAAAGAGAGTTGTCTATTAAATTGATTTTAAATTGACATTATATTTTATTATTTATTTTTTAAGTTTCCATGCATTATTGTTCTAAAGGTGTGTAACTATTATTTTTAATATTTCAAACTTTATTATATTGGTAATTTTATCCTTAGTTGGTCCTGACACATTCCTTTCGGCAGGCCTTCAGGCTGAGGTCTTTGAGCTGTATTTGTTTAACCTGTAGAATGTCAAGAATAAATCAAGTGGTGTAAGTTAAATGAAAGACTATAAACAGAAATTTACAAGTATCTTTTCATAATAAAGGTGCTTTTTTGACATTTTCATGTATTTTTCATCAAAGGACAAGAGTGAAATACTTGCACACTTTAAGTTTAGCATTGGATATAAGTGTTTTCCACACTTTATTTAAATGAAATATTCTTCAATTCCATCTTCAATATAACTTGTAGTTAATCACACAAAAGAAAAAAAATTCACTTTTAACTTAACCGTGATGTTGGTGATATTCACAATTTAATACTTATGGTTTCTTAATCTTGCATACTCTAGGCTTAACCATAATGTTTAAATATTCCAACAGGTTTTAGATCCATATGTTATGTGATGTTTTAGCTATAAATGTGTTTTATTGTATTAATAATATTTTCATGCAACATATATTTTATTCAATCAAACAATGAACATTCTCAATTAACTTGCATTTTACAAAATAAGTAAAAAAAATTATATGTATATTTGCCAATGCATAAATTACTTAATACAAGTCACAAACAAAAATTTTAATCTGTCTACTTTCCAAGTCTTTCATATTCGTGCTTAATACGTCATATGTGGTTTTGAATATACTAGTACATAGTTTTATTCCTATCAAACTGCTGATGTGGATTAGCCTAGATTGACCTTGCCAATAGGAAGAGGGCGAGTATGATAGAAATGAATTTCAATCCAGTTTATTTAAGCTCCTTCCCTACCAATTTGAAACATCGATACTCCAACGGTACTAAAACAAATAAGTGTCATGAAGAACTCCTTAACCATCAATCGCTCAATTAAAGAATGTTTGTCACGAACTGATGAGGAAAAAATAAGCAAATTTAAATAAATTTTAAATAGAATTTCTTTAAAACTTAGTACCGTAATCTATTTCTAATATTAAGTGTTTTTGTAACTTTCTTGCTATGCATAACTTTCATTGAACACTAAATACTTGATTGAAGAATTCTTAACAGAAACTGACGAGAAGGAAAAATTAATTTGAATAGAATTTTATTACACTATTATTTATTTCATTTATATTTATTTTAATCATAGGCCTACTGTATTCTATTTAAAATTTTATATGTATTTTGTAATTTCTTGCTACAAGAAAATCTTTTCATTAATAATCGAACACTCAATTGAATGAAGAGTTGAAGAATGTTTGCCAGAAACTGATGAGGAAGGTAAATAGGTAAATTTAAATAGAATTTGATTAATTTTTTTTTAAAGATAGTACTGTACTTAATTTCTATAAATGGTATGTTTATTTTGTAACTTTCTTGCTTTCATGTCTTAGAATTTTTAAAATTATAAGGTCAATTATTTAAATTGTACATGGTTTTCAACTAGAACGCGTCTTTTATTTATTGTTTCTCTCCATTTAAAGCCCATTTTTAAAAATGAAACTCATTAGTTATTAAAATGAGTTAATACTTATTTTACACCAGAAACTTATAATTCCTTACCAAACATTCAAGGCTATTGAAAATGAGGTAAATATTTCACTAAGTTGACAAAATAATACTCTTAAAAATAGTCCAGCAGAGAATCTTAAGTGCTAGTCTGAAGAAAAAAATGTCTGCCAGAACATCTTAAGTAACTATAAGATAACTTGTACCAACAATGTACTTACCGACAAAACAACTTAAGAACCCTTTCAGCAACTAATAATCAGTGGCAGTTTCTCCTATAGTGCTGCAGTGCTACAGCACACAGCTTGTTTTCCGCTCGTCGTATAATGTTATTTTCAAACGCTATACTATATTTTCTTTTACTTAGATTTTGAACTTTGCGCGTCCACGCGAGAAATCCTTAGCTGTTATATTGGAGAATGGAAGTCGGTAATGTGAATGTTATCTTTTCCGCCTCGTGAATGCATTTGGCAAACAGCGCATCTCTCATAAGGTGTGACGTCATGCTGAAGCCTGACAGTATGGTGTGTTAAGCTGGTTTCAACATACAGAACGGGCTGCCGTTGAATTGCATTCACAAGATTTTGAGGTTTCTTCACATCTCACTGGCGCGCTGTGATCTCGCTGACACAAAAGACACTTGCGACATCTGCAGGAATATAGATGAAACGGTAGTTCTGGTTTTAGCCACTAAAATCAATATTCATGGAGCTGTTCCACTACTCGAGCTTATAATTAAAAACAATTTGGTAGGAACATTCTCCGAAATAACAAAGCTTCTCAGGATTATAATCGCCAATCCTATAACCACAGCAGAACCAGAAAGATGCTTTTCTACCCTGAAGAGGATAAAGACATTCCTAAGGAATAATTGTCACAAGAACAGCTCTTGCAATGCTTTCCATAGAGAAAAAGTTAGTTGCAAACATGGATGGATTCAACACGTAAGTCATCGATAACTTCTGTAGTAAGAAGGAACGTCGCATGGACTTCACTCTGAGACAGTATTTTATCAGGGCCCGGATTTTAATGACATGTCATCTTTTTATTGATGCTGCATAGACATTGCCAACTTGTGGATAAATCCTAATCATGGCCTCTAGATTATAGAAATGCATTTTTGTTAGGTCATTTTTTATCATTTTATGCAATTTTATATTTTTAGGGCATTTATTTCAATTTTAGGTCATTATTTTCGTGTCATTTCCTTCCTTATTTAGTCATTTTCATGTATTTACATTGAGTGTATTACCTTTTTATTCGTCGCTAGCGGCGGTGTCTTTGAAGTGTTGTTTGTTTAATGCAAGAAGGAAAAATTCGGCGTTAATGTGTTGACATGTCTCAGCCAGAAGTGAGAATAAAAAAAACGCCAAAATTTTGTATTATATTACCATTGTTATTAGACTGACTTGGCACCAGAGTCTGCCACCTGCTTGGATCTGAGAGTGCAAACTGCTGTTTGTCCTCAATAAACAACAATATAATCCGGCAGACCACAATAGGATGTGCCGAATTTTGACTCACCAGTGCCTCAGTGCCAGTATAAATTTCCGTGAGAAAAGAACATTCACAACATTAAAGTTTTTACAATTATGCACAAACTAGTCTATAACTTTGTGTGAACAATATTTTTTTATAAATAAAATGTCAGTTTTTAGGTCATTTTTTATAATTATTAAGTCATTTTCTTTAAAATTTAAGGTCATTTTATAGGTCATTTTTCAAACAATTTTAGGTCATCAGAATCTGGGCCCTGGTAATTATGTAAGTAAGCCTACTAATTTATTAAATATTTTAAGTTTGCTGTATGAAATGGTATTTGCAGCACACTCTCGTTTTGAGCCACGAGCCGCTACTGCTAATAATCATTATTAAGATACAATGCTGATGTATATGCAACTGTGCTCGTCCAAACTGCATATTGACGTTATTTTATTAAGTTTGGCTTAATGGACATTAAGAAAAATATTTTTTGCTCCTCCTGAAGAAAGGCAGGAAAAAAAAATGTTAATGGCGCTTAAGATGTTCTGCCTTTCACCCATCGATTGGTTCGTTGGTAAATGATTATTTAATGATGGGGATTTACTGACACTTGGCCTGTGACCATCGTTGGTGTGCCAGAATTCTGTCCCACAGGAGTTCTTTTACATTTCAGTAAATCTACTGACATGGGCCTGTCATATTTATGCAAACATAAATGCCATCGACCTAGGCCTGGTTCAAACCTGCAACCTTGGGTACAATTCACCCATCGATATGTGAGGGAGTTTGTGCAACATATCTTTCATCGTATATTTCTTTCAGTATAGTGCTAAGGTGCTTAAATTCAGAGGTGGCTTATTAATAGGTAAACATGGTGTTACCATAACATATTTGAGAAGTGTGATCACTCTTGTAGTTCAGGTGGTCCGCCATAGTGAGGCGCTTCTGTCAGTAAAGATGATTGCTGGTTATAAGACTACATCCAAAGCAAGGCACCTTTATTATGAAAATACTACTACAATTTACATGAAAACAGTAAGAATTATAACATCTCAAACTTAGCTATGGCGACATAAGTGTAAAAAACTTTGTACAAAAGTTTGAGTTTAAAATTCTCTCGCAAGTTCTATTGTAGTTTTCTGCTTGGCAAGAAGAGTGCATATTTGCCACACTAGGCTGGCGACAGCTACTTCTGTCGTGCCGTGTGAGTTCTGATTCTGCTGTGCTGCTGTGTGCTTCAACTCTGCTCTTCGCTGGGAACCTTAATTCACGTGAGTATTGGACAGCATGTGACTTCCTGTAGTATTTGTTTTAACTAGCTTTGGCTAGTTTTTTATTTCAATTCTCCATCATGCATTAACTTTACTAAATAACACATGTAAGCTACTAAAGTTATCATGTCCGATGTATGGAAATTCCCTCATATACAGGTACATGTAGGTCTTTGACAAAATCCATGGCCACCATCAAAAATCGGCATATAGCCTACATTTGTGAATATCACAGCTACTGTCTGTTATAGAAGTCTAAGTGTTGGATAGTGCTCAATTTTGGTGGGTTTGGCATGCTGAGAGTTAATTACAGAATGTTTAATGTGGCTTACATTATGCATTGGCCATGCTAATTATACATGATTAGCTTGAATTTGTTATCATTACATCCAGCTTTCATGTTGGTTGTTTCACCTTGTATTAATGATTAACTTCGACAATATTTCTGCCTTCAGCTTTCATTAAGTATGCTATTTGTATCAATGCTGAATTAGACATTTCAGATCTTTTGTAAGATTTCTCGATGTGTATCTTCTTATGACAGTTTTCTATAATAAAATTTTTGGTGTATTGTTAAGCCTGGTTTATAGGAAGGCTTTATTTAGACTCTTTCCATTTAATATAGCTATTTCAATGTTGCATACTCAATTCCTAGTCTCTGCTTAAATGCCATATTGCTATGTTTACCTTTTCTGAGCACTGACCAACATTGTTCTAGCAGCCTTTTTATATTTTTGACTCTTGTTGCATAAGCTGACTTGCTGGTAATATTCTTTTCCTACTATTTTAGATTCAAGTTTCAGTTGTTTCAAAGCTATTTCTAGGCCCTCAGCCAGTAGTTGCATAAATTCTTTCATCCCATTTAAGTCATTAAAATCTTAATCATATTTTGGATAATATTTGGGATCTAGTTGCTCTAACCTTGACTATTATTTCATGTTAGTTTTTTATTTATTGTGTAACAAAATATATTAGTGGATTTTCTACTATATAATCATTCATAACACAATTTCGATTTATCTGATTGAGACCTTCCACTTTTGAAAATATCTTATAGTATTTTCATTTTTGACATACATTATTCTAACTTACTTCTGATTCCTGCTCACTGATATTTTGGATTTGAATTATATATTAATAATTGTTATCAGCATTTCACTTAACTTTGTTCAGCTTACGCAACTTACATGATGATGAATAGAAGTATTAAAGCTAGCCTTATGCCATCATTAATAAAGCAACATAAAGAGAAGTGAAAAACCACTATTTTTGGAATACCTCAATAGTATGATATCAATTGTATTGTAACAAAAGATTTTCAACTAGTGTGTTAAATTCAACTTAAAATGTAATATACAGTATTAGATGGTATGTCAAAACAAATACAAGTCAGGTTAGAACACCACGACAGATTAGTATATGAAATGATAATGTCTAAAAAATTAAGACGAGTCAAATTAAAAACAACGTATATTAACCAAATCTGTTAACGACATTGAAAGTTCACAAAATGGGTTTTTTTACAAGATATCTACAACTGATAGACGTTCATACTTAGTAGAATAAATTAAAAAGTTACATATATTTTTTTAATTATCCACATCTAATAATATAAAAATAACTCATAGGAGTTATATATTAGTTACAAATTTAATTAACAATGGTACATTATATCTATTTACCCAATTTATCTGATTAAAAGGTTCAGTATTGTGACATTCGTATGTTAACAGTGAATTGATTGGTTGGATATGGTACCTCCATGATGCTGAACAGGATGTTAGCCCCCGCCCAGTTCGTCTGAGATTGGTTGGGAATGGTACCTCCATGATGATGAACCGAGGATCGAGCATCACCAGCGGCACATGGCCCACCTCGGGACACACGTGACCTGATGCTGGGGTAAATGTGCAAATGTTAAAATGTATAAATTAAGGTGTGGTTCGTGTGGAAGTAGAAGTAATTGGAATGCTCTTTTTTTAGCAAGTAGGTGGCTCTAAACATTGGGCGTTGTCGTGGGAAACGAATACGTGGAAGAATGCCAGAACATATGCACGTGTTTCCCACCAAAGTCTGAGAGCAACCTGCTTGTAACAGAAGTAATAAAATAAGGTGTGGTTCATGGGAATGTAGAATGTGTCGTAATGTCGTTTTTGAGTTAGCAGGTGGCTCGAATTAGTAGTGAGAAACGAATATGTGAAGGAATGCCGTTATTAGAAGAGCAAGTACAGTTTTTTTTCAAGGTTGGAATTAGCATGCTTTGATTTTATGTGGGGGCTATGTGGAAAAATCTAGGTTGCTATATATTGTAACAAGGGCTCGTCGGGGTTCAAAATCAGAACACCGAGTTTATAATTGAAGGATGAAGGCTTCTTTATTTCCTACAACAATTGTCGATACAGCCAGAAAACTCCAGACTATTTGCCAGTTCACGGTCCTGTTCAGTGCTCACTCTCACTGTGCTCAGTCCTAATTACAGCACTGTTCCGTTCGCACACACTGTGCGGACTCCCAGTCGAGATGATTCCACGTCGCGCCGGTCAACTCCACAGTCCTCGCTGCCGCTGTACGAACCACCCCTCGCGCAGAGTTCCCCGGGACGGCACTGCCTCAGCCCAGATCAGCTCACCAGCTCTTCCGTTCACCCTTCTCTCCGGTCACTAGTTCCCCGTTGACTAGCTCTTCCGCTCTCGGGTCCCTCCGGTCACTGGCTCCTCAGCTTCCCAAGACACACTCACTTGAGTCCGCGCTGATCAGTCCTCTCCGTCCAGCTCACCCTCTGACGCTGACGCTCGCCGCTACTCACTGACTGCCTCTCTGACTGTTCCCTCGTTGACCCTCTGACTCTTCACGGACTGTCTCTCCTCTGATGTACTGACTCTTCACACTGAACTCTCTCTGTACTGAACTCTTCACCCTGACTGCCGCTCCTTCACTGACTGCCCGGCTCGGCTGCTCGCACTCCTTATATAGCCTTAACGAAAGTTCCAGAGTCGAGATCTGGAAAGCTCCGCCCGCGCATGGTCTAGAATGTCCGCGCGGTGCGCCGCCAAGCCCTTAGCGCGTGGCTCCACCTCTGGCCCCTCCCACGAGCGCGCGCCGTCACTCACCGTGCCGTGCGAGGGAGTAGGCCGCACCCGTCGGCTCGCGGCTCCAATAGCCGTGCTGCTGTCACGCCCACTGGCGCTCGTCTGCCGCCCATCCACTAGGGGAGCGCGATCTCTCTAGACTCCGTCGTTCTAGTTCTTTCTAGCTTACTCCTCCTTCTATCAGTTTCTAGGCTTTTCTGGCTTTGTCACATTGCCCCCTTCCTTAAGGGCTTTCGTCCCGAAGTGCCCCATGATATGCCGCCAGACGGTCCAGATGAACTACCAGCATCTTCACTCTTGGCTGTCGCTGGATGCGGTAGACTTCTTCTGGCCACTTGGTGAACTAATGCATGGCCATGGTACCGATTTCCATTATCAGTAATGGAGCATGGGCCTGCCACGTTGTATTGCCTCATGGCCCCACAGCTGCGAGTTCTAGGCCCTCTGCTGGCAGCACAGGTGTCGCGTTGTTCACGCCGCCTCTCGGCGTCACTCCATTGGTGCAACCAGTAGAACATTCTCCGCAGTTTGTCGAGGATCCGGTTCGCTCCCGAGTGGTCACCTGTTGCTCCTGCGTGGACTTCCTCCAGGACCTCCTTGACTCCGGCTCTTGGAAGGATTAGGTGTTCCGCAGTCGCCTTCTCATCCGCAGACTCCCAGCTCCCTTTCAGGCCCCCGTCCCTGACCACTAGGGCGTCCTGCTGGTTCCCACAGCCCTCGTAGATGGCGCTGCGACTGGCTACCTCCTCCCACGTTGGTCCCGTACCCGACATGACGTCCCTCGGTGCTTGTCTTACGTCCACGTCGTCCCGCGGTGTCTCTTCTACGTCCACGTCGTCCCGCGGTGTCTGTTCCTCGTCCACGTCGTCCCGCGGTGTTTCTTCTACGTCCACGTCGTCCCGCGGTGTCTGTCCCTCGTTCACGTCGTCCCGCTGTTGTTCATTCAGGGCGTGATCTTCCCCTTCGCTAGCTGGTGGTACGGTGATGGCCATGTCCTCTTCCTGCCCTTCTTTTCCTTCCACCTTGGCCTCTCTCTCTCTGGTTCACTTTCCACGGCCACCAGTCCGCTGCCCGGTTCATGTGATCTTTCCTTGGCCGGTGTCAGTTCCTGCTCGAGTTCTTCCTTAGGGCTTAAGCGCAGGTTCTTCATTTCCCTTATAATTTCTCTTGTTTCGGTGTAATGCTGGTCAATTATCTCTTTCAGGTCGTTCAGTCGGCTATTCTGCTGATCCATTCTCTCTGTCAGTCGGTCTTCCATGGCGTGAAGTAACGACTTTAGCATGTCCTCCATCTTGCGTTCCTCCATCTTGCCTTCCTTCAATTATATCCCACTTCTGACACCAGTGTAACAAGGGCTCGTCGGGGTTCAAAATCAGAACACCGAGTTTATAATTGAAGGATGAAGGCTTCTTTATTTCCTACAACAATTGTCGATACAGCCAGAAAACTCCAGACTATTTGCCAGTTCACGGTCCTGTTCAGTGCTCACTCTCACTATGCTCAGTCCTAATTACAGCACTGTTCCGTTCGCACACACTGTGCGGACTCTCAGTCGAGATGATTCCACGTCGCGCCGGTCAACTCCACAGTCCTCGCTGCCGCTGTACGAACCACCCCTCGCGCAGAGTTCCCCGGGACGGCACTGCCTCAGCCCAGATCAGCTCACCAGCTCTTCCGTTCACCCTTCTCTCCGGTCACTAGTTCCCCGTTGACTAGCTCTTCCGCTCTCGGGTCCCTCCGGTCACTGGCTCCTCAGCTTCCCAAGACACACTCACTTGAGTCCGCGCTGATCAGTCCTCTCCGTCCAGCTCACCCTCTGACGCTGACGCTCGCCGCTACTCACTGACTGCCTCTCTGACTGTTCCCTCGTTGACCCTCTGACTCTTCACGGACTGTCTCTCCTCTGATGTACTGACTCTTCACACTGAACTCTCCCTGTACTGAACTCTTCACCCTGACTGCCGCTCCTTCACTGACTGCCCGGCTCGGCTGCTCGCACTCCTTATATAGCCTTAACGAAAGTTCCAGAGTCGAGATCTGGAAAGCTCCGCCCGCGCATGGTCTAGAATGTCCGCGCGGTGCGCCGCCAAGCCCTTAGCGCGTGGCTCCACCTCTGGCCCCTCCCACGAGCGCGCGCAAGCACTCACCGTGACGTGCCAGGGAGTAGGCCGCACCCGTCGGCTCGCGGCTCCAATAGCCGTGCTGCTGTCACGCCCACTGGTGCTCGTATGCCGCCCATCCACTAGGGGAGCGCGATCTCTCTAGACTCCGTCGTTCTAGTTCTTTCTAGCTTACTCCTCCTTCTATCAGTTTCTAGGCTTTTCTGGCTTTGTCACAATATATATATATTGAAATCTGATGCTAAAACGTTGATCCTCGAACACAATGCTCAATATCACGAGGGTGGATGTAAAAACTTTTACTTTCAGTCAGGGAAGTCAAGCATTGTCTTTGTATAATGCCATATTAAGCACCATTCCTAAACGTATTCTCTTTGCTATGGTACAAAAAGTGCATTGACGGGGATGGTAACGTCCAATCCTTATGATTTACAACATTTCAATCTAAATTCTTTTATTATGTTAGTGAACAGATGGCAGTTTCCACAGGAGGGCCTCTCAATTTTCACAGATCACGAAAAATTGTCAACTTTGGCTTATCATACTCTATTTACCGGTTCCAGGATACATTATTCCAATAGCGGAATGCAAATCACTCATGACATGTATATAATAGGATTTTCATATTACTCTTCGATCTTACCCCTGATAGTGCTGCCTCAGAAAGACACAAAAGTCTAGATAATAAAGGATATTTGATAACAGACACAGTTTGATAAAGCTCCACGTGGAAGAAGACGTGGGGGACAGATGTGTCATTCACACCTATAAAAAGGTGAGTACAATACTATTTTATAATTAGTCTTTAACAAGATGATTTGAGCTTTGGAGGTTGATTTTGAGTACCTCTCTGGAGCAAAGAGGGAAACTATCGTTAAAGAACTTGCCTCTTCTACATTTATGACAAGTTTGAACTTGATACTCCTCCTCCTCCCCTCCTCCTCCCCTCCTCCTCACAATCACTCAAGTCAGGTTGGCCAAGCGGACTACCTCCTCCCTCTCTTCCACCTCCTCCCTCTCTTCCACCTCCTCCATCTTCTTTCCTCCTCCTCCTCCCTCTCCATTTCCTCCTCCTCACAATCACTATTCAGATTGGCCGAGCGGTCTAAGGCGCCAGACTATTGGTTTGGTCTCCCGAGGGGTCGTAGGTTCGAATCCTGTACTTGACAGAATTTTTTCGGGCTATGTTGAAGATATTACCGCAAAACAACTTTCATTGATACAATTGATATTTTTTTTTAAATAATACGTACATCTACATTTACACATCAGTTTCTAACACATCATTCTACAACAATGTTTATATGTGATATGTGCAAGGTTGTTATAAAGCGGAGAAATAACTTTAAACGACATGTGCAATGTAGTCAATCCGAAGAGCTGAACTTGAACACACTGCTGGAAAAGCAGAGCATATCCCTACTGATAGAAGATATATGCACAACCCGTCAAATACATGAAGTTAGGTATTGCACAATAAGATGTATCATTGCAGGCCCAAGTGGATGTGGTAAATTGAACTTGTTACGAATCTATCATACGAATGGGTTAAAATTTATGAATATATATATATATATATATATATACTCACCCACAATGTATCAAAACGCTTACAAGCATTTGGATGATGTTTTAACACGTACACCGACTATTAGATACACAAGTTTCACACAAACAATAATACAATTCCCCCCTGCGGAAGTGAAGTCTCATTCGCTATTCATCTTTGACGATGTTGCTTGTGATCCTGAAGATATGATGCAGCAATACTTTAATATGGGAAGACATAGACTTATTGATGTGTTCTACTTAATGCAGACATATTCCAAGATACCTAAACAATTGATAAGAGATCATTGTAACCTTATCATTCTCTTCCAAATGGACCTTATGAATCTAAAACATGCCTATGATGACTGTAAGCTCGTAGAGCTTAGAGCCCATTTATTATACTTTTATAGCAAATACTAGTAATAAAGTATTAATACAAGTCACTAGATGGCACTGATGCCAGTTACCAGCAAACAGAATTCTTGGCACGCTTGTATCTATTTATTTAGATTTAGATAAGGAAAATATCCATTGTAATCTGTATTGTAATAAACTAAGGAATAGCTTTACATATTTATTCCTGTTACTATTAGCTATTATCATTAGATTAAATAATTAATGTTAATTAGCAACAGAAAGCTGCATTGCCGACATCGAACTGATATCGATAAGTCGAGTGACAGCTCATTAGCATTTACTTGGTGCTACAGCCAGAATACATTAGCTCACTTAGAAGCGTCATATCGATTATTGCACTTGGTTGTAGAAGCAGCTTTATGAATAGATCGATTATTCACCACATTAAAATTAATAATTTCTCTGTAATTATACATTACAATTATAAAGCAAATGCTCACATGCAGATTTTTTATGTTACAGAATAATTACAGCATGTTATTATCTTTAAATGTACTCTTATTCTGGATGGAAGCTACTGGAAACTTCAAGAAGAGCCTTCCATAGGATTCTAGAACCTGACTCTTTGTAAGATAATTATGTGAACGCATTTTGGCCGTTAGACTTTATTCACTCTCTCACCGATCGTCGCTTCGTAAGGGCACAGCCCCAGTTTAGCAACAGACCACAAGTCTGAATATATTACTGTACAGTTTCTACATACAACTACGCATGGAACCAGCATTAGCAGCCACTACTTAATCTACCAGGAGGTGGATTCTAGGACATCACTAGAACTTCGTGGAGCGTAGCTTGTAGCCATGGAAGGACTCGCTACTGGCCACCGTTCAGGATGATCCACAGCACCATAGAACTTCAGCATCGATAACTGTACATCCCTTAACTTCTGTCCGGCTAAATGCAGTCACATTCTCATCAGATGTAGTCGCAAACAAAGTTAAGTAACTCAAATTCTAGCAATGTACTAATACACAAAAGCCAAATAAGGCTTAACAAGTTTTTGCAGCTAAAGTAATTCAGCTTTTATAAAGTTAAGAAGTTTTGGCAAGCAATTGCAGCTTCTCTTTTCCCTACTGACAGATAGAGTATACTGCAGTAGTATTTTGAGCCAGTACAGCTCAATTATTCCAAAGACCATTTGGGATCAAAATAAAGTACTTTACATTTAGTATTTCAAAGCACAAAACATAGTGTATTTTCTAGGGAATTCCAGTTATTCCTGAAATCTACTTAGTGCAAATAGCAAAGTGCTATTCAATACTGATCTATAACAAATATAATTCCAAGTAAGAAGAATAAAGCAACAATTCTCTCTCTCCATTATTCCTGCTTCCTTCAATATTCCTACACTTCTAAACATATATATTTTTCTGGGCACGCTCAACCTTGCCCAGTGGTCCTCCGAAACCTATAGCAAATTCTGTCAGGCACACTAGCCTACAATGACTTTGTGAACTGTAATATATGATATTTCCAAGAAATATGTAAAAAGTGCTGGTCTGCTAGTAAACATGGATTCATCACCATCAATAGAACAAAGGGGAAAAAAAAGTAAATACTGTTTAGCTAAAGACAGCAATATAAACATAGACTCCTGAGATATCGCATTATAACTGCAACGATGTTTGAATGTTACACACAACCTATGAGTTACATACAAAAGGGGCAACAGTTTATCTGCAGACAGATCAATTTATTCACTACCGTTTATTACGAGGCGAAGAATTCTTTATCCCACAGAATCCTTTCACACGGACATCTGTGGGAATGTTGTATTTGACAACGTGCGAATAACTAGAGTTGCGGATTCTGAGGAAGAATATGACGTACTGATGAACGGTTAAGTTCTAAAAGAACTGCATGACGTTCAGAATAATCTATTATCAAAATTGAATATCGATGTCAATGGTAATAAAAAATATCTTAAGTAAAGATGATCAAAATAACATAGCTTTTAACAACGTGCGGCTAACAAAAGTAGTACCACCGCAATTGGAAGATGATGTGGTAACCAAACAATATCTTTAACACAGCTTCAGAGTCAAAGACATACGTTTGTTACAGCGACATTCTTACCGCCCTAGAAGGCCAAATTTCAAGTCTTGTTCAACAAACGCAAATTCTAACTCAAAAGCTGGAAGGAATTATAAATAAGTTTGATACAATGCATCACGTGAACTTTAACTATATCCAGTTCACCCAACATCAAGACAATCATATGAATGCATATACCCTGAGCACTGGAGATAATTATTTCAGTTTTCCAGTGAACTGTGAATTGTTGGACAGTTATATATATATATATATATATATATATATATATCTACCATCGAAGCATTACCCATATCCCATGTTGCTCAACGAACATCAAAAGAAAGTCTTGCGCGAAATTATCCAACATAGCAAAAGTATAAGACAATTTGTCCATTTGAGCAAAAACTTGTGTGACCTTGAAAAACCACCGCTATGTAAATTCAACCCCCTTTGGGATGTAAATCATGTCAGATAGTTAATATCATTCAGTGTTAAAATGGAATTAAAATGGAGCTTGGATGTATATCATCTGAAATGTTTTTTCCTATTTTTAAAGTCTTTCTTTCCTTAATTTAAAAAAATAAAACAATAAAAAATAACAGAAAAGAAATTAAAAGAATAAAAAATAAATCAAATAAAAATTTATTTAAAATGTATAAAATAGATTATTCTGATATGATTTTAAAAAATGTATGACATGCTATTCTAATACAGTTAACAGTAGATTGTTTTTATTACTTACATCATTGTTGGAGAATATGCAGATGTCCTTTTATCCGTAATGTTATTGTTGGCGAATATGCTGATGTCATCTCATCCAAGATGCTTCTTGGCAAAATGCGTAGGTTCATTCTTATGCTGAGATTAAAAACTTCTGATAGTATTGTATTTCCCATTTAAATATATATAGCTTTCTATTCTGTTATGTCTTTTTTGCACATGGTCCCCACTTAAAATATGCTGACCAGTGATAAAAGACCACGTCCCGCCAAGGAACCGAGATACCAATACCAAGTCAAGAAAAGGATTCAACCCATTGCAGCATACCATATCTGCACATGAACCCCACTTAAAATATTTTGACCAGTCGCAAAAGAGCGTGCCCCCCGCCAGATATATCAATAGCAAGGTCATCTGGTCTCACGACAGCGTCGTCCTTAGGCCATGAACACCTGGCCTCCCAAAAAGACGTACATTAAACACTCATTAAATTTAATTGCTCGGCTTCTAACAGAACATGTTTCGGTCTATTGTTTCGAGCCATCTGCTTGTGCAAAACAACATTCCGATGCGTTCTACCTTCTCACAGACCACGCACTGATTTATTATATCCTCACACATCAAAAACTCATTAAAATTAATTGCTATGCTCTATCTGTACGTGTTCATCCCATTAATTGTTTCTAGCCATCTGCTTGCACAAAAAAGGCATCCCGACACGTTCTAGATTCTCACGAACAACACCTTAATTTATTACTTACGCTTCAAGCAGGTTGCTCCCAAACCTTGGTGGGGCACGTGTTCTGGCATTCCTTCACGTATTATTTCCCACGACAACGCCCAATGTTTAGAGCCACCTGCTTGCTAAAAAAACAGCATTCCAATTACTTCTATATCCACATGAACCACACCTTAATTTATACATTTCAACACGTGCACATTTACTCCAGCATCAGATCACGTGTGTCCCGTGGCGGGCCACATGCCGCTGGTGAGGCGCGATCATCAGTTCATCATCAAGGACGTACTATTTCAAACCAATCACAGATAAGTAAGGCGGGGGTGAACATCCTGTTCAGCATCATGGAGATACAACATCCAACCAATTACAGACAAGCGGAGCAGGGCGAACCTCCAGTTTAATATCACGGAGGTACCATTCCCAATCAATACCGGCGCGGACCTCGGTTCATCATCATGGAGGTACCATTTCCAACCAATCACAGACAAGCAGGGCCACCTGCTTCCTACCGATGCGTTGTATATTCACATGAACCACACCCTAATTCATAACCTCACATCAGGGAGGCGCAAACCTTGGTTCATCATCAAGGAGGTACCATCCAACCAATCACAGACAAGTGGGGCGGAGCGAACCTCTAGTTCAATATCATGGAGGTACCATTTCCAACCAATCACAGCCAAGCTCCTCCATGGAGTTACCGTATCCAACCAAGCGGGGCGGGGCGAACCTTCAGATCAGTATCATGGAGGTACCATTTCCAACCAATCACAGCCTCCCAACAAGAGGTGGGGCGAGGTTCGGTTCAGGCATATGGAGGTACTACCCCCCCCCCCCCCCCGTTTACACTACTAAATATAACACTAGCTTCTTTCTGAATGTCTTAACTTCTTGACTCCAATTTTATCTGAACTTTAATAACAGACTACAATCTGAAGAATTTAACTTTCAAAAGTAGTGAGAAGCATCACTTTTACCTTTGTGGTTTTGAACTCCTGTTCACGAATGCATGAAAATAAAATAAAATTTTTAGTGCTTTATGTTTTGTGGAAGGCAACAGGAAACCATAAAATACGGTAAGTTAAGTGGTACTGAACATTTCTGATTGATGGTTATTCATTGATGATAACAAGATATTTACTTTTTGATTACAACTGTTTACATAATTCACTTAAACTTAGGGAGCTGCTAAAAGATAGGACAAAAAGAATTGAAAAGGGGGACAAATTTTAAAAACTGGGCACACATACATAAATTAAAATTACTGGAAATTATTTCTGTAGTTTAAAAAAATAATACTGCTACAGATCTTGTGACATTGTGCACAATAATCACGTGAAATAAAAACATGCAAACACAATAATCCAACTCAGTGCCAATCCAAACCCTAAAGGGCTAAAGCCAATCCTGATATTTGAAGTGTTACCTAAGCATTGCACAGTGGTCCCAATTGCTCTAAAAGCTGGCCAAAAATCCTTTTTGCAAAGTTGGAAATTCCAGTTCTTATCAGTTAATATAGGAGCCTACTATACATCCCTCAACACAAAAACCAATGAGATAAGAAAACATTCACTTGGTGGCGAGTCTTCAAAGTGAGTGGTTATGAGTGACAATGTTTTCTAGCCAGCTACAGTAATTTATTCAGTGTTGTTTGAAGCAACGATTATTCTACTTCTTTGTGATCCAGAAGTTCAAAAATATTTTGATAAATACATTATTATAGCCTATACAATTGTACTGTACTTATGGTATTCTACAATCAGATGTTTTGTTTGCATGATGAATATTATATGAGTTTTTATATATATTTAAAAAAAAATAATCATATTTGTAGGCCTAAAAAATTCCAGACTAGTCCTGAAGCTTGTTTTTTCAAATATATCTCGTTATAAGTGTTGTCTCATAGGCCATCAGGAAGAAAATGGCCCAAACAGGCCCGCATTGAAGATATTTTGTTCTAAAGTATTTAACTTTAGGTGTGTTTGAGAAAATGGTGATATTACAAATTATTCAAAAAAGTTTAAAACATGATAATAAACCTACTTACAGTTAACTAATAGGAAATATTTCACTTACAATAGACCTAGCAAGATTAATTATCGTTGACTAATTTGTTTAGGGGATAGGTTAATAATGGAATATTGATGTTCAGGGAAGGCATTATTTTGCACCGAGAAGCAGGGGGATGCAAGGAGCAGAAAGCCAGTGAAAGTGGTGCAGAAAGATCTTATAACATTAACATTTTTCAAAAGGACAACAGTCGTTTCTGTATTGAGGTGTTTTGAAGGCTAGATAACAGAAATAAAACAGTAGAATGGTTTCTGAAAAACAATGATGAATGCTTAGTCAAAAATGTTTAAGCAATCTCAAGGGCGAGCAAATGCATCATGTGTACTGGGAAAAGAAGAAGGCCCGAAGTTGATTTTCCAGAAGGAAGTTTATGTTTCAAATGTAGGAATACCGAAACTCTGCGACAAACTATCGACAGTGTTGGAACGTTAACATTTGCAGCAGAAATGAAATATTGCAAATCTAGAAATGTCGACTTTGCTAAATTGCTTGACGATATGCAGAAAACTCCAACCAGAACTTCTAAAATGAGAAAAACATGGAAATCGACATCTACCACTCCTGTAAAACAGTATAATGAAGACAATGCACTTGCTTTCTTTTCACAAGCGGATCTTATGAAACATTAATATCTGATTATGAGACAAGGTGTTAAATAGTTAAATGCAGATATTTATCCTTCTTATAAAAGAATCCTAAACACAAAAAAGAAATGTTATGCATTTTCCATAGAAATAACAGAAAGATGTACTGAAGTTAAACTACAAGAACTACTTGACCATACTGCCACCAAACTCTTAACTATGCAAGAACCTGCACTATCAGTTTTAGGGAACATTGTAAAAGATTAGTGCAAAATACAAAAAGAACTTCGTAAGGACTTGGAGAGATGCATAATAAATTTACTGTTTGCTGATGACCAGGCTTATTATAGCCTACAAAGAAGACGATCTTCAGATAGCTATATACAGCCTTGTTAAAAAAATTAACAAATACAACCTCCAGATCTCAGAGAGAAAACAAAAGTGATGGCCAGAAACTATGATTAAGTTTAACAAGGCAACAGCGGTTCCGATGTTGCTCTATGGATCTGAATGTTGGGTTTTAACAGCAGAAAAGAATTCAATCGGCAGAAATGAAATTTGTATGTGCAGTAGGAGGAAAAAGGCTTATAGATAAGATCCAAAATGAAGTAATTAGATGTGAAGTTAATGTTTTTAATTTAAATGACAAAATAAAAAAAATAAAACAGGAAGACTATTTTAATCATGTTTTAAGAATGGACGAAGAACGCACTCCATGAATCCTGTTACGATATAGACCAAGAGGTGGACACTGGAAAAGGGAACACCCAGAAAAACGCTGGAGAGACCAATTTAAGTAATAATATAAAGGGGGAAAATATGTATATATGTAGTTTGGAGTCCGAACGGGCCGTTTGGCCCAAACCTTGTAGTTAATGATGATGATGATGATGAACTTCGTAAGGCATGAAGACTTATTGCAGATCAGCCAAAACCAGGTGGTAGCAATAACACAAATGATGGCAATCCGGCCAGAAGTTTTTTTAACATAAAGATGAAGCATCTAGAATCATAGAAATTGACAAAGAACTTATTCATGATTTGAAGTTGTTTTGAAAACAATATCTACCGGTTTTGAAGTAAATGCAATAGCTTTCAACAAATACGCCAGAGATACAGCACAAATGTTTGTCAATCCTTACCCTCGGTTTTAAATGCCTCCTTCTGAACACAAAACTCTCATTCATGGATCTGATATAATATCATCAGTAGGGGGTGGATTTCTATGACCTAAAAAATAGGATATATGCATGCATGCATTTATAAAATAAAATATTACTTTACCAGTTACACATTGTGTATATTTTTTTAAAGTTTCATTACAATTCATTTTATTAAAATATGTTAATTATTTAAAATATCTGTAAATTTTGAAAAATTATCATTATAATGTAAAATTTACAAAATATGATATGAAACTTCAAAATTTCTTTAATATGCACACAAATATGCCAAAAATATGACCTAAATATGCATATTCATACTAAATATGCTACAATAGTTGAAAATTTCCTAAATATGCAGTTATATGCAAAATAAAAGCCGTTCCATTTTCACCAGGGTGTTTGGAATCGGGTTTAAATTATTCGGAAACCTGAAATAATGCAAAGGGGAAAAATATGACATGTCATAGAAATCCGCCCCCTAATCATCAGCAATGCTTCCAATTGGAAGAAGCTAAAGAAGTCAGAAACAATTAAGAAAACATGATTCCAGAAAAGTATCACAACATGCAACTAATTCAGACACTTTTAATTGCCTGCTAGCAACATCTGACCCCTTATTTTCATCTGTACATCAACAGTTCAGAATAAGAAATTAGAGGAAGAGTCTTTCAGTTGGTGTTATCTGTTCATTAAATCCAGATGGTCCCAGAGCAGAAACATCAGAGAACATGAGTGACAGCGACGCAACGAATAAATTATAAGGAAATATTTTACCATTTTTCTTTACCATTTGATCAGAAGCGGGTTCGACACGAGTAAAAATTTCTGAAAAATATTTTGAGTGAAAATGTTTAGGAGAGAGGAAGTTACAGTGAAATTAAAATTTAAAGTATTTTTAACATAGCCAAAGTTAAATAAAGTTAATTAATGTTTTGTACACACATTAAGCAGGCAATTTTAAGATATATAAATTAAGTGTAAGAGAAATTCAGGGAATTTAAATGAAAATGTAATAATTAATACTTAATAATTTAATAATTATTAAATTAACTCAGTTTTGGCCAATGGAATTATGATTTTTAGTCAGTTGTCATACATTACAACCTGACTGGTGAAAATTGAACAATTTAATGGGTATATTGTTTTAATGATAATGGAATTTAGAATGAAATAATGCATTGGAATTAGCACTCTGGAAGTGAAACGATAAAGAAAATTAACAAATGACAGAAATATAGTGAGTTATATTACAATCAGTTTAATTTGGTCGGCCGCGGTGGTCTAGGGGTAGCATGCCCGCCTCTAGAACCGCAGGTCGCGGGATCAAACCCGGCCATGGTTGATAGATTTTTCAAGACATAAAAATCTGGGCACAGAGTCCTCCGGGAGGGACTTTAAGCTGGGGGGGCCAGTATCATAGATTTACAGCATGTCAAAGAACTCCAAGCCTAAATTAGCCCAGCCTTTCACATCCAAGTAATACCTTAGTTTCCTAGGGGGTTGTGAGACGATGGGCATACCACCTGTCCCTCTGCCCTCTCTCAGAAAATAATTTTAACAAAATTCACATAGGTATCAGAAACCTCCAAATGGAGGCCCTTCGCCCCCGACACAGGGGATAGAGGACATATCAGACAATCAGTTTAATTTGGTAAAAAAAAAAGAGTTTTCATTATTTGTTGCAATATAAAAAAATTGTTTGATTTATGGATACTGATGATTATGAGAAAAAATGAAACAAATAATGTAGTTTACAAGGAATTTACAAATGTAATAAAATAAAATAATTTACGTAGAATGTACAAATGGTAAAATAAATTGGAACCAATAAGATAGGAAGGATTTTGAATTTGAAAAATGTAACAGACAAATTGTATATTTTAAATATTGAAATTACTTAAATAATAGTATGCATAATGCACATAACTTGAGTTTTTTTTACTGTTTTGAGTATTTGTTGCTGCTCAGCATGTTTTTTTCACATTTTAGTTTACAGTATTTTCAGACACATGTGTCTGTCATTTATTATATAAAGAAAAGTAGGAAACAGTCATTCAGTCATTTAAATCAGTAATTAATACATTTTAAAATTCAAACTAAGCATTATTGTGAAATAAATTAGTTATTACACCAGGCAAATATAGTAGGCATTTATTATTGCAAGAGAAATATTGTAATTATGAAAAAAAAAAAAAGGAGCATAGTATTTAAAATTATTTGCATGGAGTGTATGTTCTAGTAAAGAAAGAAAGAAAGAAAAAAAAAAGGAAAAAGTTCTGTTGATCATTGACACGATGCGATATGAGCAATATTCTGAATTGTTCTAAGTAAAACCATTACCAATTAGAATTTGTCCATGGTTAGATCAATAATTATTGTAACATTGTGAGAGTGTTTTTATATCACTTCATTATGAGAGATATATGCATTCCTAGACAAAAGAGACATCCAGATTCCTACATCCCGTAGATTGTTTTTTTGTTTTTGTATTTTCAGCGCTGCAGTTTTAGCACCCAGCAGTTCGTTAAATGGACCAGAGACCTAACTGTTAATGGATCTCTAGATGAAAAGAACATCGAGTTTCAACGACTTCCATTTGAGAGGATGAAAACCATATGGGTTGGGTATACAAAACCCATGGTAAAATGAGAAAAATTCAAATTTTACATTGGCAGTTTATTATAAAAAGATTTATATTATTTTGCATTAAATTTTGTTCAGAAATTGAGAACATTTTAATTCAATTTAAATTTAAAATAATTACTGATCACTTAAATATATTTTGAAAACAAGATTATTTACGGATGGCTTTACCATCCAGGATTATTTTAAGAGTAAATTAAACAAGAAAAAAATCTTTTCTTCTCAGAAAATTTTATTGTTTAGTAATATTAGTAAATATTGTGTTAAATGGGTTATCCACTGGAAGTGACTCTGTGGATCAAAATTTTTACACTAGTATGCAGGATTCCCCAGGACAGAATGAATCTCTGGCTAGGGTAGAGAACCCTACCAAAGTGGCCACCGAGACCTTCAAATAGTTAACCGAAAGTCGTAGAAGAACCAACAGTGTTTTTTAAGTAATTAAAGACAGAAAATACTAAGAAAATACTTTATAGGACAAATTTTTAAGTTGGAAAATTAGGGAAAAAACTAACATTTTAAAACATATTTTAAAATAATTTATTTTATTTTATTTTAAAAGGCTGAATGGAAAGTTTAACAACTTATTAATTAATGGAAAAATTTAATTTATGAAAACATTTACATTTTCTTGTATGATATATGTAAAGTTTTGTTTGAAAATCTAAGCTACAAAGACTAACAAAATTTAGTTGAATGTTATAGAGAATTGTTTAACAAGTAATACAATATTAACATATATACATATATAAGGTATGTATGAATGAATGAATGAATGAAGAGCTTTTATTTTTAACAAGAAATAAAGAAACAAGAAACAAGAAAAAAACTATCTTTTTACATTATTCGTTGTATGAGGCCTTAGGCTGTTCATGCTTTCACTGTGCACAAGCAAAAATGTACCTTAAAAGTAAAACTAAAAGCACAAAGATGAACAGTTAAAAAGTAAATATACAAACAAAACTTCACACACACACACACACACACACTTCCCACAAAAATAGCACATACACCATACCCTTAAACACACCAACCAAATATATTTTACATGTTATCCTATATACAGCCGTCTACCCCATCGGAATACTCCCCTTACTCCCTCGGTCTCACTCCCTCAGCCAGTTCCATCCTAAGCTGCCTCATTTTGGACATAAATTTCCCCACCCCACAAAAAATCTAGTGTTGAGCAGCAGATCATATGTGAAGAGCTGACCCCTACAAGCAGCAGTGAAAGACTCTGGTAGATGCCATTGCCTCAGTGTTTCCGTGAATGTACACTCTGCCAAAATATGGTGTGAAGTTTTTCCTGCCCCACAAAGCGGGCACATTCTCTCCCCTCATCATTTATAATTTTAATTGCCTTATATATGTAATATGAGAGCTGCACCTCTTATGGTAACATTTGATCAATGACTATTATTAATTAATATTGACATTTTTATTGGACGAAACATTTCATTCTGGCTTAACATGAACTCAGCTCCAAGGAATTCAAGGTATCACCTTGCCCTGTGGGTAATAGGCAATAAAACGTCAATGGCGAGAATGGAATCTCTTTAGACCACGTGTATGCAGCAGACAGGGGGCTTCAAGTGAAAAGGTAAGTCTTTTGAAAGCTACCCTGTACATTTTGGCCCTCTCTAGGATGAAGAATTAAAACAAAAATGAAAAGCATGTACTGTAATGGTAGTATCATCTTTTGTGGGGGAAGAGAGTGGTGTTATATGCCAGAACATTAGGTCCTAGAACAAAAGGAAAATCTACAGTGAGTCTCAGACAGATTGCACCCGCTTGCTGCGCGCCGTGCTTCTCTTGTGATGACTCAACACTTCCCGCGTCGCGGCCAGCTGTGTCTCCGCAGATAAATAAACAATTCCTGCATAGCCTGCAGTTGTGCATTGTTCTCATGTTGTACAGACGTGAAAGTGTTATTCTGTAGTTTGTCACAACTAAAAGAAAACATTAGGATAGAGATAGATGGTTCGCTATGGAAGAAAACTAAATTGAGTGGGTAATGAGTGGCACAGTACATCGCAAGATAAAACAGACTTGTTTTCACAAATACTGGAAAGTCAATTTAAAACAAATCCCACTTTAGATCCAGTTTTCGACAGCATGATTAAAAATGAAGTAGATATCCCCCTGCAGTTGTCACCATTATCGATCCACATCACTCCTGGTCAAGTTCTGAATACAATTAAAAGAACCTCCCCTAAGAAGACGCCTGGAAACGACTTGATTACTCTACCACTTCTTAAAGCTTTCCCCAGAAAAACTCTCGTGTAATTAACACAGATATTTAATGCAATTCTTAGACTAACTTATTTTCCTAAAAAATGGAAATACGCCATTGTTGTTATGATTCCTAAGCCTGACAAACAGAAGAGTGATCCTCACAGCTATCGGCCTATCAGTCTACTTCCTCTATTTTCCAAACTATTTGAACGCCTTCTTTTACCTCATCTTCTGAACTCTCTGGGTTCAGTTATTCCAAATACGCAGTTTGGATTCAGGTCTGCACATTCTTGTAGTCAGCAATTACACCGGGTAGTGGACACATTATTAGACACTTATGAAGAGAAGTCTGTGTGTCTTGGATTATTCTTAGACACAGAGAAGGCGTTTGATAAAGTATGGCATGATGGTCTGCTGTACAAGGTTAAATCTCGACTGTCAGACACATTATTTAGAATACTGCAATCGTATCTATCTTGTAGAACATTTTCTGTGAAACTCGAAAATTCTCAATCTTCCGTCAAAACCATAACTGCGGGTGTGCCACAAGGGAGCGTTCTTGGCCCGCTGTTATATCTTATTTATGTATGTGACTTCCCAGCAGACAATAGCCTGACAATAGCCCAGTTCGCAGATGATGTTGCTGTCTTAAGTAAAGGGTCCTGTGAGACAACTGCTAATCAAATTCAGGAATTTGTGAATCGGATTGATGATTGGTGTGTTAAATGGAAAGTTAAAATGAACCCACGAAAATCCAAAACTGTTCTCTTCACTTATAAACGGAATGTACATCATCACCCAATTTACTTACAAAATGAAGAAATACCCCAGGCTGATAAAGTAAGATACGTTGGTTTAATTTTAGACAAAAAACTTACATGGAATTCCCACATTACTCAACTAATGCAGAAACTCAGATACAGAATTCATCGGGTTAAACATCTCATCAAAGGATCTTCTTCATTGCAACTTCAATTCAAAAGACTTATTTATATATCTTTAATCCTTCCTGTATGGTCCTTTGGGTGTGCTCTATGGGGATCTGCCTCCAAAACACAAATCAACAGAATTCAGACTCTACAGAACCAGGTTTTACGACTCGTCACAGATGCACCTTGGTATGTCCGCAATGTTAACCTTCATGCCGATCTGCATTTATCCACAGTGGAAGCTACAGTCCAGTCCTGCTACAAAAGACTTTATAAAACATTCACTAATCATCCAAATGAACTAATTAATGAGATCCCTCATCATCTACCACCTGACCACCACTTACGTAGACTTAAGAGGAAACATCACAGCGATTGTTTATGTTAATTCCAGCCTATACCTACTTTACTTGAGGACAATCATTGGATTGCAACCTCTCCTCATGTTCCACTAATGTTAACAAATCATTATACTTATGAGCACAATTGAAATATGCATTTGTATAATAAAATTTTCTTATATATTAAAAAAAAAAAAAAAAAAAAAAAAAAAAGATAGAGATAAACTCAATAACGGAAGAGCAATTAATGCGTATTAATCGGAATTTCCTATCACGATGACAAAAATGTGTGGATGTAGGAGGAGTACACTTCCAGCATCTCCTGTAATAAGGTAGGTGCCTATTTTCGTTATTTTCGAACTTATTTCATTTATTTTCATTGTCACGCACGGACAAGTCAGTCAACTGACAGGCAGTTCCTTTGCCGCATACCGGGGATAGGAGCGTCATCTGGGGGGAACCCAACGCGCGGTGCGGCGGATCCAATCTGACTGAGACTCACTGTAGTTATTTGGATGTTTCATTTAAGTTACCACACAAGAGGAGGCTATATTAAACCAAACAGCAGGAAGTGTGAAGAGGAGAAAAATGTGTGAATACACTGTCCTTAAGGGGGGGGGGGCTGGTAAAGGTGGCAGCTTGCTAGGCTACAGTAATGAATCGCTCCTCAGCAAGTCTTTAAGTGAAAAGGTGAAGGTCATCACTGTCAACTGTTACCAGAAAAAGCACTAAAGTTCACAATCACTAAAGTGCAAAGGTAAGAGTGCACAATCATATATACAAGTAAAGATAAAACAGTGTCTATTGGAAATAAAAGAGAAAACAAATACGAGGAAAACATGGCGGATGATGAGGATCAGCATGAAGATCTACGTTCGTGGGAGGTGCCATGGCAGTTGAAGTGTAGCTGTTGACAATGGTAGTGAAGGCGATGAAACTAGTACAGGTAAACTATACCAAAAGTGAAGTTTTGTGTTAAATTCGACTCATATAGCGTATTTTACGGACCATAAGACGCACTTTTTTACTTTGAAAACAGAGCCTTGACAGTTGGCTGTGTATAAAGGACATTAAAAAAAAGTGTGCGTGGAACGACACGCGACAGAAGTTAAACGTTTTAATTTTTGGATTTTTTTCAATTTTGGATGATTGGATTTTTTCAATTTTGGATTGTTGGACTTTTTCATATTGGGTTTTTGGTCTTTTTAAATTTTGGATTGTCTAAATTTTTGATCCTTTAATTTTTTTATTTTGGAATTTTGAATTTTTTAATTTTGGAATATTGGATTTTTAACATTTTAGATCTATGAATTTTTTATTTTTTGGATTTTTTAATTTTCGATTTCAAAATTTTTTAATTTTGGAGTTTTTTATTTTTAAATTTTGGATTTTAGATTTTTAAATTTTGGATACTTTATTTTTTAAATTTTGGATTTTTGAGTTTTTAAATTTTTAATTTTTTAATTTTGGATTTTTTATTTTTCTAATTTTGGATATTTGGACTTTTTAATTTTGGATCTTTGATTTTTTTAAATTTGGAATTTTGGATTTTTAAATTTTGGATCTTTGAATTTTTTTATTTTTTGGACTTTTTAATTTTGGATTTTAAATTTTTAAATTTTAGATCTTAGAATTTTAAATTTTGGATTTTCGATTTTTAATTTTTAATTTTTTAATTTTTTAAATTTTGGATAAGCCTAATCATTGAGTTGATTGTTTTCTGTGCAGTCCGTTCCGTCACACCTCACTGATTTCATGACGATTTTGAGCGTAACACTAATTTTGTGTGATTTTGAGCGTTACACAAGCTCTCGATTTACCCCTACCACAGCTAAAGAAGTTTCACTTCAAAAATTAAAATTATGGTAAATATTCCTGGAAGACCATAGTTATAAACAAAGTGTTTTAAATGATAAGATTGTTACAAATTTTGGCAGACTGTAGGCCTACTTCAGTGCACTTGTCACAATAGTAAAATGAGGGTATTCGGTGCAAAAAGAAAGGAATACGAAAGGAGTTGTTTCTTCCCGGTGATTTAAATGAAAGCAATGACCTCTAAACAGCCTTATCAGATTACACGTACCACATGCTGAATTGAGGATTAGAGGGTGTAAAAGTATTTCCAGTCTTTCATGTGAAATCAGTTCAGTTGTTAAAATTTACACGATGCCACCTGTACAAAAGAGATTTTCGTACAATGCATATTTTAAGTTAGAAGTGATTTACACTGATTCCATTGTACAATTCGTTTATGCAATGAAGTATATTTTTCCCTTTAAAATTTTTGGTTTAGAATCACATTAAATTTCTTTTCCTTTAAATTTCTATCCTAAATTTTATGGTCCATAAAATACGGTAATTAGAATGTGTAATTCACTGATTACATGGCTGCTTCAATAGCACTTTTATAAACAGGATGAAGTGGACATGGAGATCCAAAATAGCTGGACCCTCTTGCTTAAAAGTTATTTGTTTTCTTTTGCTGAGGGTAACAAAAACCTGGTAAACAAGACTCCCATGGGGACAAAACAAGATCTTGTGGCACACATTGCAACAATAGCTGGGATAGACCCAGAATGTGCCCAGTGTAGGAGAAAGCTCTCTTACCAGTATTAATATGTATTATGTTAAACATTCAAAGTGCATGCTAATATCCTGCCATAATTGCATGTGTAGTGAATTCCCGATCAAGCCTGCCCACAGTTTGGGCAAGCATCAGAAGAATCAGTATTGGAAAGTTATTCATCAGGGCCAGTTCACTGTGCTGCAGTTTTTCTTTTGGTCTTTTCTTAAACAAACTGCAATTCCTCTTCATGTTATGTTATGCATCTTAATAGCATTTGAATCGAGTTTTAAGGAATTCGGTCTAGATTTAACAGAGTTTCATCAAATTTAACTTCTGTGATGTCTCGTGTGTTAAATCAAATGCATTCACATGAGAACATGTTAAATTTCTAAAGTAAACATTTCTAACTGCATATTATTACATCCAGAGTGACAAAACATTCGTGAAATGTGAAATTTTGTTCTGAAGGGGTTCAATGTAAAGTCATCTCAGCTCCATGTAACTGTAACTTTTAACTTAACAAAAAATAAATAAATAAACAGTTGTATTGTGATCCTTATAACACAATAAATAATATGCAGCAAAGTCTTTGAAACTGTTTTTCCCTTAGGTTTCTGTCAATTTCTCGTTTAAGCTACAGTTTAAATAAAAACTTTCTTTTGAAAAAAACTTTTCTGGATCATCCCAGCTAATACTGTATGAGGTATAGGGCATGTTTTTAAAGTCATCTGTAAATCCACTGGTGGAAAAGTCCGATTGTTGCCAATTAAGTCATGATGATTTTGTGATGTGACTACTGTTGACTTTAATAACAGGTTGATGGATTTCGGCGAGTATTTGAGTTGTATAATAATTATTGTACCATGGAATTGTAAGAAGTTGATATAGTTATATATATATATGATGGGAAGGGAACTAATAACTGAGTGCTATAAATCTTATAAATCATTTTTGAGCATATTAAAATCAATAATAAATTTGGCACCTAACCTCAACGGGAAACTATGGATAGCCTGAAGTGCTGTCAGTTTTGAGACATTTGGAAACCAACATTAATTAAAGATTTTTAAGTTGATTTTGTTCTTTTCTCGTCACAAAACAATATCAACTCATCGCTGTCATTTTTGTAGGACACATACTCTGATGAAGAGCAGTTCATAGCTTTCACATGAAAATAAACTCAGTTTATTTATGAATGAATAAATAAATTTGAACAATTGTGCATTTATTGATGTCTAGTGGTACTTGTTGCCTGCTTCTCTGCTTCGCCATGTCTGTCACCTAAGAAGCATCATACATAAAGTCTGATGAGTCTGACTGCAATTGATGACTTTCATCACACAAACACTGGTGAATTTAAAAACAGTGATGCTTCACTGGTGAATTGTTGAGTGACTTTACATACAGTACGATGGAATTGTTGATTTTAAAATGTACCCTATACACACCATAGGCTAGAATCCACACAAACTCTTTATGCTGAACACTAGACCTTTACTGAAATCAGATAATACTGAGATCGAAGTCTGAACTATGAGTAATGAGTGACCCTAGCAGATTCTAACCATATTTGTTGAGGTTACACACGCACCAAGTCTACGAATCAGTGTTTCTGTATCGACAAGTAGATTGCAAATGTAGTGATTTCTTAAATCCATTTTTCAGTAGGTTATATATAATTTTGCAGGAATTAAGCTGAAATCCAATGAAATTCTGATATCTAAATGATCACATCACAATTCTGAAGGGAGTTTTATTTACTACTAATACATCACTGTTATTAAGCTGAAGAACTACTATCACCATGCTGTTTCGAAACTTGAATCTTAAATAAATTATGATTAATCATAAATAATGCTTTGATATGTACAGAATTGTAAAATATGTAAGAAGCGAACCAGTGTATTTTTATTTCATTACACAAAATCATATTATTAAAAATATTGCAGATATTTCAGGGGGGGTAGAACCCTCTGATCCTCCGCATACAGTACGACCATGCTATGTAATAATAATTATTATTGTTCAATCCTAGTCATGAATCTGAAATTTCAAGCATGTAAGGTTAAGCCTCTGATCACAGACTGTATACGAAGGAAAGGGGAAAAGGATAAAAATGAATTTGGACCCTACATCGTAAACAAAGAAATAAAAAGTTCACAAACTTGGGGTTAGTAATTTATTGATTTAAATACTGGAGCTTCCTACTTTTTAATGAACTGAGCAGCGAAAACACTGATCACTAATGAAGGACGTAGCAAATTGAAAACACATCCACTGATTACACATCCAAAAAAAAAAAAGAAAATTAAAGAAGATTATTGACACTGGTTTGGAGCACAGTCTTGGTTTGAACAAGTGATAAATTATTGTAAATCTTCTGGAGATGTTGTTCTCTTCAAGAGGATGTGATGGCGTGATTGACTGTGACATAGTCCTGATGTTAATAGAGTCGGCTTGTGCAGTGAACAATGATTCCCATTACCATAGTTTGGTGAAATAAATTTACACTATTGTACACAACCTTATGATGCACACTGTAATAGCCTGGATAATAATGATGAAATTTTTACATGTTGTGTTGTGAAGCACTTAGCTGCGTTGTAGAGGTTATGAGCGATGTACTACATTATGACAGTATTGTATGTAGCGAAGCGTAGAATATGAATTATATTATTAGAAATTAAGTAGAAGGTCCATGACTTCTTCGTTTGACGTCGCGAGTAACGACACAGCCCACAGGAGTTCATGGCGAACTGGCTTTGTTGTTCCACTCGCTAAGAATACTAGAAATTAACTAGCACCCATGATTTCTTTGTTTGGTCGCAGAGCAGCGACAAAAACTTGCGTGCAATTCTTAACACAAATTAATGGCAACTGGCAGCGGGAATTGCCCCAACTGGCAGCGGAAATTGCAATTTTTATATGCGTTGATTGCGCAATTGATATAACATAAACAAATTATGCCATCTTAATTCTGGTTCGATGAGATTTTCCGCGTGAAATTATGTTTGGCCAATAAGATTAATTTATTACGTCATGGTAGGTTTTACCATGAAATTCATTAATTAAAGTTACTAACAAACCAACAAAGGATTTCCTTTAATTGTCTGGCTAAACAGTCTATGTATTGAAATGACATGTGAACAAGTGAGGTTAAGCGCACGTGTTATTATAACATATTGGCCGCTGATTTTTTATGAGCAGTTTTAGGGATATTTCGAAATGTTTAGGGTGCTTTACATTAAGTCGTAATTGCAGAAAACTCGTGAACGAATGTACAAAAGTTTCTGCATTCATTTACTGAATGGTATTTGACCGTCGGCTTTATGAATTGATACAGAATTTCTGAATCCCAAACATATAAAATGGAGAAACTGATAAGTCACTAGATATTTGCGAGACGGGCAGATTTTAGTGTAATTTGTAGCAATATGGTAACACTGAATGAATTCCAGCGCCACCAAGTGTTAATTTGACAAATGAAAGACAAATTATGGTGGAAAACAAATATGGCGCTCTCAGCAGTATACAACTGCATCAAAGTATCAATATTACACGAAATATTGCTCACTAAGGCAAACAAAATCACATGAACATTTATTAATTATAGTGACAAACAGTGGCATGAATGGAAAACACGTGTGAATTATATTTAGCAGTAATGGGAGTAATGGTAAGAAGATTTCGATTTCGGAAAACATACCGAGACGAAGGAGTCGACCTCAAATAATGAGGTAACATTTCTTCTGTGGAACATAGGTCTAAAAAAACGCAATGGCGTTTTGGATACAATAACAAAATATGACGCAATAATAACAACTGAAACATTTCTAATGGATAAATACAACTTACAGGGATACTATGGAATACACACATTAGCAAAACCCATAGAAGGGATGCCAGCAGGGGGGTATCTATAATCCTGAAACCAACCCTAGGGACAATAAAACAAGTAATCAAAGAGGAAAACATGCTGATAGTAAAAACCCCAATCATCACAATCATAAGTCTCTACATCAACCCGCAGACAACCGCAATCGATGCAATCGAGAAAATAGAAGAAGCATTCACGCATGTAGACGGGGATGAAATAATAATCCTAGCAGGCGACATGAACTGTAGGATAGACAAACCAAACAGCAAAACGAACCTCATAATGGACACACTAACAGAAAAAGGCTCACACTGGTAAACAAGCCCACAATGAAGCACCTAATGGATCCAGCTCCATCGACCTCGTACTATACAAAGGCAATATCACGACCATAACCAACCAACAAGGCCTATGGACATCAGCAATGGCGCCGATAAGAAAGCACCACTGCCTTCTAAACTGAATTAATCGTGTATACACTGCCTGTCCTATACGGCTAATTTTGCGTACTCGGCGACATTACAGATGGCAGCACCTTTCACACCCAGACTGTTGCTTGTTTTTTGCTACGACATTGTTGATTATGTAGTCCTGTCACCGCCGTCTCATAATCACTGCATTCTAAACTGTATTACTCCTCGAGACGGCGGTGCTCATAATATAGTCTATCAATGCGTCTAATTAATTTACATTTATTTAATTATTGCTCCAAAATTCCATTTCAAGGTAAGTGTCATATACTGGAATAATATTACGTTCTACACAAATAACACAAGTATCTGTGTCTGTTTAATGCTTATTTTGATTAGTGATTGCTGCAATCTGGGTGTGAACTGTGTCGCCTCTACTGGATAAATTAGGCAATTTAACAATACTCTGAACTCCATGTTAAAATAAAGCATAGGACAGGCAGTGTAATTCTCGAGACGGCAGTGGAAAGCACATACCAATAGTAACAACGGCAATACTACACCAAACAAGACCAACATCCATAACAACGCCACACAAACGTTCAAGGAAGATAGACATAGAAAAACTAGAACGCAACAAAGAAAAATTAGAAGAAGCAAATCAATTAATTACTCAGGACGAGATAGATAAGGGGGTCGCACAAATCACAGAAATCATACAAGCATGTAGTAGTCCAAACAAGAAAAGAAACGATCACAGCACTGCATCTAGCAAGAACCACAGATCAGAGTGAAGACCTTACCAGGTACGCAAAACATAAACAAGAATACAAGAAACTAATAAAAGAGAAAAAAAGCCAACTACATTGAAGAAGAGGAAAAACGATTAACCGAAGAAGCAAGAAAAGACCCTTACATGGTGCTCAGGAAACCAAGACCAACAACAGCGAATGAAATACCCATGGAAACGTGGGAAAATCACTTCCAATGCTTACTATACCACCAACAAGGAATCAAAGCGCAAGAAACACAAACTGGAGCAATCTTTGAACACCCAAATTACATTACTAAAGAAGAGATAATCCACACCATAACGTCAGCTAAGAACAAGAAAGCAGCAGGTCCCGACGGAATCTGTGCTGAACACCTAAAACATTCACTGCAACTAATGGAAGACTTATGGCACAACTTATACAACAAATGTATAAGCTTAGGAAAAATCCCAGAAGCCTGGAGAACATCAATCATAAAAATCTTATATAACGGGAAAGGAGATTCCAACAACCCAGATGGTATTGCACTCGAAAACGCTGCGTTCAAAATATTTACAAAAATATTAACGAACAAGATCACAACCACAGTGGATAGACACATACCGGAGTGCAAATGTGGCTTCAGAGAGGGAAGAGGCACACTACAAGCGGCGAACTACCTCATTGATTAGATTGAAGACGCCTTAAGACACATTAAAAAGAAATACTTTGCAGTATTCATTGATTACAAGAAAGCGTTCGACCTCATCAATACTTCGTCAAAAACTCCGACTCCCCTTAGAAGACTCAAGCCCACTAACAACAATTGTGTCAAGCATCCTGGACTACAATTTCGTACAATTATACGACGAGGTCACACTCTCAAATAAAATAAAGCAAACAAATGGTGTACTGCAAGGCAACCCCATATCAGCCCGGTGCTCTTCAATATCATGACAGCAGACATCGTTGATATCACCAAGGACAGCACGACATCGATCATAATGTAAGCCGATGACATGGTACTGGGATCATCTAACAAAGAGGAACTACAATGTACACTAAACAAACTTGAAAAATGGGCAAATGAAAACTGCTTGAAAATAAGTCATCAAGAAACTAAGCAGATGACCTTCAGAAAAGGAGGAAAGGCCACTAAAAATGACAGACTAACTCTACTCGGCGAGCCACTAGAAGTCGTGTCGCAGTTCACCTACCTAGGCATCACACTCCAAACAACCATAAAATCCTTCAGAATACATGTACAGCAAAAAGTAGCAGCAGCAATTAGAGCAGGGAAAACCGAACTTTGCGCCCCATGCGAGTCCCTCACTCCAACTCTCTAACTCCCTCCCCTAGCGGCGGCATTTGAACTACTAGTAGCGACGGTGGCGCCATCTCTTAATGAACTGATGAAACAGAGAAAATAATTTATTTCTTCTTTATTCTCTTCCTTTCCCGTCTCCTTCCTCTCTTCCTCTCACCCCCTCTTCACCCAACCTACCTATTTGAGACATATTCCTAACAGTAAATTTTGGATCGACCGGGATTCGAACCCGGGACCCCTAGCATTATAGCTAGGAGTCTTGACCACTACGCTACGAGTGAATGTTGAGCACTGAAGGAAGCTTTCGTATATCAGAGTTATGTTAGGGGGATTTAATAAGTTTTAACGCAAGAATCGGTTTTTATAAGTAGTGTTGGTACAAGGGAATTTTCCTGCATCAATTAAGCCACATTTTATGTTATAATACGGCGTTTATTATAATTATGAAATATTATGTATGGTACAAGGGTATCTTTTGTATTGTGAAATACCCTATTTTGTTGGAAGGGTCGTTTATATAATTGTGAAATTTTATGTGGAGGTGCAAGGGGCTTTCTTTATTGTGAAATATTAGGTGACATATCAATTGCAATTATGCATTACCGGCGTTGAGCAACGGCTACAGGCATGAAGGTATGCGTTGCGGGTAAGTGGAGCAGGCGGCACGCGGGAAGAAGCCGAGATGGGTGGAAGCTGCCAGGCGAGTGGCGAGTGGAAAGGGGAGCAGCATGGGGCGCAAAGTTCTATTGCTCTAAGGCAATATACAGCATCAACCATTTTCAGCAACTATCAACAGAAACAGCAATGGCGTTGTTCAAGACAGTGATAACCCCAATAGCAACATATGGAATGAATATAATATGGGACAAACTTAAAAACAGAGACATGGCACAAGTAGAAACGGTGAAAGCTCGCTTCATGAAGAGTTTGGTGGGAGTTGGAAAAACGGCACCATCGAGAATGACGTACGTCCTAATGAAAGAGACCTTCTTCATTGAAGATATTAGACAGCAGCTACTCCTACCGAATACCAGTGCATACGAGACAACGATCAAAGGGCTACTTGAGAAGAGAAACGACATCTGCAGCGAGTTCTACACAACAGAGGCCATGTGTACAAGAGAGTGGACACAACCCAATTACGACATGAGACACATCCTAACGCGATACGCAATCCATGGATTCCACCACAAGGTTTGCTGCACGAAGAGCTTCCATGAACCAAACCCGGAATGCGTGTGTGAATTGTGCAACAAACCACAATGGCTGGTACAATGTTGAAAAGTGTATAGTAAGTCATTTATCACTTCATAAGTTCTGTTCAGAATAATTCACCTTATGCACATTTGTGCGCATTTAATCTCATTCATTATATTTAGCAGGAAATGTCTGATTTAACCTAACTTAATTTAACTTTTGCAATGTTTCAACATACTCGCCAGCTGGATTCAAGGTCTGTGCGTTCAATCCATTTGGTGTCACATGGAAATATGAGAATTAATCAAAAATGGAAGATAGTGGTAGAAATAGACACTGGTGAACATACTATGCATGCACGAGTGACTACACCCATGACACTTAGTGCCCTGGGGAACACCTTCAATAACGCTCTTGGCGTCGTGATGTCAGGTCAATCTGAAGGATTGCCTGACAAAGTTACGTCGACTATAATAAAAGGGTGATACATTTTTACAAAGGTTCGGACGAAAACGGATTTTGATCAAATTTAGACGTCCTGTGATTGAGTATTAAATCAGGACGCTCGTCACATTGAAGCTGAGAAATGCTGGGATCGCATTCCTGAAAGCTCCACAAAATCACCCAAAATAAGGAGGGGGTTATGAGAGTCGAAGACTTACGACTTTAATGGAATTGCTTTGGAGTTCAAGTTTGTTTGCTAAGATTAGCTTGAGACAACTTCCCGGAAGCATACCAACAGGAGTGTGAGTCTTGTATGACCGGAAATGTTATGACCGCCGTGTTTGCTAAGGTTAGCTTGTTGAGGCAACTTCTCGGAAACAAACCAACATAAGGGTGAGTCATGTATGACCGGAAGTTAAGAGGCAGTAATTTGCTTTAGAGAGACAATATGGGAACAAATCTCCATTTCCTTTGGAGTGTGCAAGTTGATGGGTAGAAAATATTAACTGTGATAACCTGCACTGTGAGGCAGTTATGAAGAGTATGTGTTGTTGAGGTTAATGGCGGTCTGCAATTATGACTGAAGTTATTAATATTAACTTCAATGAAGTGACGAAAATGCATATTAATACATAACGCATTTGTAGGTTATGTTATTGTATAATGTAGAAGGTGGAATGTATACATAGCCCATTCGGAGGTTACGTGGAGAGCATGTGTCATTGTTATGCGACGAAGTCGTCTTACAAGCTCCAGGCACACTAAACAAATGTTAAGAACAACGAGTGAGTCATTACTATGAAGACGATGAAGTCGTCTTGCACAGTTCCAGGCACACTCGGAAATGCTATAAACACGAGTATGTGTCATTGCCATACAACGATGAAGTCGTCTTGCAAAGCTCCTGGCATACTCGACAAATGTCATAATGGAACACCTATAAACAATCTAACAAAATGAAAATTGCGGAGCGCGTGAAGTTAAATGTTATCTCCACGGAGACGCAGCTAGTCCGCATGAGCGAGACAATAGCCAATCGCATGGATTGCATCGCGTGAACAGTAGAAGTTCGAACCAACACATCAAGGCCTATGATTTCCCGTGTGGTGACATTCTAGTTTACACTTGTTTGGCGTCGTGATTAAATTGTATAATAACGTTGAATAATGGCTTCTAACAAATTGAAAATTTCGGAGCGCGTGAGTCTAAATGTTAACTCCACGGAGACGCAGCTAGGTCCTAAGCAAGACCGTAGCCAATCGCTTGGAATTGAATGGAATGAACAGCAGAAGTTTACATTCTATCGCTTCTCATTGAATTGTGTAACGAATTGAATAATTGTGTGGTAGAAACCAGTATTGGTGTTCACATGTAAAAATGTGAGTTTTCATATTTAAAAATAATGTAGTAATGTGGGCGTTCACATGTGCAAAGTCATGTAGTTGTTTACATGTAGAGAATAATGTAGTATTGTGAGTATTCACATATGAGTGTGTTCACATGTGAGGATGTTCAGATATGGCAAATAATGTAAGTACAATGTAATAATTGTTAACAATGATTATTGGATCGCCATTTGTATGCAATGTAATCCGTGGAAAAACAAATTTTCATGCTGCCCAGTGTTGGAAATATTATGTGAGTAATATAAGATTGACAGTAATGTGCCAAGTTGCTCGCGTTGCCTGCATAAGGCATAATTAGCGTGTAGTGAATGATAATGTATCAAGATGCCCGCATTGACCACGTACATTGATAATGTATAAAGTTTCCCAGCGTTTGGGAACTGAATAATGAGAATAATAATAATGTATTGAGTTGCATGTCTTTCGAATAAAGTAGACTGGAATCTAGCAAATTATTTTACTCGTTGTGAATGATGTGGGAATAATGATGTATACGTTTCATCTATTTTTTTCTTTCGAGAGAGCAGCTCTTGAGAGGATGCTTCATTAGTGATCACATAGCATGATTTCACTAGGTGATGTGAAATATTAATGTGCATTGAGTTGCCTAGCGCTTTGTTGCTATGAAGGCATGACTGATGATAATGTATTGAAGGCTAGAGAATTACTTGAGTGTAATGTTGCAAGTGTCAGTGTTACTCGTGTTGAGTATTGTGTTAGGTGCTGGCGGCACAACCTAACCTTAAAAGCTAACACTTTGCATGCGCATGCAAGCAAATCACCGCTTACCTTAACTCAAACTGGCTAAACAATATGCCAGGAGTAAAATAAAATTAAACACTTAAAAATGCACGTCAAAAATTATTCACTGCAATGCACTCATTTATAAAAACACAGATGAACTTACCAAACTAGCAAGCTCCAGGCTAAATTAAATGCTGCACTGAGATTACGTGTGGGGTGGAGGACCAGGCCCGTAGGCCAAAAAATGAAAATGAACTTGCACTGGAAGAATCTGGTCCGGAAGGACCAATATGTAAGGTTAAACCTCTGATCACAGACTGTATACGAAGGAAAGGGGAAAAGGATAAAAATGAATTTGGACCCTACATCGTAAACAAAGAAATAAAAAGTTCACAAACTTGGGGTTAGTAATTTATTGATTTAAATACTGGAGCTTGCTACTTGTTAATGAACTGAGCGGCGAAAACACTGATCGCTAATGAAGGATGTAGCAGATTGAAAACACATTCACTGATTACACATATAAAAAAACAAAATTAAAGAAGATTGTTGACACTGGTTTGGAGCACAGTCTTGGTTTGAACAAGTGATAAATTATTGTAAATCTTCTGGAGATATTGTTCTCTTGAAGTTGATGTGATGGCGTGATTTACTGTGACGTAGTCTTGATGTCAATAGAGTCGGCATGTGCAGTGAACAATGATTCCCATTACCATAGTTTGGTGAAATAAATTTTCAGTGTTGTATACAACCTAATGATGCACACTGTAATAGCCTAGATAACAATGATGAAATTTTGTTGTTTTATATATTGTATTGAATATCTTGATATGTCTTTCACTGATATAAATAAAAGTTCATACACGTACATCACAGATGACTTTCGTTTTCTTACTGCCCACATGTCACGTACACCATCTTCTTCTTCTTCTTCTTCTCCTCCTCCTCTTCGTTCTTATTTTATGACGTTCCTGCCCTCTCCCAAAGAGAAGGCTACTACGTCCCGGTCTCTGTTAGATTATAGTCCTCTGGCACTCAACCAAGGACTCAGGAACACAATATGTAATTCTACCAATAAGAGTAGATCACTGTGTTTTATATTTTCATTTTAGTTCTGGTGACAAATCGGAATAGCGGTTTGTTGATAGCCAGGTGTCGATGTGCTAACAGGTGATCCATGTGGATCAGTCCAGGAGGAAGATGTTTGTAAATGGATGCTAATAAAATGTCCTGATGTTTTCGATATAATGTACAACCAAAAACCATATGATTAACAGTACCGAGCTGACCACACGCACGAAATGGACTGATATTCCTATTGATATTGTGCTCGTACACTGGCACTTGGACCGTATGATATTTGAGACGAAAATAGTACATCACCGCTCGTTGAGGCACTCCCTGAAGATCTTTAAGGAATTTCAGCATGCTGGGTTTTTTCCCCTGTTCCGTGGGTGAATGGGGAGGGTCCAAATGTCGCGAGGAACCAGTTTGTTTCCTGATGTACTGGGTGATATCTGTAGGTGGGGTCAGGAAATGTTTATCAATATTTTGTTTATATACCGATGTTTTTGCTAATCCATCGACTATTTCATTACCGGGAATCCCTGTAAGTTGAAAAAAGACTTCCCTGCCGAATATGGTTGTAAATGAGGGATTGTAATAGAATTAGGTATATAGAACTCTTGGTGGAGTAAGTCTCTTGAAGGGATTGCAGAACGGAATAACTGTCGGAAAAGAGTAGAATTTTTTTTATGTCGATTGGAATGTGCATATTTTAGGGCCGTTTATATAGCTATGGTTTCTGCCGTAAATATTGAAGATTGGTGATATAATTTTCTTGTTCTTCCGTACCCGTTACTCCAATTATAAAATGCAGCTCCGGTGTCGGACTGTGGTCTTGATCCATCCGTAAAATATATAACATATTCCGGGTCCAGTCGTCCTTAAATAAGTCCATCCAGAGTACTTGTGGATGTAGTTGGTTGTGGCTAAATGTTGTGAGATCTATCTGGAGTGAAGGAAATGGGTCAATTCGTTCCATTAGGTAGATAGGATGGACTGGGGTTTTATAGATGTAGCTAAATTGTGAGAAGTTTGAACAGAACATGGCGAGATCATCCCAGGTATTACCTAGGGGATTGGAAGAGCGGGTATGAGTAGGGGTAGGTGAGGTTTGGCCGCTCCCACCACTACCCTCGCTTCATCCCCTCCCCAATAATCTTCATAGACATCTAGCGCCATGATATGCAGAGGCGAGTCTCCGCACTGTGCTGATCCCATTCCAAAGCCTTTTGGAACATCTTGGCTTTTCATATGACACCAACCCCACCCTTCTATCATACTCCTGACAATAAATAAGATTTGGCCGGTAAAACAGAATCCTGCAATACACAAAAATATTTAAAATCCTATTTAGGCCCTCTTGGCACCACACCGTCCCTCTAACGAAAGGCATGACTCCGCACTGTGCTGTTCCCAATCCACCCAAATAATTAAGCTTTATGGACAACCAGAGCCATGAAAAATCATCAGTTAGGCCCTTTTGTCACCCAGTCCATGATATGACGTCACACAACCCCAAGAGGATTTGGCTAGATAGACCTCCATCCTAGCATTGAAAATTAAGGATACCTATTACTAATCAATATGAGAAAGACAATTCCAAAAGCCTTGTCAATTCAAACAAACTGTGGTTGTAAAATAGGAGAAAACATCTGTTAACAAAGATTATGTTGGAACGTAAATGCCTCAGGATAGGTGTCGTCAGCAAAAATATGATTAAGCAACAGAGGAAATTAAGTCATTTATGCATTAAAAATGTACACCCATATGACAAGGACACTTTAACAAGAAATACAAACTGTCAAAATTGGTATAAAAACTACGATTACAAACAGTTTGGAATGTGAGAGCCTCAGGATAGATGTTATACACAAATATTGATTGAACATATTCAGTAGACAGAGGTTATATAGTCATTTATACAATAAAAATACAAACCAATATGACAATGACACCCTTAACAATTAAAACAATATGGCTGTAAACTAACAAAGAAATAAGTATAGAACATGTCTAGATGGAGAGGAAAATAAAGGCATTTGTGCATAAAAATTATAGTACAATCTCACAAAGTCCCCTTGAAGACTTGTAGATAGGTTCAGGATAGGTGAAATCCACAAAACTTGATTCAACACGTACACTCATATGACAAGGACAATCTAACAAGACAAACACTATCAAAATTGATAAATCGGTGATCTAATATAAGTATTGTAGAACCTAGATAGGTGATAGGTTGCTCCTCGCTCACCAACTTTTGCCAACGTTCTATCGTAGCTGGTCGTTTTACAAACGCAACAAACCTTTATATATATATATCCTGGCAAGGGGAAAAGAAACCTTCACGACCTTGTTACAAGAATAAAACTACGCCACCAAATCTTATTTATTGTCAGGAGTATGATAGAAGGGTGGGGTTGGTGTCATATGAAAAGCCAAGATGTTCCAAAAGGCTTTGGAATGGGATCAGCACAGTGCGGAGACTCGCCTCTGCATATCATGGCGCTAGATGTCTATGAAGATTATTGGGGAGGGGATGAAGCGAGGGTAGTGGTGGGAGCGGCCAAACCTCACCTGCCCCTACTGGTATGTAAATCAAGAAGTCGTTGGAGCTTCGGTATTAACAGGGTGGAGGTCATCATTAGATGCGTCGCAATGAAATGGAGCCCTTTACGGAATCGTCTGTGTTGAAAGTCGAAGTATGGGAGATCTTGTTTAAGATTAACACAAGCCGGTTTTCCATTGATACGAAAAATGATACGGTATATATAGTAGATGAGTGATTGGTATTTGTTCTTCAAGTATTGCTTTAAGCGAGTAAAAGCTAAAGAGCCGTAATCAAGTGGTGTTACGATAAGAGGTATAATAAATCTAAACAAAGTCAATGGGTTCGCACCCCAGTATTTTCTAGATATGGCTTGAAATAAACGGGTTCTATTAACACATGTAGTTGTTTTCTGTTGTAAATGTTTGTTGAATGTGATCCTACTATCAATTTTATTATCATTCCTAGAAATTTTACCGCAGGGGCTGCCTGTAATCTTCTAGATCCTACTTGTAAATAATGTGGAATCCAGGCTGAATCGGACTGAAAGATCATGAAACACGTTTTTTGCAGATTGATTAATATTCCTAGTTGTGAGATAGCCTCTATGCATACCATACACGCCGATTGAAATTGGTCCAGCTCTTGTTGTCTAGAACGGAATTTTGAAATAATGGGGAGATATAAACATACTAGCATGTGCCCGCGATAATTATTTCAAAAATTAAAAATTAAGAGCATAATAGTTCAATCATTATATTTATTAACACCTAAATCACGTGGACTACATACCACGATTAGATAGCGTCGCCTGGTAAAAACGACCTCAGATTCGAGTTCCTTGGTCCAGAAAACCCCTGTATAGTGAGTTTCGTCCAAATAAAACAATATTTGACCATATTAGGGCTTACAACATTCAAGCGATCGCGAAAGTTTTATTTCAAGGTACGACAAAAATAGACAAATGTATGTTAAAGGAACACAATAGTCAATGTAGACTGGGAAACACAGAAAAATCTGCAGTTGCAGAACACGCACTGCAGTCAGGCCACGACATCTGCTTTCAGGAAACAGAAGTCCTCAGCACCACTTCACATTACTATCCCCGGTTGTACCGAGAAGTCATAGAAATCCACAAACACAAAAATAACTTCAACAGAAAAGAAGAATTACAAAGGGTACACAAATCTTGGATTCCAGCCATCACTAAAACTAAATGCAAACCTACTAATCACAGACCAATCAGAGAAGGAGAAAGAACAGCAGAGCGCCGACCAATCGGAGCGCGAGGAGAAAGTATAAATATCAGCGGGACAGAGCAAGCGCCAGCAGTTGACAGCCGACCAACCAGCTAGACACATCGCTCTGAAGATGCCCGACGCAGCTCGCGGCGAAACGTCAGCACTAGACAACCATAGACCACGGCCACACAGCCCGGAAGTTGTAAACTCAAAAATAGACAAAGCCAACTGTAATTGTCAAACTTCCATTTAATTTAATTCCAAACCCATCTGAAACAATATGTTTTAATGTCAAATGTGATTCGGATTCGATAATTCTGTGTAAGAAGGGATTAAGTATTCTCAAAAACATTTGATTTTTGGCATTTAAAATCAGAATTTTTCAAAATCCTTTCTTAGTGAGCACTTACATTATGAAACGAAGGTACTGTCAAAATTCCAAGTCTCTACCTGTTATAGTTTAGGCTGTACGTTGATTCCTGTCAGTCAATCAGGACAAAGCCTTTTATATATATAGAGATATCATCAGCATACAGCAATATTCTAATGTTAATTCCTGGATGCGGTAATATATCCTGCATGTAAAGTGCTTACAATATGGGGCTTAGGGATGAGCCCTGGGGTAACCCCTGATATGCCATGCGTGATGTCGGATTGTTAAAGGAAGGTATTAATGTAATCTTACGCGGAACCAAGAGATTATATATGAGTTGAATGATAATTGGCGGAATGTGAAAGCGTTGTAAACGGGTGATGAGTATGTAATATTGACGTTGTCATAGGCCTGCGCGGCATCCAGAAAGAGAGCTGCAAGTTTACGTTGGCTATTTGAATATCCGTGACTAGGGATATTGTATTCCGCATTAAAGTCCTTCCGAAAGCCAAACTGCGTTTTCGGCAATAACTGGTTTCTTTCTAGGAAAAAGGAAATGCAATCCGTGAGTATTTTTTCAAATGTCTTTCTAAGCGTAGAGAGTAATGAGATGGGGTGATAATCTCCCACTTTCATTCCCGTTGTGTTTGGTTTTTTAATGGTAATTGTGTAGGCAGAGTTCCACGAACGTGGGATGCTCCCTGTATGTAAAAAAGAAAGTGAAAATGTCTGCAAGGTGACTAGTAAAAAATTCGGGTAATGCTCGGAGTAAGGTGTAGGTGATCTCATCAGGGCCAGGACAGGAAGTTCTTGTTTTTGTTTTCCACATCTGGTAGATGTCCTGGGGGTAATGGGTTTGAGTATAGGGTGACTGTGGTCTCGATCTTCCGTGTCAGGGATTATCGGTAGTGGTGGGGGCTATGTCGGACATGAATTCTTGCTGCAATTCCAGGTTGCCGGCAATGGGCGACAGAGTGGACTGCGGTTTTCGGTGCGTGTACCATGCTATCTTCTTCCAAATTTGCGTTGTCGTGCTGTCCTGGTTGATACTGCTACAGTAGGTTTTCATTCCCAGGCGTTTCTGTTTATTGAGGATCCTTCTTGTAACAGCCTCTTGTTCTCGCAACTGGAGAAAATTTTCATGTGAACCAGTTATTCGGTAACGCTTCATGGCTTGTCGTCTGTCTTCTATAGTGGTGGCACATTTTTTATTCCACCAAGGGGGACGTGAGAGGTGTGGTTTCGGTAGTATTGAACGAGGGTGATAATGGTCCAGATACGAATGGAGGATGTGTTCCAGATGGTCATATGTAGGATTCTGAGTGAGGAGTCTGTCACCTTGGCGGCTCACAAATTCATGTACTGTGGTTGTATGGATTTTCTCACATCTACGCGGTGTCGAAAGGGACTTAATTAAATCTGATAATTGGTTGAGTTGGAGGAAAAGAGGAAAATGATCGCTATGACATGTATCATCTATTCTATATAGAGTATACAATAGTAATAATCCCGGGGAAGCTATTAGCAAAACGGGTGTAGAATCTTGTTGGAGTGGATTTCCTCTTCTGGTTCGTATGTTGCCATTCAAAATGTGCCAACTATTAATCTTGCACAATGAGATAAGTGGGTGATTTATCTGCGCACAATCGTCATATCGATGGAAATTTGGGATGTTGAAATCCCCACAAATGAGGACATGATAGTTGGGAATATCAGGTAAGAGAGTGTTCCATTGGGTCATAGACAGAGGTTGCCGGTCTGAGTTATAAAGGACATCTGATGTAGGCGTAGGTGTAGTATCTCGAGATGTGGGAGCGGGTTCTCCGGAATATTGAAACCTTGGATGGGAATGGTTTGATGGATGAAAACTGCTACTCCTCCACCGTCTGGATTTCTGTCCCTTCTTACCACCCAGAAGTGTGGTAGTGTGAATGTTTTATCTGGAGTCAGATGGGTTTCTGTTATGATGATCAGCTGAAATGGTGCAATACGCAGTAGTTGCAGTAATTCTATCCTTTTGTTGGCAATACTGCAAGCGTTCCAATATAAACTGTTTAGGTGAGGCATGATTAGATGATCATCTCTTTTATCTGTTGTTTAAGGCGTTTTAAATCACCCAGTAATGTCCCTGGGGCGTCACTCAGAATTTTATTGATTGAAGTTATCACCGTGAACTTAGGTGCAGGAGATGTGTTTATCCGGGCTTTGCGGTATTCTTCGTAATGGTGGTAAAGGCTGATTTCGTGGAATCGAGGGTTGCGGACAGTCCGACATCCTCGGAGGACACTGCTTTAGTGGAGATGGTTCTGGAGTCCGTCCCGCGGGAGAAATGAGCATCTTCTTGTGAGCTTCCATTACGTCTCCCGGGGAGACTTCATGTCCCTTTCTTTTCGGTGATGGAGCAGAGAAAAATGGTTGGTGTTGAAGACTTTGGGGGAAACCCCCCTTCTTTTCGAATGGCTAGGCCCGGGAATTGGGCGACACCTTCAAAAGCTATGGCAGTTTGTTTTTGTGCCATTTGAGCTTAGGAAGATCTTCCTAAAGCAACCTGACGGGCTTCATGTCTTGAATGGGGAGCATATGTAATTTGTCTTTGATTTGCTTCTCGAGTTTGAAGGCGGGACAATTACCAAATTCCAAGATGCTATGAGCAGATTTGCAATTAATGCACTTTTTGGTGAGACTGGCACAAGTGTCCGTATGATGATCCTCTCCACACTTCAAACATTTGGTGGCGGATCTACAGAATTTAGCCCTATGATTGAGTTTACCACAATTCTGACATACAATAATTCTTTCCTGATAGATCATGTTCAAAATTTTCTTCCTTTCCTGCGATCAATCCAAATAGTCACAACTACAAATAGTGACAACAGAATGCTCCTTTCTTCGTTGTAGTAGATACAAGGGTCGTCATCTGTACTTATCAATCCTATGTTTTCAAGATATTTTGATATTCTCGCATTCCACTTCTTCGGAGCTTGTTTGAGTCCATAGATACTTTTTTGTAGTTTGCACCCTTTCCTAAATCCGTCATTGAATCCTTCTGGTTGGAACATGTAAATTTCTTCCTCCAGATGTCCATATAGAAAAGCTGCTTTGACATCGAATGGTGCCAACTTCAGCTTCTCGGATGATACGTGACTTAGAATCAGTCTTATTGATGCATGGTGAGCTACGGGGCTGAATGCATCTGTGTAGTCAATTCCTTCCTTTTGTTCAAATCCTCTAGCTACTAGTTTTGCTTTGAATTTTCCATTCGCTTTTTTTTGAAGTACCCACCTTCTGGACAGTTCACTAGCTTCCAGGTTTTCATTTTCTTCAATAAGCTATACTCCTCCTGCATTGCACGTCGCCAGTTCCCATTCTTCAGTGCTTTTGTAGTAGAGATGTCTTGAACTTCTCCAATCATGACAGCAGTAGCTCTATTTTCTTCTTCAGAGTAGTCCATGACGTAATCATCGAATCTGGCAGGTTGTTTCAATTTTCTGCGTTCACGTAGATTACCCCTTTCTTCTATCACTGGCTCTGTTCCCTGTCTTTCTTCTGTTCTGTCTTCTCCTTCAAATTTTTCAGTTTCTTCTTCTTGATTTTCAGGTGAACTCATGCTGATTTCTGTACTTTTACTTTCTCCTTCTTTGTTTTCTTTGAAGAACACATTATCTGAGCTGATACATTCTCGTGTGCTTGGCATGTATACCCTGTAGCATGGTGACTTCATGCCGTATCCTACGTAAACTCCTTTTTACTTTCTCGCTTATACGGAATATAGAGAAAGTATTGTGATCGTGACAAAAAATTGAAGTCGATATAACACCTGGGGAGCATGTTTCATGAAGCCTAGAAACCGAAAAAAGTATTTTTGGAATGACGTCTGTCCGTCTGTCTGTGGACAAGCACAGCGGGTTAACGGCTCGTTGCATTTCATTTTTTGAAATAAGGACTTTTTCGAAATTTTGTCGAACCGCCCAGAAATTTAGCTTTACAACTGAAATATTAAGGGGACTTTTCATGAAAACTTTTTTAAAATTTTTGATTTTTGAAAAAATGGCTCAAACGATTTTTATAATAATTTGAAATTGGAAACTCTTATCTATGAATAATAATATGGCTATATATGTATTTCTGCAAAAATGACTTAAGGGGTACTTTACTCGTATCCATTTTCAGTTTTTCTAGATTATATCCATTACACTAGGTGATACATGAAAACCTACCACAGTAAAGTTGTAGAGAAAATTAAAATGAACATTTTTTGTTTAAAACATTTCTTTATACATTTAATAGATATCAAGATAAAATCGAAATAGGTACAGCTTAAATGCGAATTTCTGAACATCCGTATCAATTAAAATATGATTGGCATTTTGTTGCCACTAGTAACAAGAAAACTATAGGCCTAATGTACTTATTGTTGTGAAATGCAATCAGTTTAGCTCAGTCGCAATGAACACACTCAAACCAATTACAGCGAGGTGGTAGGCCTATGGGCTAACAGGGAAGAGGTCCTGAGTTCAAATCAAACCTCGTGGCCGCCCAAATTGACTTGGGTTATTCATGGTTTCTTCATTCGCAAAGGCAAACGCCGGGTTTGTAGGACTTGCTTATTTTCCATAACTCATCGCCGCTACGTCACTGGATATTATAATCGTTTAAACTGAATGTCACATACGAAGAGATCACTAAACAATAGAAACAGATGACGCGAGTGAGTTGTTACAATAGACTAATGGTTCACGCAAACATACTAAACACATTACTTGACCTACAATGCAGTTAAAGCGTGCAATATAACCTAAGTAGTAGTAGCAGTAGGACCGCCGGCGTGGTCTTGTGGTTAGCGTCAGATCCGTCGGTCCGGGTTCGATCCCCGGTACATCCTTGGATTTTTCTGAGGTATTGAGGTCTGGTAGGGGTGCACTCAGCCTCGTGATTTAAATTGAGGAGCTACTTGATAGAGAAGTAGCGGCTCCGGTCATGGAAACCACCATTAACGGTCGTGGGAGACGGCATGCTGACCACATGCGCCCAACCCTGCCATCTGCCTGTGGTAGATGACTCACCGGTCGGTTGGCAGACCAAATCCCTCAAGGGATGTAGTGCCACGGAGTTTAGTTTTAGTTTAACGAAATTCAAATATAAGTCGCCCCTTAAACTCCGTCCATTCGATATTCACATTTGCATTTACTGTGTGATGTATTTTGTTTCTGAGCGAAGCAGAGTGGCCAACTGTCCTTATATATTGTCGCAAGTGCCTTGTATTCACCTCTCATATAGCTAAATAATGCATAACACTAATCATATAGTTAAGTGCGCGAAGCGGAGGTGGCAGCCGTAGCGAAGCGCCCTTGCATTTTCGAATAATGTACGATACACTGTTTATAGGTTTTGAAAATGTGGCATTTTATCTATCCCGCAAAGGTTTGTCAGCCTATCACCTCTCGTCTAGCGGTGTGACGTCATACCTCCAACGTCCAATCACGAGTTTCTTCATAATACGAGGACAGAAGAACTCCCTAGATCGTGGTAGAAAAGAAACTGCATCGGTGAGGGTGGGTTGGGTGGGACCGATTCATCCCAAGGTGTGACTTATATTTGAATTTTCCCGTAGTAGTAGTACTAATAATATGCAGTTTTACTGGCATTGACTATTATTATTACTATTGTTGTTATTATTATTATTATTATTTCACAGTAAAAGCATTGAACATAAAGATCGACCCTGAAGCTTTCCGTCCTAGATACTTATAAGTTTTCTGAAAATGTATTAAGTAAAATTTAATTGTCTCTTTAATTTACTTTCTTCTGTACTAGCCTTTAACACGTATATGCGAGAAAGTTTGTGCAACATATTTTTGCACCATTTATTGAGATTTGCGATTCACCTTCTTTCTCTTGTGACTTGGAATCAATACGAAACATTCACATCCAAATGCTCGTAATTTATTGATATCGATTCTGCGTCCAAACCTTAGTTCTGCAGGACTCTTTCCTTCAACGGTGCTTGTTCCAATCTGGTTTATGGTAAATACCGCATAATTTGCTGCTTCTGCCCAAAATCTTTTGTCTAGATTGTTTGCATGTACTGCTGAGCGAGCAGCTTCAACAATAGTCCGCATCTCTCTCTCGATCCTTCCATTCTGCTCTGGTGAGGAAACATTTGAGAAAGTCTGTAGAACTCCCAGTGCTTCCAGTAATTCATTCGTTTTGAGATTCTTTACTTCCTTTCCATTATCAGACCGAAGACTTTTTGTATTCCTTCCCAGTTGGTTTTCTACCAACTTGATATAGCTTTCTAACTTCCTTGGTGCTTCTTCATGAAGTAGATTGTTCGGAAATGAGAGAAGGCGTCTTTGAAAAGTAGAAAATACTTTGCTCCTCCCAACGATGGTACTTCCATTTCACACATATCCACGTGCACCAAGTCCAGTGGTCGTGTAGCGTTCTTTGGATTTGTTGGATGAGAAATGCGATGTTGCTTGCCATACATACTTCCTTCACATACAACTCCATTCCAGTCATCCATGCACAAAATTCCTCGCCTATTCAGGATGTCTCTCACATATTTGATATTCTGGTGTTCTAGTCTCTCATGCCATGTCCTGATGGATGTAACTAAACAGTTTTCTTCTTTCTTTCTCCTCAGCATCATTTTGTAGAGATTTCCTTCACGTTTTGCACTGCGACGATGTGTTTACCATCTGAAGTACTAAACTTAGATATTTCACTGTCTGCACATTACAAATAGCCCTTATCTAGCATTTTTCCTACTGAAAAAGGTTGAAATTCAGATCTGGTACACACAAAACGTCTTTTAGTTCAACTGGACACCATTTTTCACCATCAAATGCTTCCAGCTCCACATTTCAGAATGCAATGCCATCTAGTTTGGATGAGTCTCCTATTAGAATTGAGATGGGTTCGTCCAATTCGGTGAGATAAGAAAACCACTGAGTCATGTGCTGAGTGGCTCCACAATCTTGATACCACACTTCCATCATATCCTCCTTATGTTGCTCGTCCAGGTCTGCGTTGGTAAGTGCGATGGTTATAAATCCTCGACGTTCACGTCGTTCATCTTGGCTTGCACTTTTTCCTTTGCTCTTTTCATTTCGGAATGTACACTCCTTTGCGTAGTGTCCCTTCTTTCCACAATTGTTGCAGGGGTAAGTCTTCTTGCAGTATGCTATGTATTTATCACATGGCTTGCCTCTGCAGTCCTTGAGAATATGTCCTTTCTTTCCACACTTATGACAGATCGTGATTGTGTATCTTGCTTGCTTTGTGATGACTGTCCTTGTGATGACTGTCCTTGCCTTCGGGGATGCCTTATGATGAGAGCATTTTGTGTGCCCTCTTGACCCTGGATTGCATCCTTGAGCCTCTCGTCTTCGAGTCTCAATCTTTCGATCATATTTTCCACTGTCTTATCTGATCCAGTTACGTTGTCCCAGGATGTCCTGAAGATGCCAGTTTTGTGGGCAATATGGTCAACATTCTGGTCACGATCCAGCTATCTTTCATGGGGTCATCATTTCTTGATAATTCTGCACCTATCATTACAATTTTCATACAATTCTCTGCTGCTGATTTATTTTCATCATAGACAAAAGTAAAAATTTTTCTACGTAAAACATCCAAGTTTACTTCAGTCTTTGTTCCACACAAACTAACTAATTTGTCTAACATTGCTTTTGATGTTTGACAACTAGCAATTTTTCTTGCAATACAGCTAGACACATTTAAACCTATCAATGATTGAGCTTCAATGTCTTTTTGTAACCACTCCTTAACTGCTTCATCAGTGCGGGCACCTGTAGGCTTGCTTAAATCACCTGTTGCGACATCATATAAATCCTTTGTTCTGAGAGCTAAATTTAACTTGAAACGCCATGACACGTAATTTACTACTGCTTGTGAGTACTCACTTAACATTTCTAGATGTGATTTTACTGTATCCATGATTGACAATTTCTTATTTCCTTACTTTACACTTCACAAATATAACGTTTCACAAAACTAACTTCGTGTTTTCTTTTATTTTGGAAATGCTGTGCGACGATCCAGTAGCTATGACTGCTTGAGGTCCTTTTGTAGGTCAGATTGTAACAGTTTTTACTTTACTTGCTTCTCACACTTTCTATCGTTGATATTCAATCTTGCAGCTGTCCTGGGCCCATAACCTGTTCATTTATATGTTGTATTGAATATTAATCGAACGCTTTATCTTGAGCTAAACACTCCATAATGCTGAAAACAGTCCATATCAAGAAGGCCTCGCTCGAAAAAATGAAGATCGCGGCCCGTTCCCAGTGTTGCCATACCCAAAAAATGTCCCGTAGCGGCATTCTTGAACTACCGTCTATTTTTTATTCATTTACAACATATTATTCTGCAAATTACATAATTAAATCCAGGGACATTAGAATAAAGGTGTAGTGGAAATGGTCGATATAAGTGACAACGAAGTTAAAAATGAAGAATCTTTAAACCAAGAAGTGTCGGACGTCAGCGAATAAACAATAAACCAAATAAATGAATTGGAAGGAAAAGCAATTTAATGTGTTTTAAGCTGAATCTGTCGTTGGAGAATAGAACACGTCAGTCTTGATTATTTTGCTAGAAAGTTGTATTAATTACCTATGAACTCTCGTGAAAGATATTTAGTTATATTTATTAATTCAGGCATGTGAAAGTGCGTATTCCAATAGGCCTACATGTACAATGCTACGACTTTTAAACCGACTGGGAGAGAGATTGTCTAAAGAAATATATTACTTAATTCCTTTCTCCAGCGATAGATTCTTGTTGGTAGCGCAACAGTTATTCTTATATAAAATTATCAATGGTAAAATTCATAGTAATGAACTTTTAAAACGTATTAAATTTAATGTAGTGCAATTAAATTTAAGGCATAGGGAATTGTCATATATTCCTGTCATTAGGTCAAAAATAGTAGAATGTTCATCTTTCATTCAAATGTGTAAACGATATAATTCTCTATCACTTCAAAGTGCTCTTCTGGATTTTGACTTGTCATTGAATCAGTATATAGGACTTCTTCATAAACTGTTATATGTTCCATATGATTTGGCTTAATTTTTAGATTGTCTTGTTAAATTAATTGTAGTTATTGTAAATCATTTATGTATTTTTTCTCTTCTTTATTTGCACACATTCGTTCATTTATTGTATTTAATTTTTTATACTGTACAACATGTATTGGCGAAACTACGCCAACTGTAATTGGGATTTATTCCTGTAGTTGGCAGAATAAAAATAAAATAAAATAAATATCTGCATCATTAAAAAATCTTTAGTTTGGAGCGAGAGTTGAAATTGCTACGAATTACAATTAGTTGCATTGTGTACCAGCATAAAACTAACGTTATATTTTCTAGTAGTTGGCAACCCTTCAGAAATGACGTCAATTTCAACTCACCGCCTTCTTCAATAGTCAATCTCTTATACTGCATGCAATATCAGCTCCCCTCACCGCTGCATTTTTTCGGCTCAAGATAAAGTGTGAGCGTAATATCTTGATATGTCATTCACTGATATAAATAAAAGTTCAAACATGTACATCACAGATGACTTTCATTTTCTTACTGCCCACATGTCACGTACACCATCAACGACTTTCATGTTCTTACTACAGTCTGCAAGTCCTGGTAGAGCACAGCTCGCCAACCATACAACACGAAAGCCAACTTGGCACTTACAATATCGCCAACTGCCGACTGGCAATGTTAGTTGCAAACTGATTAACCCCAACAAATTGTTACATGTTGTGTTGTGAAGCACTTAGCTGCGTTGCGGAGGTTATGAGCGATGTACTACATTATGACAGTATTGTATGTAGCGAAGCGTAGAATATGAATTATATTATTAGAAACTAAGTAGAAGGTCCATGAATTCTTCGTTCGACGTCACGAGTAGCAACACAGCCCATAGGAGTTCATGGTGAACTGGCTTTGTTGATCCACTCGCTAAGAATACTAGAAATTAACTAGCACCCATGATTTCTTTGTTTGGCGACACAAACTTGCGTGCAATTCTTAACACGAATTAATGACAACTGGCAGCGGGAATTGCCCCAGGCACTTTTTATATGCGTTGATTGCGCAATTGATATAACATAAACAAATTATGCCATCTTAATTCTGGTTCGATGAGATTTTCCGCGTGAAATTATGTTTGGCCAATAAGATTAATTCATTACGTCATGGTAGGTTTTACCATGAAATCCATTAATCAAAGTTACTAACAAATCAACAAAGGATTTCCTTTAATTGTCTGGCCAAACAGTCGATGTATTGAAATGACATGTGAACAAGTAAGGTTAAGCGCACGTGTTGTTATAACATATTAGCTGATTTTTATGAGCAGTTTTAGGGATATTTGGGAATGTTTAGGGTGCTTTACTTTAAGGCGTAATTACAGAAAACTCGTGAATGAATGTACAAAAGTTACAAAAGAAACTGATACGTCACTAGATATTTGCGAGACGGGCAGATTTTAGTGTAATTTGTAGCAATAACGCAACACTGAATGAATCGCACCACCGCCAATTGTTAATTTGACAAATGAAAGACAAATGATGGTCGAAAACAAACATGGCACTCTCAGCAGTATACATCTGCATCAAAGTATCAAAATTACACGAAATATTGCTCACTAAGACAAACAAAATCACATGAACATTTAGTAATTATAGCGACAAACAGTGGCATGAATGGAAAACACGTGTGAATTATATTTAGCAGGAAATGTCTGCTTTAACCTAACTTAACTTAACTTTCGCAATGTTTCATAAAGCAAGTGAAAGGATTGAATCATGTTACGACATTTGGTGGGAAAGCAAAATGTCGTAAAATCTCCATATTTCATACCGTTGTTATTATTCTCGTTCTCAGAATAATGTTTGCGTGTGCAATTTTATCAAGTTTTATTATTTATGTTGCAATTTTCAGCTGTTCATGAAGTCCTTCATTGTTCAATCTTGAACATTATTCCTCCAGGGACGGATTTTCCCACACACTGCAAAGCTAATTTATCTTGAAAATATTCACTATGGTCCTAATATATTTCTAGTGCTATTTCTATTTCTATTTGTATGTTGTTGCAATAAAGCTTTCAAAAGCTTCCTGAGTGAAATTTGATTATTGCAAATAATTTTCTAAATACCTGACATCAGCTGCTACAACAGTCTATCTACGCTCATAATGGTCAGTCCCATTTGGTCCTCCATTTTCAATCTTTTATACTTCTCATTTTAAGACCCAACCAACACCAAGAATATTTTCAAGAGTTTGACATCACATAACCAGCTGATGTAGAAGGTGTATCAAAATTTACAGCTGGCGTTTTGAGCAACAGTTTTAAAATCTTTTGACTCCCTGTCTTGCTTAAGTCTTTCTTCACATTCTACAGAAACTAGCGCATAAATAAAGGATTTTTGAACATGGGATTATGAACAATGTTCGATTGGCACTTACCCAGGGGTGTAGTCAAGGGAATATTACACAGATATGTGCTGCCATAGTCTCTGCATTACCTTACTGGTTAGCAACAGTGATCTGCTTGATTGCATGTACCTTCTGCTTTTCAGTGATTTTACTTTTATTTACAAGAGTCTCAGTCTCACTATGAAAAAATCTTATCTCTCATGCAATGGCTCCTTCAACAGTATCCTTAGGGTACATTCTGCTTTCTGCATCACTGCTGCCAGTGTGTTATTGATTCTTTGGGAGACTACTTCAAATGACTGTACATGCCATATATATACTGATAAAACGTCTACGTGTATGTGATTTACATATTGTAAATACGAGAATAAACACACCTGAAATGAATGATTCATGTTTCTGCAATGTGTTTTTCTCTATCCTGATAAAGCTTTCAGTGTTTTTCAAAATTCATACTATGAATGTTAGCATTAGCCTGTATCATTATCTTCCAATTGGATACTTTAAAATTTCTTGTCTGACCTACATTATCATAAAATAGTTGTGTTGTTTGTTTTGCAGCGCTTAGACAGTGGTATTGCTCAATAGAGGCCCACTAGTTTATTTCTTCTTGGAAACTTCCCATCTAGTATATCAACCACTGCTCAGATCTTCTCGTCACAATCTATATTATGAACACTCCAAAGATGTTTTTGAAATTCTTTGTAGAAAGGAGTTTATCTGTTTTCTATTTAATCCGAGTCCTTTAAATAAATTATACAATGATTTTGCAGGCAAATCTCTGGTACCCACCTCCACAGCATAAATATGACACTTATAATCTTTTTGTCTAATTTGTGAGCAAAGATTTGCATATTTATTCAATTTAATTTCATATTGAGCTGGAATATTTGTCTCCCATAGTAAAAAATTAGTTCAACCAACATAATACATTTTTGTTATTTAATTATTTCCACTAAATCCGGAAAATGTGATGTGACTGCCCCCTGGGGGGGAGGGAAATTCATAGTGACGATTTCCTAAATCCATAAGGATACTCCAATCGTCACTCTTTTTGATAACTGAAGGTAGAGGCCAAGACTCCCTCTTTTTTTGTTTTTCATCACTTTTGCTCTTGCTGTGGATATAATTAATGTTTCTCTGAAAACACTAATAACTTTATCATGTATGCATGTGTAGCATCTCTGTTGGAGTGCTATTGGACATCCTGCCAGGATATGGGTAGCCCTAACTGGGTTTTAAAAGCACAAGGGGTATGAATCACCACCTGCAAGACCCCATCTTCTCAAGTTGTTTGGGCCTGGCAATGTACACTGGAGTGCGAACATTTCTTGAGACCAGTCATATAAGAACACCTTCCGCATAACTTTTGGAAGAACACATGACTCTCCTAACAGAAGCTAATCATGTTGCATTTCCAAGTTTCCAGCAAGGATAATTATTTTTTCTTCTTCCTCCTTACTAATTAACACTCATCTTCTCCACTGCATTTGTCGAATTGAATTCGCATTTCTCAGAAACATGATATTAAAAGTTATATGTTGTTGGAGTGGATCCAAATTTAGGTGAGTTGATGCTATGACCTCCACAACCAAAGGATCTCTTGAAACTGCCAATATATGACTTTTTGTAATTTTAAATTATTTATCTTATATTTTTTATTTTATTTATTCCACCTGCATTAAACAATACAATCATTACTGGTGCCCGAATGAGCAAAAGTTCATGCTCAGCACAGTTCAGCACAATGATAGAAAATATAACGAATAATGGAACTACAAACTAAAAATTTAGAGTTGAGTCACTCTACATTTCAATGCATACCCATACACAGATGGCACACACATGCATACATGCCAGCAAACGGTACATAATACAAACCAAAAGCAAAATAAACATATTAAACATCATGCATTTTTTAGATAAACGATAAACATAAACAGCGAAATTGAAAAGTAAAACACTAGAATAATGCAAAATGAGTTTCTATACTGTTTCTATATTATGGTTAGCTCTTTCAACCAGAAGCCTAAGTTACTTTCTGATCTGTACAGGATACTAGGATCCATAGATCTACGGAGACCTAACCATCACTTTAAGGATAAAGTAGCCTTTAACTCTAGCCTTTTAATTGTTTTTCTGTTTATTTCATTAGTATACCAGCAAGATCCAACACATTTTCAAAATTAGAATATGTGGTGATGTCTTTTAAAATCTGCTGTGATATGCATTTCATGGAGAGCAAATGTTATTTAAATCATTCATAAGTCATTAAGTAAACAGTTCAATACACTTGCAGTCGATATTCAAGTTAATATCCTTTAATTTCTCCCAAATTAATCTCAATCTTCTGGATGTCAACTTCTTTAATATGAAAAATCGGAGCCATGTTCATAATATGAACTTTGAAAATGAGCATAAATTTGACGAATCAATTCCCTGAATATTCTTTGGGAATCGACTTGTATTTACAAATTAAGAAGGTCCACCAGTTATCAGAACAGTACTAAGTTAGCAACAGATGGGGGAAGACGTGTGTGGACTGAGCTCCGGAAGATTTGTTTAAAAGTGACACAAGGGACAATGGGAGTGGAAATAGCAGTTTACAGAGCTAGAATCGGGTCTTTTGTGAATAAAAAGAAGACGGGGTTGAAGGAGCAAATAAACAAAGAAAACACCACGAATGCATTGTCATTCAAATATAAACCGTTAGCCTGAAACCAAATTGTTGCTTCATCCACAGCTTGTGTTCCATTTCGTAAGCTTGCAGTCTATTACAAAATATTTCATGTTCAGTAGGCCTATATGTTATTATTGAATTGCAACGTTATTTCGTAAAATTTCGACTCACAAACATTACCAAAGGTGTAATTTTATGTGCAGTTTATGTTTTCATTCTAATTTCATTACATATATAGCCTAAAAGCCTATTTAGGCCCCTTTTTTACAGCGAAGGCGTGTGAAATTTAGGCCACGCCTACTTTCAGTTATTTCTCTTAAATACAGTATATTATTTAACATTTGAATTATATATTATCATATTTGTTTTTAGGCGCTAATGCTTTAATTTGAGACATAAATTGAATAATATTGTAATATTAATTTAGTTAGTTCAGAGATGTCATTGTGCAATATTGTGCAAATTTTCTTTGTTCCTCCTTGGATCATCCAGGATTTCATCTTCTTTGCGAGACCTCTCGATACTTATCGATACACTCTCCAGGGATGCCACTGTATAGAAAAAAATTATTATGTGACACTACTAAATATTTATTGTAATACTAATTCTTATAATCTACTACCATAATTATAGTTGATTTGTGCTTCATATTTGTCCTATAACCATCTATTATGCTTTAGTATAGCATATCAAGCTTAACTAATTTAATTTTATGAAAATTCAAACATGGGACTTTATGGGCCGTTATGTTGTCAGCATAACTGTTGTTTGGCGGTCTTATACTAACCGTTATTCACTCTGCAATGGTCGCTGTTCGTGCTTGGACGCGTTAGTCCATAGCTCTTATCTTTCTTGAGAAATCTCTAGAAACTCACAACTCACAACTTGCCAGAGAAGTATCTGGATCTACAAGCTCAACTTTCGGGAGAAAATCTCCGAGACTTACAATTATTTCCAACGTATTTCATAACGAAGAGCCCAATTCAGAAGAATTGTTTTGTGTATAGCGTAGGTGCTGTGCCTCAATCAAACTCACAACTTGCCAGAGAAATATCTGGATCTACAAACTCAACTTTCGGGAGAAAATCTCTGTAACTTACAACTATCGTCGAATGTACTTCATAGCTAAGAGCCCAATTCAGAAGAGCTGTTTAGTGTATAGCGAAGGTGCTGTGGCTCAATCAACATACTTCAGCTAAGTACTGTATATTAGAATCGCCGTGCAGCAAATTGCTGATTTACAATTCGTTATAAGGTCTTATTTATTGGATCCACATCAGATAGTAATAGACACTTTATGCATCTGAGCGTGGTATTGCAAGATTTTATAGTGAAATAAACTCACAACTTTAATATCTAGCTTCAAAATCGTATACACATATTCCATTCAAACATTTTAAGTTGAATCGTTATAGAACGACTATCACTCCTGTGTGAATTGTTATACAACTACTACTACTTCAGTATCTTCAAGAACATTATTAAATTAACTGCAAGACCACCATCAAAACTTCAACACTTCAAGATTATCCAAGAACTGTGTATTTCTTTATCATTAATATAGCCTTCAGCTATTAAGTTTATCTTTAGTGTAATATTAATAAATTTGAATATTTTAACATCGCCAGCAGATTTCTTGTCTAATTTTAGTGTGAGAGGTGCAAGCAGGTACCAATCAAATACAGTCAACTTTCCCAGCTTCCCACTATCACTCTTGCCCCTTACATTTTGGTTCCTCCGGCCCTGGATCCATCCAGTGAACTAGTCAGGTAAACAAAATCTTTCCAACCTTTTCCTGGAACCTGAGACAAGAAATCTGCCTTAAGGTAAGTCGATAAACTCCTGGCAAGGCCAGTTTGAACAAATACACTAACACAGTGATAAGGGTTGACAACACACAACTCATTTCTATGTTGCATGCACACGAACAAACAGCACAGTGATTATTGTATCCAACACTTAACACATTTATACTGTGTATACGTTCTTTAAAGCTTTAACTTCCCCCACGCGGGAAACGTACAGTTAAATTCTCCCCTATTGCGGGCAAAGTGCACAAGTTTATTAAGGCTTATTTAACAACCTTCATTATGACCACTCAGGAGCAAACTCTTGCAGCCTTCAGGGCTAAACGTACGCCCATCAGAGCTCAAATAATTCGCCATTGCAATCTAATCCCCAACCTTCTTGTCAATGATGAAGCAACTTATAACGACCTTTCAGATCGAAAAGCTAAACTCCAACAACTAATCTCTAAATTTGAAGAAGTTCAGTCCACCATAGAGGAACTAGACCATTCAGATATAGAACAAACCTATAGAGAAGAGGTGGAAGACACTCTTTTCCAAACCACTACTCACATTAATAATCTAGAAGCTACCTATCTCAAAACTAAAGCTCATGCGAAAGCTAATATTAAATCAGCCGAACAAAGACGCGAGGCAGAGACCAGAGAAAGACAAGCTCGTATCGAAGCTCAAGCTGCAGAAGCTGCTGCCCAAAAGGCAATGAACAAAAAATCACTAATATTAATAGACTTCACCGTCAATTCATGTCCTATGCGCAATCCATTCATGAATTTGAAATTGAAACAGAGGCTCATTTTCATGAGGCTATTAGTATGAGAACAATGTTTCTCCATTTGTTTAAGTCGTATGAAGATTCTGCCTTACAAATAAGTCCTGATGATTTCCAAGAAATTGATTCTCAAAGACGCGAGGTAGAAATAGCCTACCACCAAGCTTTAGGTTTCTTTGATGCCCTAATTTCTCAAAACAAACCTAAATATCAGCCAGAAAGGGCACTTAGCTCTAGACGATCCTCTGATGGATGTTCTCATCACTCAGTATCTCAAACGGTTCTGCCAAAATTACCTGAGATTAAATTGCCACAGTTTAGTGGTGACCCCACCATGTGGATTGAATTTAGGGACACCTTTGCTTCTCTCATTTTGAGCAACAATCACATCACTGACATTGACAAGTTTCAGTACTTGAAATCATGTCTTATCCCAGAGACTTTGCGTATAATACAAAATATACGAGTTTCTGAAGCCACCTTCGACGTTGCTTGGAAAACACTTACAGAAAGATTCGACAATGATCGTTTGATCATGAACACTCACTTAGAATATCTTTTCACGCCTCCCACCATAGAAAGGGATTCAGCTAACTCACTCCAACAATTCCTAGATCACTTTGTAAGCACCATGCATGCGCTTTATTCCTTAAAGTCTGACGGTAATTTGACTGACTTAATTGTATACAAAATCATTCTAGACAAAGTACCTCCATCACTTGTTAAGGAATGGGAAAGCTCTATAAAGCCAAACCAACTTCCCACCTTAAAAGAACTCTTTGGCTTCTTCGAAGCAAAGGTAAGAGTCCTTCAGATGACAAACTTGGCGATAAGATCCCTAGCCAATTCCAACCCAACTTCCAATCGTGCAAATCAAAAACCCACTCTCAACAATAACAATGTTAGTTCAATCAACACTAACAACCAACATAACAGCTCCAGGACCTTTACTTCACGTGTTTATTGCATTTGGTGCAAGCAAAATGTTGCTCATGAATTATTTCGATGTGGCAGTTTTAAAGTAATGTCTTATGAGTAACGAATGCAATTCATAAATACTCACAAGGCATGCAAAGTATGTCTACGAGGGCTTAGAGTCAGACAACGTTAACTCCCATAACACAACATGGGAGTTAACGTTGTCTGACTCTAAGCCCTCGTCTATGAGTCAAACAGCATCACAGTTCATGTGGTGTTACAAGGTGTCACATGTGTGGTGACAAACACAGCACTATGTTACACAACCCCAATCTGCGATCAAACTCACAAGCAGATAATGTTGTACGTATGCTGCAACCTGCAGCATCACCCCCCAAATGTCTACATCCTACTGCTTTAGTCATTGTTGAGGACATACACGGTCAGCCTATAGAAGCGACAGCTTTACTAGACACCGGATCTAGTTGCAATCTCATAACTGATCGTTTGTTCAACAAACTGAAACTGAAAGCTGTACCTCAAAGGGTACCACTTCAAGGCATTCTAGAAACTCAATCTCATATGAACAAGGCTGCATTGATTAGTGTCAAATCTAGAGCCACATCATGGAGTTGCAATACACACCCTATTATAATTTCAGAAATTTCTGCCAGTCAGATGCCCCAAAGCTACATTGACGTTAGAAATTGGCATATTCCAGCCAATCTCCCATTAGCCAACCCACATTTCAACACACCCCAATGTGTCGATCTTCTCCTAGGAGTTGAATTCTTTTCACAAATACTCCAAGATGGTAGAATTACTTCTCCTCAGTACACAACTATTCAAAACTCCCAGTTAGGATGGTTTTTCGCTGGAAGAATATCATCACCTAACGCTCTTATGCAAATGCAATCAGCCCCAAGGCACCAACGTGAATGTTTCTCTCAGACTAGAAACTCCACTGTCACACAAGTTACCAACCTTTCTTCTCCGAAGCGATTCAAGGGAAATCGCAAACTTCGCAGTATTCTGCTTTCCTGAATACTGACCAAACAATAAATGAACAATTATGTAGGTTTTGGGAATTTGAAAGTGTTGCCAACAGTGCACCTTTCCCCCAACACACTCATTGTGAACGGCATTTCACTGAAACCACAACTAGAGATCTTGACGGAAGATATGTTGTCAAGCTTCCCTTTAACGCTCCTCCAGAATCACTAGGTAGCACTAAGCATCAAGCCCACCAAAGATTTCATTCTCTTGAAAAACGTCTAGCAAACAATGCAGACTTACGTCAACAATACAATGACTTTATTACTGAATATCAGACCTTAGGCCATATCAAACCTGCGGACTCTGATCAAACTGAAACATTTGATTATATCATCCCTCATCACCCTGTGATCAAACCATCTAGAAAACCACCAAGTTACGTGTAGTATTTGACGCTTCTGTCAAATCTACCAACGGAAGGTCACTAAATGATATACTTCATGTAGGTCCTACGATTCAACCTAACTTGTTTCTATACTACTGCGATTTAGCCTAAATCCCATAGCTTTCACAGCTATCATTGCCAAAATGAATAGACAAGTTCTAATACATCCTGACCAACAACGCTTCCAACAAATACTTTGGAGGGAACAGCCCTCAGAGCCTATTAAGGTTTTTAATCTTAAAACTGTGACTTATGGTACTGCTCCGGCTGCATTCTTATCAACTAGAGCCCTAAAACAACTCACGATCGATGATGGTGACAAATTCCCATTAGCTTCACACATCATAAACAATTCTATGTATGTCGACGACATTGTCGCAACAGCTTCCAATAGGCAAGAAGCCCAACAAATGATCTCTGAGCTTAACGCTTTACTTCCCTTAGGTGGATTTCAACCTAGAAAGTGGAGTTGAAACCCACCGGAACTTCCAGAAGACATACCAGTTGAGTTAAGAGAAACACTTGACAACCGTTTGTTTGGTGACTCGAATGCCAGTTCTATCAAAGCGCTAGGTCTAATACGGCAGCCATTTAATGATCTATTAAGGATAGAAACGTCCATAGATTTTTCTAAACCCTTTCTGAAATGTACAAGAAGGACATTGCTTACTTGCATTGCCTCGATATTTGACCCATTAGGCCTCATATCTCCTATCGTTGCACATTGCAAGATTACATTTCAGTCCTTATGGAAGGAAAAGACTTCCTGGGATGAAATTACACCTGAATCAGTCGCTAAAATATGGCTGATAGTTCATAACCAACTTCATTCCATATCTCAGATTGCCATTCCCCGGTTTGCATTGATACCAAATGCCATTTCCATTGACATACATGGATTTTGAGACGCGAGTGAACAAGCCTATGGCGCTTGCGTCTACTTACGCTCTACCAACAAAGAGGGCGAAACTCAAACCTCACTACTTTGTGCTAAATCCAAAATTGCCCCTATCAAAGCTGTCACAATTCCAAGGCTAGAGTTATTAGCAGCCCACTTACTCGCCAAACTAATAAATAATGTCTTGCCTACACTGCAGCTTGACATCAATTCAGTTTACTTATGGAGTGACTCTAATATAGTGCTGAGTTGGTTGAGTCGTTCTCCGACCATACTCAAAACTTTTGTTGCAAACCGAGTCGCAGATATACAGGAATACACTGCAGACCTTACTTGGCGACATGTCTCGTCAAATGACAATCCTGCAGACCTAATATCTCGAGGTTCAACACCCGAGGACTTGATCCACAATAATTTGTGGTGGAATGGTCCATCATGGTTGTCTGAGGACATATCATGCTGGCCAACTAACAACACAAAAAACACTCCCGATTTATTGCCAGAAGTTAAACTGGGAGCCCACATAGAAACTTGCAATTTCATTTTCGAAGCTTGTTTTTCCAAGTTTTCTTATCTAAGATCTCTTCGCATCATGGCTTATGTCCTAAGATTCATGCACAACTCAAAACCTGCTAGCCAACGTTTCAGTGGAGCTTTGTCCTGATGAGATATCAAACTCGATTCACTGTTGTGTAAAGAATGTCCAGCGTCAAGCATACGCTGAAGAAATAAGGTTACTATCAGCTGGAAAAGATATTCCAAGCGCTAGTAAGATTCATAATCTTTGTCCATTCTTGGATTCAAACAAGATCCTACGCGTAGGCGGACGGCTGGAAAGATCCAAGCTTCCGTTCGACTCTAAACACCAAATGCTACTTCCATGTAATCATTCTTTCACAAAGTACTTGATACGCCATACGCATTTTCAATTACATCACTCAGGTCCACAGCATATCATCGCTCATCTCAGAGAAAGATTCTGGGTTCCCTCAATTAGAAAGGTGATAAGATCTGTCATAAGGAGATGCAAAACTTGCTTTCGCTTTAAGGCACAGCCCTTTCAGCAAAGGATGGCAGGTTTGCCTGCTGCTAGAATCATTCCAATATCTCCCTTTACTAATGTCAGCTTGGATTACGCTGGCCCCTATTCAATTAAATATGGTGGTCCACGCTTTAAAGTTACTATCAAAGCGTACATTGCCCTCTTCGTGTGCATGTCCATCAAGGCGGTGCATTTAGAATTAGTGACTACTCTTACGTCCAAGGCATTTTTAGCTACATTATCAAGATTCTCAGCCCGTAGAGGCATACCTCAGTCAATTACCTCGGACAATGGGACTACCTTCACTGGGGCATGTAACGACTTGAAACAGTTGACTGACCTACTCTCATCTACTGAATTTCAAGCGACTATCAAAGACGCTACCTCACATCAAAGCCTTAATTGGCACTTCCTACCTCCTTACTCCCCTCACATGGGCCGACTGCATGAAGCTGCAGTACGCTCAGTCAAGCATGATTTGAAGCAAATGTCTTCAATTTTGATTCCTACTTATGAAGAGCTATCGACTTTGTTCATTCAGATCGAAGCCATTCTCAATTCACGACCATTACTCTCCCTCCACGAGGCAGAAGATTTTCAATACCTGACCCCAGGATACTTTCTTGTTGGAAAACCTCTCATATCGCTACCTTCTCCAGACTTATCAGGAAGTTATACGTTACGTTCTCAATGGAAAACTCTTCACAACTTCACCGCTGATTTGTGGAGAAAATGGTCTTCAGACTACCTCCATTCTCTTAAAAGCGATCCAAAGCCCCCAATGTTTCTGTTCGTACTCCAGTGCTTCTGGTTGAAGACAATGTGCCACCTCTCAAATGGATTTTGGGCATTGTCGACCAAGTCCATCCTGGATCAGATGGTTTAGTGAGAGTCGCTACCGTCAGAACCCCAACAGGTCATTACAAAAGACCAATTGTCAAGCTCGCTCCTCTTCCAGTAAATGGGGAAGGTTAATTTAGTTATGTATATTTAATCAAATATATGTATTCATTGTTAACTTAATATTTCCTAGTTTTAGATTTTTGCAATTACTAATTAGCTTGCTCATTCCACATAATCTATTTTATGAATAATATAAATATCATTCAGCGGGCAATTTATGTTCCATTTCGTAAGCTTGCAGTCTATTGCAAAATATATCATGTTCAGTAGGCCTATATGTTATTATTGAATTGCAACGTTATTTCGTAAGATTTCGACTCACAAACATTACCACAGGTGCAATGTTATGTGCAGTTTGTTTTCATTCTTTTTTCATTACATATATAGCCTAAAAGCCTATTTAAGCCCTTTATTACAGCGAAGGCGTGTGAAATCTAGGCCACGCCTACTTTCAGTTATTTCTCTTAAATACAGTTTATTATTAACATTTGAATTATATATTATCATATTTGTGTTTTTAGGCTCTAGTGCTTTAATTTGAGTCATAAATTGAATAATATTGTAATATTAATTTAGTTAGTTCAGAGATGTCATTGTGCAATATTGTGCAAATTTTCTTTGTTCCTCCTTGGATCATCCAGGATTTCATCTTCTTTGCGAGACCTCTCGATACTTATCGATACACTCTCCAGGGATGCCACTGTATAGAAAAAAATTATTATGTCACACTCACTGCCTTCTAAACTGTATTAATCGTGTATACACTGCCTGTCCTATACGGCTAATTTTGCGTACTCGGCGACATTACAGATGGCAGCACCTTTCACACCCAGACTGCTTCTTGTTTTTTGCTACGACATTGTTGATTATGTAGTGCTGTCACCGCCGTCTCATAATCACTGCCTTCTAAACTGTATTACTCCTCGAGACGGCGGTCTATCAATGCGTCTAATTAATTTACATTTATTTTAATTATTGCTCCAAAATTCCATTTCAAGGTAAGTGTCATATACTGGAATAATATTACGTTCTAAACAAATAACACAAGTATCTGTGTCTGTTTAATGCTTATTTTGATTAGTGATTGCTGCAATCTGGGTGTGAACTGTGTCGCCTCTACTGGATAAAATAGGCAGTTTAACAATACTCTGAACTCCATGTTAAAATAAAGCATAGGACAGGCAGTGTAATTCTCGAGACGGCGGTGGTCACACTACTAAATATTTATTGTAATACTAATTCTTATAATCTACTACCTTAATTATAGTTGATTTGTGCTTCAGATTTGTCATATAATCATCTATTATGCTTTAGTATAGCATATCAAGCTTAACTAATTTAATTTTATGAAATTTCAAACATGGGATATTATGGGCCGTTATGTTGTCAGCATAACTGTTGTTAGGCGGTCTTATACTAACCGTTATTCACTCTTCAATGGTCGCTGTTCGTGCTTGGACGCGTTAGTCCATAGCTCTTATCTTTCTTGAGAAATCTCTAGAAACTCACAACTCACAACTTGCCAGAGAAATATCTGGATCTACAAGCTCAACTTTCGGGAGAAAATCTCCGAAACTTACAATTATTTCCAACGTATTTCATAACGAAGTCCCAATTCTGAAGAATTGTTTTGTGTATAGCGAAGGTGCTGTGCCTCAATCAAACTCACAACTTGCCAGAGAAATATGTGGATATATAAACTCAACTTTCGGGAGAAAATCTCTGAAACTTACAACTATCGTCCAACATACTTCATAGCGAAGATCCCAATTCAGAAGAGCTGTTTAGTGTATAGCGAAGGTTCTGTGCCTCAATCAACATACTTCAGCTAAGTACTGTATATTAGAATCCCCGTGCAGCAAATTGCTGATATACAATTCGTTATAAGGTCTTATTTATTGGATCCACATCAGATAGTAATAGACACTTTATGCATCTGAGCGTGGTATTGCAAGATTTTATAGTGAAATAAACTCACAACTTTAATATCTAGCTTCAAAATCGTATACACATATTCCTTTCAAACATTTTAAGTTGAATCGTTATACAACGAGTATTACTCCTGTGTGAATTATTATACAACTACTACTACTTCAGTATCTTCAAGAACATTATTAAATTAACTTCAAGATCACCATCAAGACTTCAACACTTCAAGATTATCCAAGAACTGTGTATTTCTTTATCATTAATTTAGCCTTCAGCTATTCAGTTTATCTTTAGTGTAATATTAATAAATCTTACAGACAATGCAAGATGGCCATTGTAGCAAATAAATCAGGGAATTGTGATACGCAAGATTTGAGTCTGGTCAGTGTGGCACTGCATAACCCATGTTGCCTGAACCAGCAGCCCTATTCTGTAACTTTTCGTTTTGTCAGCCGCTCGACTCGTGATGTTCCTGATCGGGTTCTCCCCATTCCGAGTCGATCGAAATGTCGGCTTGTTTGGTATTCTGTAACATCAATGGAGATCATCCACTTGTGGTGAATATCTCAAAACGAAATCGGTAAGCTGTTCCGAAGGTTGCCGAAGCATTAGTGACTTACAGGTGATGTTCACCAATGAGAGGCAAGGGTTTTAAGTGACTTCATCTCAACTGTGAAGAGTTGTCGCCTGAAACAGCACTCCCGCCATAATGAAAATGGTTTAACTAACCCTAAAATTCATGAGACTTCATAATATCGCACACAATTTATAAAAGAACTACTAAAAGAACTTAATATGAATAGGCTGCTTATTTTTTGACAGGCCTTACAAATAAGTTATAATAAAATCTACGTACTGCTGTGGTTTTAACATTTTGCAGTGAACAGCTAGACGACATTCTATTCATTGGATCTCAATTCTAATGTTAGGAATGTGGAGTTGAACTTACTTGGGGGTTGCACTTCAAAGAAATGCTCCAAGGACGAGGGACAGCGGTCATTCATCCCTCATAAACCACTAAGTTATTTCCCCAATCTTTCAGATTTTTTTGTTCCATATTGACAATTCGCAGTCGGCAGTCAGGCTCAGGCATTTGTAGTCTACAGAAGCTATAGGTTACAATTCTGTGTAATATTGTCACTAATGCAAGTTTTATCGAGTCTGTGTAAAGTTAATAATGGATGAAATGTGAAAGTGCAATGAATATAGTTCTGTAATTATTCTGTAAAACCATGAAAATAGTGATGTGTGTTATTTCAAGCGATATCGTCTCCACAAGAGAGAATCCAGTTATCAATGGTTTGTAGTCTTAAAATATACACTTCTCATTGCCAGGTAATTACGCATGCATTTTCCTAACTATTTTTGTACAAGCTGACTACATAGTACACTACATTATGTCTAATTAAAAGCATTTACTAAATGACTTTTATTGGGTAATATTTGGTAAAGTAGTCTTTCGTCGTACTACATCTGTCCTATTTATTGCAGTATTTGTGTATAGTTCTGCATTTAATTTAACAAAAACAGTGATTACAGAAATGATTAAAAATATGATATATGTTTGCTTTGAGATTAGTCTAGTTTTTTAAACGTAAATTACTGCTAGTATAAAATAATATGACACGCCATAAACAATTCAATAGTTATTGACCCTTCATATGAAATGTTTGTGCACCCTTGGCCTATATTAATTTTTTCTTTATTTCGGAGTTTAGTTGACATAGGTTAAATACATGTACAGTACATTTTAGGAATGAATACAATATCATCTGCTGTTTGTTTTATTCGTAGTTTGTTTTCTGTACTTAATGTGCACAATTATGCCAAGAACATATTATATTGGTAGTGAATTGGGGTTGACGGTGTTATTAACGATTAAATTATATTACAATTAAAGAAAATTAGTAGGCTACATTCACTTTTACTACAACTAATATTTCTGGCCATGAGTTGTAAGGCATAGCCTACATAACCCTACATTTTTACATATATTATTTTAATATGTTTTCATTAGTTTATTAAGTTTTAAATATTTTAATTAGTTATGCTTATGCATTAATAACACAAATTTAATAGAATGGCATTGTGCATTGCTTTCCTTCGTTATTTATTTGACTTAGAAATTCCCAATCGAATGCGTGACACCTCTCGGCAAGGATTCCGATCAGCCGCCATTACTATCGGAATGATTCCGATCGCTCGGAATCGGAATGGAGTTACAGAATAGCAAAACATGGAAAAATCGGTTTCATCGCCGATTCCGAATCGAAAACTCAAACCGAAGAGTTACAGAATAGGGCTGCTGTGCTTCTGCTGTGGTGTCCACCCCTGCACGACAAGCTACTGAATCAAGGTCATAAATTCATTCACTTTACATTGCTTGTATGATTCATTTAAATGGGATCACCCTAACAATACTCCATAAATGAACTGAACAACTTTCATGAACCACATATTATTGTCTCTGTTGGACATTACATGAGAATATTATAGGAGAAAAATTCCACCAACACTGGGACTTGAACCCAGTACCTTTGGCTATTCGCGTCAATGCTCTACCAACTGAGCTAAGCCGAAGTTCAATTCACAGCGCCAGATGGAACCTCTCTCCTATGACTGATTGCCCTAATGGTCTACTTCACAGACAGACAGACAGAGCTCGGTCACAAAAATCACTAATTAGAGTGCCTCACAGTACTGCATATGACATAACTTGTCTGTCTGTGAGGTAGACCATTAGGGCAATCAGTCATAGGAGAGAGGTTCCATCTGGCGCTGTGAATTTAACTCCGGCTTAGCTCAGTTGGTAGAGCATTGGTGCGAATAGCCAAAGGTCCTGGGTTCAAGTCCCAGTGTCGGAGGAATTTTTCTCCTATAATAATCTCATGTAATGTCCAACAGAGACAATAATCTGTGAACAACTAAAATCTTTATTACGCCTTATACCCTCAAATAGCAATAAAAAGGCCAGTAAGTGTACATATATATATATATATATATATATACAGTATATATATACACAGTATATATATATACCGTATATATATATATATAAATTTGTGGACCACCATTACAATGAGAGAACAGAAATTATTTTGTATGTTTTATTTTTTATGTAGTATTTTATTTTTATCAGTTGAAGACAGGTCTATACAATATATAAATTTATCAATAATAATCTGTGGTTCATGAAAGTTTATATATCTATCTTGAATGTTAACTGTACTATAACAGTGGGAGCCCGGTCACAAAAATCACTAATTAGTGTGCCTCACAGTACTGCATATGACATAACTTGTCTGTCTGTGAGGTAGGAATTTTTCTCCTATAATATTCTCTGAACTGTACTTCTTTCTTCATGAACATTATAATTGGGTTTTCCACCTATAATTTTCATTATTCTATAAGTAAATTATAAAAAATAAAATTAAAATAAACCACCGAGTTGCAACAAACATATCAAAAGAGACACCTCAAATTGTTTATGAATAGACCGTTGGTACTAGTTCCAGAAAACACCCATCTACCTACCACACAGGTTCGTAACATATATTTATTTATTTATAATCTATTATTATACCGATCTATAAAAGGGAGATGGAGCCAAACTTAATAACTATAGAAGAATTTCTCTCCTATCAACATCAATCTGCCTAATATACTGCTCATATGATGCGGAAGAAATCATTTGAGATCACCAATGTGCATTTATCAAAACAGATCAACCATTGATTGTATATTTTGTATTTGCCAAATCTTGGAGAAAAAGTATGAATATAATAAGTCAGTTCATCAGCTCTCCATAGATTTTTAAAAAGCATAGCCTATGATTCAGTTAGACGAGACATATTGTATAATATCCTCATTGAGTTTGATATACCAAAGATGTTAGTTAGGCTGAACAAAATGTGTCTAAATGAAACCTATAGGAGAGTCAGGGTATGGAAATTTATAACAGATAGGTTTTCCATTAACAGTGGCTTGAAGCAAGGAGATGCACTATTGCTCTTTACTTTTTAATTTTGTTTTGGAATATGCCATTATGAAAGTTCAGGAAAATAAGGTAGGCCTAGAATTAAATGACAGTTACCCAATTTTAGCTTATGCATATGACGTTTGCTTGTTGGGGATGACATAAACACAATTGAGAGAAATGCAGAAAGTCTTTTTGATGCCTGCAGGAATGTTGGATTGGAAATTAATACATCCTGGTCATGAAACGTCTAAAATGTATTAGAGTAGCTGGAAAATTGTTCGAACAAGAGGAAAAATTAAAATATCTGGGAGCAATAATTACAGACACAAATAATATTAAGGCAGAATATAATAAGAATTTAATTACCACCTTATACCCTCATTAATTACGTATGTAGGATATCTTGGAGATTTTGCCAATAACATTCACATTCACTTTTAGTTAACAGTATTTAATTTCACTTGTAAGTTTTGCTATAGTAGGCCTACATCTATATTGTGTTGCAAGATAATTTCTTAAAATGTAATAAAATATACATAAACTAAAAGCTACATGAGATGTTAAAAGATCTGTAGGCCTGTGTTCATTTAAATCCTGATAAAACACACATACAATCTATAAATAGCCTTAACAAGAAATTGAAAGAAAATGACATTAAACTCACGAAGGGGGATAAAGATAATACTATTGTCTTACTTAAAAACTATGAATATACCAAAAAAACAATAGAATTCATTGAAAACAATAACATAGTCAAAATAGATAATGACCCTACAGAGAAATTTCAACAAACCTTGAAAAGAATAATGAAGAAATCGGAATTAATTCTAAGTGAAAGAGACATAAAGGACAGTACCCTTATGAACCCTAAGCCACCTACACTCAGAGCACAGATCAAAAATCACAAAAATAACAAACCTATTAGACCGGTCGTGAATTTCAGAAATGCTCCTACATACAAAATATCAAAAACAATAAACAAAATACTTAAACAAAAACTGAGATAAAAAACTGTTAATAGATTTCATACTACTCGCTTTGTGTGCGCAACTGCGCTGCTACCTTGTCTGTGCGCGACTGCTGCCCCCTAGTGTTAAAGCTGGTAAAAGTTAGTTGTTGGCGGGATGCAGTATGTAATGGACGCTGTTTGGAATAGTTCCCACATTTATTTTCTTTTGTATGTACTTTGTGCATAACCAATTGTATAAACTGTTTCTCATTGTTTCTCATTAAACAAGTGTTGTGAATTCTGGCCTCCATCAATCAATAACCTCTGACAATCATAAAAGGTTATGGGCCCAGGTACGTTGCCACGAGGAATATAGGTTGGAAGTTCACACGAGAACAAAGGGAACAACACAGTGCTTACAATGGGTGAACAAATGGATTTCCGGAACATTATGAAATTCGATGGTACAAATTTCCAGGTTTGGAAATTTCAAATGTCGACAGTGTTTGTAGCCAGTGACCTGCTACCAGTCGTAAGTGGTGACGAAGTTCGACCTGCCGAAGACGCCACTGCTGCACAAAAGAAAAGCTGGATTCAACGAAATGCCAAAGCCATGTTCCTGATCTCAACTGCGTTGGATAGTACACAACTTGAACAACTGATCACATGTGATACAGCAGCTGCAATGTGGACAAAGCTCTCAACACTCTACGAGCAGAAAAGTGAGTCAAACAAACTTCTTCTGATGACACGATTTCACGACTATCGCTTGGCTCCGAATGACTCAGTTGCACGTCACATCACACAAATTGAAAATATGGCCTGTCAACTTCGAGATGTTGGAGAAACTGTCTCTGACGTTACAATCATGGCGAAGATCCTCGGGAGCCTGCCACCAAAATACAACTCGCTCATCACTGCATGGGACAGCGTAGCCTCAGCAGACCAAACTCTCCAAGTCCTGACCCAACGGTTGCTGAAAGAAGAAGGTCGCCTGACTGCCAGTGATGATGTTACCACCGCTCTTGCCGCCATGAAGATTGACAACAGACCTAAACACTCAGAGCCATCAAAGACACACGACGCCCAGAAATCGAAACCAAAGCGTGACGTCGAGTGTTTTTATTGCCACAAAAAAGGGCATGTATTAAAATATTGTCGTGCCAGAAAACAAAAGAAAGAGAAAGAGTCTGGAAGAACCTCTGGAGGAAGTTCTGGAAACTCTGACATTACAAGTCACAGTGCTTTCGTTGCTGAAAATCCATTTTTGAGACATTCCGACTACAACATTGAAAATATTTGGCTAGTCGACTGTGGTGCTTCTCGCCCCATGACTTTTCGGAAGGAATGGTTCTAGGACTTCACCCCCACCTCTAGAGAATACATTTCGCTTGGAGACAATTCAAGATGCGAAATCAAAGGAGAGGGCTCGATCATCATCCTGAAGAAAGTCAACGACGAGTGGATCCAAGGCAAATTAGATCATGTTTTGTTTGTACCAGATTTACGAAAGAATTTATTCTCAGTGGGTGTATGCACTCAACGAGGTTTCAAAGTGACTTTTTCAGATAACTCTTTGTCAATTTTTGCAGGCAACTCTCTTGCTGGTCAAGGTTTTAAATTGAGTAATTCATTGTTCATGATGCTCTTCAAAGTTGCAAGTACAGAAGAAAATTTAGCAACAACAAATTCTTTGAAAGTTTGGCATGAACGCCTTGGTCACATCAACTGTGATTTTATCAAGAACATTGTGAAACTGAATCTTGTAGATGATGTCAAATTTTCGTCAACAGAAGATTTTTTTCTGCAGTGCATGCAAACTTGGCAAGCAACATCGCTTAAAATTCGAGGACATCACCTCACAAAGGACATTCAAGCCAGGAGAGATGCTACACAGTGACGTGTGTGGACCGATGGAAACTCCATCTATGTCAGGTTGCAGATTCTTTGTGAATTTCAAAGATGAAGCTACAGCTTACCGAATTGTCTTCCTGTTGAAACACAAGAGTGATGTTTTCGAGTGTTACAAACAAGTTGACGAACTTATCAAAAACAAATTTGGTCGACCCGTGCAGGTATTGAAGTCTGACAACGGAAAGGAATACTGCAATGGATCCATGGCGGAGTACCTGAAGCAACAGGGTACTCGACACGAGACGACAGCTCCATATACCCCGGAACAAAATGGTAAGGCTGAACGCGACATGAGGACGATCACAGAATCTGTAAGGTCTATGCTGCATGCCAAGGGACTTCCGAAAAAACTTTGGGGTGAGGCGGTAAATACTGCTGTTTACCTCCTGAACAGAACGCCGACAACGACGTTGAAGAACTCCACTCCTTTTGAGGAATGGCATGGACAAAAGCCACAGCTGAGCCACATCAAAATATTTGGGTGCACTGCTTATATGCACGTACCTAAGGACAGACGCAAGAAACTTGATCCGATAGCAAGGAAACTCATCTTCACGGGATACCAAAATGATTCAAATAACTATCGGTTATTGGACATGGAAACTGGCAAGGTCTATGTATCACGTGATGTGGTGTTTGATGAATCAGACAAATTAAATACCTATCAAAACTCATTGGAACCAGGTCTGCAACCACTCAAAGAAGAACCTCTTGATAGACAAGATACTCTCACAGATTTTGCTGCTCCTGAAAAGGTTGTTCATGATGATGACGAAGAAGATTTCCTTGGCTTCAACATTGACAGAGGTGCAAATAACGAAGAAGAGTTCAATTCCTTAGAGGCTCATCCTGAAGATGAATGTGTGCAAACTCAACCTGAAAAAACCAATGTTAGAGTTTTGTGGGATCAAAGCAAGTTGAAAAGACCTTCCACCTGGAATAACTATTATCATGAATCCAACTTCGCCGAAGTCCAGGTTCCAGATTCTTACCACGAGGCAATCTCAGGTGAAAACTCAGAGGATTGGAAGGAAGCCATCATTGAAGAGCTTGAGGCACATGAGAAAAACAAGACTTGGACACTCATGCCTTTACCTCCAGGTCGCAAGGCCATAGGATTCACTTGGGTGTTCAAGAGAAAGGAGCTTATTGAAGATGGTGCTGTTCGCTTCAAGGCTCGACTCTGTGCTCAAGGTTTCTCCCAGAAAAAGGACTTTGACTACAATGAAATTTTTTCTCCTGTAGTGTGATACGACTCCATCCGTGTTCTGTTAGCGATGAGTGTCCAAAACAACTTGGAAATTGGACAATTTGATGTAAAAACGGCATTTCTACAAGGCGACATCAAGGAGGAGATTTTCATGAAGATTCCCCAAGGCCTGAACGTCAAGAGAGAGGATCTGGTCTGTAGGCTCAACAAACCGCTCTACGGCTTGAAACAAGCCTCCCGGTCATGGAATCAGAAGATGGACGCCTACTTGAAAAGCTGCGATCTTCGACAGAGCGATGCAGATAGCTGTGTGTATTTTGGAGATTTGAATAGTGAAAGAATCTATATTGCTCTGTATGTCGACGATGGTATGATTTTTGCTACATCTAAAGACTTGGTGAATTCTTTTTTATCAGAACTATCAGATTCATTTGAGATCACAATTGGTGATGCTAGTTGCTTCGTAGGCATGTGTTTGAAGCAAGATCGTGAAAAGGGAACTTTTTTTGTTCATCAGTCTCCTTACATTGAGTTAATTCTGTACGATTTGACATGTCTCAGGCAAATCCAACTAACATTCCCACGGACAGACATATTCATTTGAATCAAAATACACAGTCAAAACAACTTGAAGAAAATGTTCCTTATCGTGAGGCAGTTGGAAGTCTGAACTTTCTCGCAATTGTTTCACGACCAGATATTGCTTTTGCTGTGAGCATAGTTAGTCGTTTCTTGGTGCATCACAGTAGGGAGCACTGGCTCATGGTAAAGAAAATTTTGAGATATTTGTCAGGAACCCGAAATGTAGGAATTTTGTATAAATGTTCTAACCAAGCTGATCCTCTCACAGTTTATTCAGATGCGAATTTCGTGGGTGACACAGAAACTCGACGTTCGATGACAGGATATGTAACAATGATGTCAAATGCAGCTGTTACTTGGGCTGCACAGAGACAGGCCAGCATTAGCCTGAGTACCACTGAAGCTGAATACATTGCAGCGAGTACAGCTACCAAAGAAATCATTTGGTTACGAAGATTGTTGTGTGATATTGGGCATCCATGTGTTCAAGCAACTAAAATTTTCATTGATAATCAAAGCACAATTCGTCTTGTAAAAATCCCTGAATTTCACAAACGCACAAAGCATGTGGATATACGATACCATTTTATCAGAGAGAAGTGGAAAGATTGTGTGATTGTACCAGAATATATCAGTTCTGATGAGCAAATTGCTGACATATTTACAAAGCCCTTACCCAGAGAAGCTTTCCAAAGACATGTTGAGAACTTAGGACTTACTCATGTTTGAGCGAGTGTATTCAATCAGGGGGTGTGTTAATAGATTTCATACTACCCACTTTGTGTGCGCAACTGCGCTGCTACCTTGTCTGTGCGCGACTGCTGCCCCCTAATGTTAAAGCTGGTAAAAGTTAGTTGTTGGCGGGATGCAGTATGTAACGGACGCTGTTTGGAATAGTTCCCACATTTATTTTCTTTTGTATGTACTTTGTGCATAACCAATTGTATAAACTGTTTCTCATTGTTTCTCATTAAACAAGTGTTGTGAATTCTGGCCTCCATCAATCAATAACCTCTGACAATCATAAAAAAAACAAATATACCATTAAAATTCAATTGATTTAGTAAATAAAATTAAACACATAACATTAAATAACGATGAAATACTCATGTCATTAGACATAAAGAATCTATATACAAACATACTAATACAAGAAACTATACATATAATAGAAAATAACTTACGCCAGAACAAAGAAAACCCACTGGTCATAGAACAAATAATTAAATTAACTAATACAATCCTCCATCAAAATTATTTCAGATTTAACAATGATATTTATATGCAAAAAAAAGGAGTAGCAATGGGATCCCCCTTGCAGGTACAATAGCTGGATATTTCTTCAAAATCTTAAAGAACACCAAATAGAAAAACTAATTAATAAATACAACATAAAAGTATATACACTTATGTAAATATATTTACGATACGTTGACGAGATCATTTTAATATGTAAAGAAAAATCCATTGATGGAATAATTACAGAATTCAATAACATAAACAAAAACCTATCTTTTACTTATGAAAAAGAAGAGCGACAAACACTGAACTACTTAGACCTAAAAATCAACAGAAAGAATAACAAAATAAATTTTAGTATTTACAGGAAACCTACATTTACAGACATCATCATACATAACAGGTCGAATAATCCATTTAATCAAAAAACAGCAGCACTGAACAATATGATACACAGACTATTGAATATCTCCATGAGCAAAAAACACTACAAAGAAGAACTAAATACAATACTAACAATAGCTAAAAACAACGGATTCAGAGAAAACATGGTTTTTATTATACTAAAAAGACAAAAACTACAGAAAAATAAAAACAAAATAAATAAGACAAATCTATTACCGATAGAAGAAAAAGTAAAGATCAGAAATACATAACATTTACATACACAGACAAAAAAATACATGGAATCACAAAACTTTTCGAAGATTTCAAAATTGCGTTTCAGACAAAAAACAGCATCAAAAACAAACTATACAATATAAAAAGTGACAATACAGATCAGTACACAAAAAATGGAGTATACAAATTGACATGCACAGACTGCAAAAAAGTTTATATTGGTCAAACAGGACGGAAATTTAAACCAAGGTACAAAGAACATACAACAGACTATAAACAAAAAAGAAGAAAATCCGCCTACGCCAGACATTTATTAGATGAGAATCACAAACACAACACTATAGAACAAACTATGGAAATTTTACATAAACAAGATAAAAGCAACAAACTAAACACGTTGGAAAATTTATAATATATAAACACAAACAAATTATACTAAACGAAGACGCAATACGAAGAAATTCACTATTTGATTTAATTTCATGAACACACCCTACCTATATAAATACACGCTACTCTACATCGCCCACGAGTAATATCTTACATCCACACTCCACGCAACGTCTATTAAAGAGGTAAGTTACTATTATATAGAACAATCTACTTCTAACATGTAATTAATTCTAATCCTCCTTGTTCGTTTTCTTATTTAGTAGGCTGAAGATGATTCTTTTGAATCGAAATGCATCCCAATAAGATTATGTTAGGATACCGAAGAAATTGCCATTAACATACTAATACATCATACTACAAAGAAGACAAGAAGACACCGAAAAAAATCCACAGGCTACAACACGTGGAACTACAAGAACACCACAAAAGAAAAAAGAAGGAAAATACGACAAACACAAAATACTTCTAACAGAAAATATAGTGAAAGGATTCTGTGAGTACACAGTTGTTATACATTTATGACATTGTGTGTGTGTGTGTGACATAAAATCACATGACATTTTAACTTCATTTTTAAATTCTAAGACTATTTATATTCAATATCGTAACATTCACAAGACAGAAATCAATTAAGTTGCACATTAATGTCTGGTGTAACTGTTTTTTTTATTTACTGTACAACTTCATTATTTTAAAAACATTATAGATAATAGAAAAATTTTAGTATTGTATCATAATCAAAAACTTTGTATGAGTGTGCATGTGTGTGTGAGAAAAATTGTGTAAGTTCTGTATTTTGTAAGACGTGTCCTATATCAATGTATTTTGATCAATGGATGAATAAACTATTATTATTATTATTATTATTATTATTATTATTATTATTATTATTATTATTATGGTTAAGGGGTGATGGGCTTACCACCTGTCCCTCTGCCCTCTCTAGGAAAATAAGCGTAACAAAATTCACATAGGTACAGAAACCTCCGCTTGGAGGCCCTATGCCCCAACAAGGGGGCACAGGATTCGAGAGAGTAACTGTTTATAGATTTAAATAAACACAGGCCTACAGATCTTTTAATATCTCATGTAGCTTTTAGATTATGTATATTTTATTACATTTTAAGAAATTATCTTGCAACACAATATAGATGTACACACCTACTATAGCAAAACTTACAAGTGAAATTAAATACTGTTAACTAAAAGTGAATGTGAATGTTATTGGCAAAATCTCCAAGATATCCTACATACGTAATTAATGAGGGTATAAGGTGGTAATTAAATTCTTATTATATAACATCCCCTCATTGGTAAAAATGAAATTTATTAATTAAGGCAGAAGTTAAGTGTAGACTAAAATCAGGAAATGCTTGTTTTTATATAGTTCAGAAACTCTTATCTTCTCGTCTTCTGTCCAGAATTCGAAAATTAAAGATTTCTAAGCCTAATATCGGAGTCCAAGGGGCAGTGACGCGCAAGACATGATCTCACCAAGAGAGATCACATAGCCTCTCCTGCTCAACTCCGCTCTCACCTTTTCGTGGTGGACTCCATTAAGCTGAGCAACCCAGTTCAAGGTTGTGGTAACCAATCCCTTCGGCGAACTGGGTCAGCGAACTAACGAGAGATGGGGGTTCTGGCAGAGCTACCTGGGGGTAACCTGGGACTAGGTCTGTCAGGATGGTGGGAATTGGCAGCGGGATTCTCACCTAGGGTGGCGGCGGAGGAACCCTCAATGGGTCAACGGTGGCACTCATAGACCTCAGTTAGGTAGGTCTACTGCGGAAGGGTAGGATGAACTCTTGAGCCGTGGTGAAGGCAACATCCTAGGAGTTGGATCTCCGAAATTAAGTCCCTGGTCCTCCAGGTTGGGGGTTGGGCGAGGGGCTAACAACCCCTCCCCGTAAAACAAGACTGTTCAGAAACCAATCAACAAGCCTCGGAATTTGGATGGATCCTTTCGGCAACGACCTAAGCACAAGAAAACGGATTATGAGTTAGGTACTTGGAATGTCAGATCGTTAATGAAAGCAGGGGCACTAAAAGATTTATTGCTGCAGATATTGACATATAACATTGACATAACGGCTATCCAAGAAACTAGATGGTCTGGACAGCAAATATGGGATACAAAAAGCTATACAATATTGAGTAGTGGAAGACAAAAACAGAATGAAGGTGGGGTGGCTTTCATAGTTAAGAAAGCACTTAAGTCGTGTATATTGGGTTTTGAACCCATTAACAACAGAATATGTACATTAAGAATTAAAACTTTGTTCTTCAATCTGGCCATCATCAATATCTATGCGCCCACGGAAGAGAAAGAAGATGAGGTAAAAGATGAATTCTATCAAATGTTGGAACAAGTATATGACAAGCTCCCATCAAATGATGTCAAAATCATAGTTGGAGATGCTAATGCTAAAGTCGGGAAGGAGGAAATCTATAAAGGAACCATTGGGAATCATAGCTTGCATGATGAATCCAACAACAACGGAACAAGGCTTATCGAACTTGCAGCTTGCAAGAATATGCAAATAAGCTCAACACTATTCCCACACAAGAATATACATAAGGGGACCTGGACATCACCCGACCAAAAAACAGTAAACCAAATAGATCATATACTAATTGAGACCAGGTGCGCATCAAGCATCATGGATGTAAGATCCTTCCGAGGAGCATGTTGTGGGACAGACCATTTTTTGGTCAAGACAACATTTAGAGCTCGGATAAAGAAAACATCAAATGGATCAAACAGATCGAATGGGAAAATAATACCTCTTGATATTCACAAACTCCAGGATGCGGAGATAAGGAAAGTATACCAAGGAGAGATAGCAAAGAAATTAAATAACATAGAACCACAAACAGGCGATACAGATGCAGGCAGAATTGAAGAGCATTGGCAGAAAATCAAAACAGGATTGCTAGAAACGGCCAAGGAAGTGATTGGAGATAAACAAAAGAAAGAAAGGAATGTATGGTTTGATAATGAATGCCTGGTAGACATCCAAAAACGGAATGAAGCGTACAAACAGTACCTAGCTAGACCAACTCGACAGAGAAGAGAGGAATATGAAGATCTAAGACGAAATGCTAACAGAACTTGTCAGAGGAAGAAAAGGATGGCTTTAAAGGAAGAAATCAATGGGATCCAACAGGACTTCAAAGATGGTAACACCAAATTTGCCTATCAAAAAATAAAGAGTACTAAAGAAGGATTCAAAGCGAACACAAACCTCTGTTATGATAAAGAGGGAAACATAATAGGAGATGAGTATAAAATAACACAGAGATGGAAAGAAGTCTTCGAGGAATTGTTAAACCCAGAGGAAACAAGGCTAACGGATGTAAATGAAGGGAATGTTGAAGAGATACAGATAAATACCAACCAGGTAGAAGCGCCCAGCCTAAAAGAAGTGGAAGAAATCATAAAACACATGAAAAATTTCAAAGCCCCTGGTGTCGATTCCATCCCAAATGAATTGATAAAATATGGCAATATTGAGGCACAAATACATAAACTGATTCAAGAAGTGTGGGAGAAAGAATACATGCCCGAAGAATGGAAAACCAGTTTAATAGTGCCTATCTACAAAAAAGGGCATAAGCTGGATTGTAGGAACTACAGAGGCATCTCTTTGCTATGTACAAGCTACAAAATATTCACGCAGATACTGCAAAAGAGACTCCAACCATATGTAGAAGAAATATTAGGAGAATACCAAGGTGGTTTTAGACCTGGACGATCCACCACAGACCAAATATTCACAGTCAAACTGTGGATGGAAAAGATGTGGGAAAATAATTTGGATCTGACACAAATTCTTGTCGACTTCAAAGAAGCTTACGACAGTATAGATAGAAGGAAATTGTTTGATATTTTGATATACTTCAATATACCTATTAAGTTGGTAACACTAATCCGACTAACAATGATCCAGACCACAGCCAAAGTTAAAATACAGACAGGGGTGACAGAGCCCTTCCATGTCACAAGAGGACTGAAGCAAGGTGATGGGCTGGCACCAACCTTGTTCAGTATAGCACTTGAATATGTAATCAGGAAACTCTCTGTCCAGACAAATACCACATTGGAGAATAAGATGGTTCAGCTTGTAGGGTATGCGGACGATATTAACATAATGGCAAGGTCCCATGCAAGAGCAAAGGAAACCTTTCAAGAATTGAGAGATGCAGCTGAGGGAATTGGGTTACAAGTAAATACACAAAAAACAAAAGTTATGATCAACACAAGAAGGAAAGTTAGAAAACCCAGCCAGTTCAAAATTGGGCCAGATGAGTTAGAAATAGTCAGCCAATTTAAATATTTGGGATGTTGGATCACAGAAGACAATAACGAAAGCTATGAAATAAAGAGAAGGATACACGCCGCCAATGGAGCTTATGCATCACTATCTGCAATTATGAAGTCAAGACATATCCACCGTCAGACCAAAACAACACTGTACAAAGTCATGATTAGGCCAATACTAACATATGGCAGCGAGACCTGGACAATGAACAAACAAGCCGCTAACACAATCGATACCTTCGAAAGAAAGGTCTTAAGGAGAATATATGGCCCAGTCCAGGAAAATGGCAGGTGGAGAATACGTTACAATAATGAACTATATAATCTATACAAAGACAACAACTTATCCACCGTCATCAGATACCAAAGATTACAATGGGCTGGACATGTTATGAGGATGGGAGACAATCGAATCCCCAAGAAAACGCTAAACAGCCAGATCGAAGGTAAAAGGCCAATAGGAAGACCCAGGGATCGCTGGACAGATGCGGTGGCGAAGGACGCTAACACCTTACTCCAAATGAGGCGGTGGTCATCAGTCGCCAAGGACAGAACCAGATGGAGGCGGTTGATTATGGAGGCTATGGCTCGATCCCGAGCTGCTACGCCATAAAGGAAGCCTAATATCATGTTGGTTGTATTATATGGATGTGAGACATGGTTGCTTACTCTTCGGGAAGAACATAATCTGAGAGTGTTCGAAAGCAGGGTGCTTAGGAAAATATTTGGGCCTAAGAGAGATGAAAATGGGGACTGAAGAAAACTGCATAACGATGAGCTTCATGACCTGTTTTCTTCTCCGGATATGGTAAGGGTAATTAATTCATGGAGGATGAAATGGGCTGGACATATTGGATGCATGGGGGAGGAAAGACATATCTCAAAACTATTGACTGGGAGACCTGAAGGGAAAAGACCACTTGGAAGACCTAGATGTAGGTGGGAGGAAAATATTAGGATAGATTTAAGAGAAGTAGGATTTGTGAGGGATGGTTAGATGGAGTTGGCATAGAATAGGGTTGAATGGAGGGTTCAGGTAAGTGCTGCAATGAACCTTCGGGTTCTATAAAATAGATAATATTCCTTTAGCTTGCTGAATAATTGTCTATTGCCATTGAGTATGTAAGTATTTATTTACACCCTGTAAGAGTTAAGAGATTCACATCCACAAAGCACGTTTAGCATATGCAAACCACAGTACCCAGTACATCAAACCAGCTCTGAGAGTTAATCAGTGGTTACAAGCTCATGCAGAGAGTAAAAGACAAAGTGAGATCTATTATGTGGCTCAGATGATTCAATGGTTTAATTTTAAAATAAGAAATTACCATGCTGTTTAGTTCTTCAGAAGTATAGTGAATGTTAGCAAGTCAGTTACCTGTTGGCTGAAGTATTAACATTCGGCAATGACCCATCCTGATCCAGGAACCAATCTCCACCCTCTGTCTTCACAAGAGTGTCTAATAATTTAGGTAGCCTGTTGTTAAGTATTTCTGCTGCTGTGGGTCTAAAAACTGGATCTCGCTGAAGTAGATCATGGATTAACTGCCGAAACCCTGGGGAATAACCTCCAGGAACAGGCTGGAAGTGTCCCTAGAAAATAAATACAGTTCAACTTGTTTAGCATTCTTGAATTCATAGGCAGAGTTGGGAGTTCTTTCTGACTCCCCAACATTTAAGTTTCTATCACTTAAGGTCTATGTATAAGTACTAAAAAACCCCAACAATATTTACAAGTTGGTGCCTCAATAATAATAATAATAATAATAATAATAATAATAATAATAATAATAATATTAATAATAATAATAATAATAATAATAATAATAATAATAATAATAATAATAATAATAGTAATAATAATAATAATAATAATAACAATAATAATAATAATAAATTATAATACTTCTGCAAGTAAACATGTGTTCCCAACATAGGCCACGAAGGTCTTTAAGGTCCCATGAGGCTGTAGCTCCCAAATTCTTTTCATCTGGCAAAGAAAGGTGGCAGGGTTGTCAGCTTTATGCACTAGCTCTTTTATCCAAGGTTTGATCCTGTTACTCATTTCTGTTAGAGACTGAGTTGACCTCATTGACTTCATCAGGGACCAAACTGTGAACTTGTGGTTTGTAGTGCAGTGCCTCAATGCACAGTACTATGATATACCCAAACAATATATGTACCTGTATATATAATATAGGGTGTGGTTTTTGCATAGTTGACTGATTCGTTTGAGATGTCATAAAAGTGAAACATTATATATAAGACGTTAATGTTCACATATCTGTGTGGTTTGCTGTAATATAAGCACAAAGGATGAGTGATGTTACAGAGTTCAACCAAGTGGCATAGTGGCATTATCGAGCATAGAAGACAAGATGGTGGTCAGGTCACAACTGCGCACTCATTGTGTCATATAATATGAACGTTTTCTAGAGAAACACCGATTAAGTGAGCTTTCACACGTCAGCACTCATATCTGGAACATTGGGTTGTCAGAAAGTGAGATCAATTAAACCAGATATTCAATTACTGGTGCAGCCGTAGTGGACCCATCCCATGGCCTTGCTAATACCCCAGACTTAATGCCTCCAGGTTTTTGTGAGGGGGTTTGTCAGGTCAAAGGAGTACACACAAAGGCCACAGAATCAAGCTGATTTACGATGGATGATTACAGAGCCCTTTCAGCAAATCACTCCAGAAATGCTGCATGCCATGTGGCACATGCCCACGAGATATGATCTATGTTACATCCGCAATGGCGTACAGGTTAAGAGCTAATTATGGTGGGACATAAACTTACAACTCTCTTACACATGTGTATACCATTAACAGGTAATAAATTTGAATAGTTTCTTGTATATAATATTTTACTTTTCTGACATCTCAAACGGATCACTGTATAATGATATGCATAAAGAGCATTAACTGATTTCTTATTATTTGAAATCAATGTGTAATATTTTGTTGTGCATATCTGAGCATATTTGGTACAACAGTGCATATTTATACCTCAAGAGAGGAAGAGTGAAAGAGTATAAATGTTTTGTAAGACATATTGAACAATATTGGAAAAATGGAGAGAACTGTTAAGAAACCATAGATAATGCAAGAATTGTTAGACAAAATGGAACAAAAGGGAAATATAAAAATATTAATTGCATGGAACATAGAGGATTGAACATTGAAATAAGAAGAGAGACTGATAGGGCAAAAGAAAAAATCATGAACCTGCAAACAGAAAAAGGAAGATATGACATGCTGAATCAGAAGAAGAAAAATCTTGAATGGAATGAGGTTGAAGGAATTCAGACATTTGGCATAGACATGGAAAACAAGGACAGCTCTTTACAAACCAACAAAATATTCTTAAAATCCTGGAGGACTACACAGAAAAACTCTACAATAATAAAAACCAACCACAAGGTATACATTTTTTGGGGGGGGGGGGGCCTTCCACCACCCCCGGACAGCGGTGTTGGAAAGTAGAAGCCTGCAGTGCAGCCATTTTCCCATCCCACATATTCTTATTTTTCTAAGCAATGCAACTCCATCAAAATAGCATGGGTATATACATGTATAGATGCCATTATTCCCAACAGATTTGTGTGAAAACATTATAAGAACCGGACTCGTTGACATACAGCAACGAAATGAAAATGCGAAGCGGGAACATAAAGGAGCCATACTTGTATACCCATGATTCACGTAGGCTTGCATTATTCCTCATTAGCTTAGTGGTAGCAAGCTAGGCTGCGGTGCAAGAGATCTCGGGTTCGATTCCCGGTATAGCAATTTTTTCTTTCATAATTATTTTAAATGATCGTAAACAATGTATGATTTAAATAATTCAAGGCCTTGCACACTGTTTACTTTCTTTTTTTATGAAAAATTCAAACACACAGAGCAAAGAAGATCTTACAACAGGATGTGAAATTTATAAAATTACAACAATACTTAAAAATAGCTAAAGTATTAATGTTCGGTGGATTTAAAGGTCGCCTTTAATAATATTCATCATCATCATCTTAAGGCACCACAACTTCGAATGTGAATGTTTTGGCCTTCTCATTAATCCTTTTCCAGGCCCTCCTGTCTTCTGCTATCTTTAGGTTTCCCACCTTCATCTTCTTCAGATCATCAATCACATCATCTTCCCATCTTGTTTTGGGTGTTCGCTTTCCTATTGGTTTACATTTGTATATTTTCCTTGTCAGTCTCTCATTGTCCATTCGTATGACATGTCCCAGCCAACTTATTCTTAATGATCTGACATAATTTACAATATTTTGGTTTTTAATGAAATTGTTTAATTCAGCATTTGTCTTTATTCTCCAACAGTTATCAGCTCCTCTAGATGGCCCAAAGATTTTCCTAAGAATCTTTCTTTCGAAAATCATTAATTTTTGTTTGATCTCTTCCTTCAAGATCCATGTCTCACAAGCATAAGTAACTACTGGTCTAACTAATGTCTTATATAATCTTAATTTAACATTCTTAGATATTAGTTTACTTTTGAACAATGTTTGATTCGCATAGTAAGCTTTATTATCATTGACCAGTCTTTCCTTTATTTCTTCCTCTAGAGCGTTATTTCCATTTGCCTTAACGCCAAGATATTTAAAGCTTGGCACAGAATCAATTTTCATATTTTCTATGGTCAGATCTTCTTCTGCATTGCTCACATCATAATTTCCCCTACATTTTAGGTATTTTGTTTTATCATGATTTATTATTAAGCCAAATTGTTTGGATTCTTCCTTCAGCTTCAAGAATGTTTCAAATAAGGCTTCCTTTGTTCGTGTCATTATCATGATGTCATCTGCATAAGCTATGCACTGTTTCAATTTTGTTGAAATATTTCCTCTTAATTCCATTTGCTTGAATATATAATAAATTGTCAGTCCGAATAGAGTTGCTGATAATGGGTCACCTTGTTTGACTACTGTTTGTATTACAAATCTTTCACTTACTTTGTTATTTATTTTAACCCTCGCAGTGTTATCTGTTATGGTTGTGATAATTAATTGAATTAATTTGTTAGGCACCTTGTAGAATTCCAAGCAATCAATTATTTTGTTTCTTTTTATTGAATCAAATGCTTGGGTATCAATGAAGATGTTGTATAAATCTATTTTGTATTCGTGACACTTCTCGAAGATTTGTTGCACTATGAATATGTTATCTTTCGTTGAACAGTTTTCCCTGAAGCCCATCTGATAATCTTCTAGCTTGTTCTGTATTATTTTTATTAATCTTTTATTCAGAATTATTGCAAAAATTTTGTATACTATGTTCAGCAAGCTTATTGGTCTGTAGTTTGCACAATTCAATTTGTCACCTTTTTTAAATACAGGATAGATCAGACCTTCTTTCCATTCTATTGGCATTTCATTTTCCTCCCATATGCATTTCATTAGTTCATACAATTCCTGTTTTAGTTTTCTCCCTCTGTATTTGATCAATTCCGGGGGTATATTATCAGGCCCTGGGGCCTTGTTTACTTTCAGATTGCGTATGATTTGGCATATTTCGTTATACGTTGGTGCTTCCATTTCTGTTGCGACTTCTGAGCATCTAAAATATATAATCAATATTAAAAATTAAAATGAATTGTAAGTAGTATGGTTTTGCCGGTTACCCCTAGGGTGGGGCCCGATACTGTCCCGCAACATTGGGTGGGGCAGGGGCAAAGTCCGCATCGACCAAAGTCCACAAATGACGTCATCCAAAATGGCGGCGCGCTAGACCACGTGACCGGTAGTAGGTTTCATATTACAGCACGAAGCGTAAATGCAACGTCATCATTATATTCCTCCATACAAGTTTTCAGTAAGATGTTTATTTCTCTAATACATTAATTTTTCACTATAGTCCTGGGATCGACTCAACCTGGATACCTAAGGCTGTTAACCTTATTATTATTATTATTATTATATTACTTCTTTGATTACATATCGAAGTCTAAAAGATATTATGTTAGCACATATTTCAAACCTTTATTTATTTATTTATTTATTTATTTATTATAATTATGGTAGCTATCGTTTTAAAACTATATTTCGTCATAAGATGATAATTTTAGCCCTGGGGTTAACTCAGCCTCTAGCTTACCGACGAGTGTTGAATTAGCTTCAAACCCTCGGTATAATGAGGGAATAATATTATGTTGATAATTACGGCATTATAAAATTCGCGTACAGAAAGCCAGCATGTGATTTATACATGTGGAGTACAGAGATTTGCTGAGGTAATCGGAAGTCTCATCTCGCAAGATTTCTACTCACCTTGCATCACTAAACAGTGGTCATATGCAGACGCAAGCGTTCTAGTATGTCTTATCTCGCACTCGTGTCACATACATTTCATCTCTTTAATTCTTCATTTATAACAGTGATATTTCATTTATCCATTTAATCTTTAAATCCTAGTTTATTAATCTACCTAGTGCTTTTATTAATTTATTGCTTTGAAGCGGACTTGGTCATAATAGTCCTCACGGTTGCTCCTGGTGAAAATAGAAAAATGGTTTTCAATGCACGGTTTTAGCGAGAGATTTGAAATTCTAATACGTAATTCTTTAGAAAATGGCTTCTAGCGCGTAATTTAAAATTATGATCAAATGACATTGTGGCAGATTTGTAGTATATTTTTACGAGAGAGTTCATTTCACAATACGTATCATATTACCAAAGTCAGCATTTTATTTTCTACGTTTTGTCACACAATCCCCGCGGATCATATTAAGTCTTTGTTCATACGAACTAAAACATAATGCTACAACAGCATTTTTTTCCAAACGTATCTTCAAACAAAAGTTTAATTTCTTTATTCATATACAAGAAATGATATGATGTTGATTCAACAAATTCTTTATTTATGACGTCATCATTACAAACAGGCTCATGCATGCTTCAAGTTCACACACGGCACGTGTGCGGACGTTAAGTAGGTCACACATCTCATATTACAGAACAAGTCTCTGCAAGTCACGGCTAGCTCACGGCGTCAGTATATAAGGCGATGACGTCACCGCATCACATTCACTTCTTCGCAGACCGTCGCCGACTACACATCATGGAGAGCTCGTCCGCCGCCGTCTTCCAATGTGGTGAGTGTGCTTCAAGGTACAGACACAAGAAACATCTAGTAAGGCATATTAATCAGAACCATAAGAAAAGTGACTACAAGTGTGAAATATGTGGTGTGATATTTACACGAAGTGATGTACTAAAAAGACACATCCGTGAAAATCACTCCGTTAATGTCTTCACCTGTAACATATGCCACTCCAACTTCTCATCGGCACGAAACTTAAGTAGACACCAGGAGAGGAGCCACCACCCAGCAACAAGGGACGCCGCCAAACGCATTGGGATGTATCACCAGGCAGGCCACTTGTACTTTCCTGCTGAAGCCGGGACATCATGCAACGGAGGCGAGACCTCGAGGATTCCCGTGCACGGTGGTGGTCAAAGCCAGGAACCCGCCCGATTACAGGTACGTTTTATTACATTATCATCCATGTTTCTCAAAATGTAGATACATACATCATAGTAGTGGTGTAACACATGTCCACATTTTATTTTTATAGGTCGGAGCGAGGAGCTACGATGCGGACGATGCCAGACAAAACAACACCGATCGCTTCCATCTACCAGCACATAGCGGGGATGGAGTAGCCCACCCACCGATGGTTGTAGAGGAGGCCACGCCTTCAGGTGTGCGTTTACAGGTATGTAGTGAAATTATTATTATTTCAGTGATTGTACAAGATATTATTATTATTATTTCTATGATGGTACAAGACATCGAACTTATTTTTTCCTTATAAAACTCGGTATTACTTTTTCTATGTTACTGAATGGATAAAAAGCAAGACAGAAAACTTAATTTTGTTAATTTTTTCCACGTTACTGAATGTGAGACTTTATATTTCAATGATTAAACAAGACAGAAAACTTATTTTTTATCAAGAGATAAAACTTAATATTATTTTTTATATTGGTATAGAATAGTTAAAAACAAGTCATAAAACTTTATTTCTTTTATCATAAATCTTAATACTATTTTTTTCTGTTGTTATAGAATGCAAGACCAGTGAGTGCACAGACTTCCACCCATCCAAATGGTGACCTATACCAACCTGGGCCTTCCAGTATACATCCACAGGTATGTTATTATTATTATTATTGTGCAAAACATTAAACTTATTTTTTATCACAGTACAAGACATAAAACGTAATATTATTTTTTATATTAGTACAGAACTGATAAAACCATGACATTAAACTTTATTTCTTTTACCATAAATCTTACTATTTTATTTTTTATTGGTCATACCATCAAACTTATTTCTTTTATGATAAAACTTAATATTATTTTCTATATTAGTACAGAACTGATAAAAACAAGACATAAAACTCATAAATCTTAATATTTTATTTTTCTATTGTTACAGAACACAGAGTCCAACCGTCAGTCGCGACCTAGCGTTACCATGCTTATGCGTGATATTCCACAGGTATGTACAGTGAAATGTCTTAGTGTTTTATTATGCAATACGCTTACGAAGGTCTAGATTGCTAATGTCGATATTTTTTCGTTATTACAGAGTCAAGGTGGAATGGATCGCACCCCTATGACCAACTCACCATCGGTGGAAACATGTGAGTTTTTACCCGTCGAAACTGCGTTCAGGTCACGACTGGCAACATATGCTGCATTAGATGTTCCAGCCGGTGATATGGAATCTGTCCTGTCGTCGTGTCAGTATAAAATTGAAAACCTTCTGTCAGATTCACTGTCAAAATTTGCATCAATTAAATTTAATATTTTTGTAGAGTGTGAATTTAATCATCTTGAGCTAAATTCTTGTTTGAGAAATTTTAAGACAAAAAATGAAGCATTGCTTAGAACATCAAATATTCACGAAGTAGTATCTAGACACATTTCTAAAATTCAGGCTGAGATGCAGGACAGTGAATTACGAGGGTCTGGGTGGTTTTACAATAAAATCCACAAAATTGAAATTCGTATCAATGAGTACTTGCCATTTGCAGGGCGTGGGCATATGATCCTCCCTGGTAAATTCCAGCATCTGAAGTCATTAATTAATATTGATAATGATGATGAATTTTGTTTCAAGTATTGTGTATTATCAAAATTTATTGAGTCTGATAAGGATTTGTGGGTCAGTTATCTTACCAGACCAGAGTTGGATATCAAGTACGATTGGAACTGTGTGAAATTCCCCGTTTCGATTCATGATATTGAAAAGTTTTCAAAAAGAAACAATATTTCGATCAATGTTTTCGGCCTAGAGGAAAAACGGGATGGGAACAACATTTCTCATTTCGTATTTCCTATCAGAATTGTTGAAAAGGAACTAGATGATCATAGAGATCTTTTGTTTGTATGTAACGAGGAAAATTCCCACTATATAGTCATTTCCGATTTCAACGCTTTCGTAAAGCCATTCATAACATCTCACGACCATAAGATCAGAGTTTGTAAACGATGTTTTACACATTTCGAATCGTATGCTGGTAAGTCTGCTGACTTAAGGTTGAGAGAACATTTAACAATATGCAACTCGTTCAGCCCAGTCAGGTGCGAAATTCCTAAAAATCCTGAAGTCGTATTCAACAAGCCCGAATATTCGCAAAAGATTAGATTTGTCATCTATGCGGATTTCGAGTGTTTGCTGGAACCGATATCAGGATGTTTGGGAGATCCGCAGAAAAGCTGGACAACTCCTTATCAGAAGCATAAACCTTTTAGTTATTGTTATTTTATCAAAGATGCTGAGGGCGCATATTCTCAATTGAGACTTTTTAGAGGGGAGGATGCCAGCGGTGAGTTTATGCGCTCACTCGTCGCTGATGCTAAAGAAATTGATAAAATCTTGAACAGTGTAAATAAGCCCATGACCCCTCTGACAGAAGATGAAATTAGGGTATACAATAGCGCTACTATTTGCCATATTTGTGGTGAGGGTAACTTTACCGATGTGAACTATAAAGTAAGGGACCATTGCCATGTTAGTGGCCGGTTCAGAGGAGCCGCCCACAGAAATTGTAATTTGAATTATAGGAACCAGGCATTTGTCCCTATTGTTTTGCATAACCTGACCAACTACGATGCTCATTTCATTGTGACAGAACTTGGATTCGATCAGAATAGAATCAACGTCATATGCAATACACAAGAAAAGTATGTGACATTTTCAAAATTTATTCCCTCCTCTTATTTGAAGAGGGGAGGTATGGAGTTAAGATTTATAGATTCGTTTCGGTTCATGGCAAGCAGCCTGGAAAAGCTAGCAAACAATCTACCTAAAGATAAATTTATAGAAACAGCAAAAGTATTTGGTGAAAACGCCGATTTGGTGTGTCGAAAGGGAGTGTTTCCCTACGATTACGTCACCTCAGTTGAAATTTTGAAGGAGAAGAAATTGCCTCCCAAAGATGCATTTTACAATAGACTCGCGAATGAGAACGTCTCTGACCAAGACTACTCTCACGCGAGAAACGTTTGGAATTCTTTCTCGATCAGCTCATTAGGAGAATATTCAGACTTGTATTTAAAATCCGATGTTTTGATTTTGACCGACGTCTTTGAAAACTTTAGACAGATGTGTTTTGAGACGTACGGAATGGATTGTTTGTACTATTCCACAGTTCCAGGCTTTGCTTACTCAGCTATGTTGAAGTTCACAAAGGTAAAATTACCGCTTTTGACCGATATGGATATGATCCAAATGTTTGAACGCGGGATAAGAGGTGGAATTTGTCAGTGTGTGACAAGGCACGCTGTTGCAAACAATAACATGTGTGATGAATATGATGAGTCTACAAAAAAATCTTTTCTTTATTATGTCGATGCCAATAACCTTTATGGTTATGCGATGTCCCAGGCATTGCCGTCAGGCGAGTTCCGCTGGCTCGACAAACATGAGATAGCGTCCTTTGACATCATGTCCATACCGGTCAATTCTAAATTAGGATATGTGCTTGAGGTAGACATTGAGTATGCAGACCATCTTCACGATGCTCATTCTGATCTCCCTTTCTGTGCGGAGATGAAATTTCCTTCAGGCAGCAGAAACAAAAAATTATTAACTACTTTGGAGCCAAAAGAAAAATATGTCGTTCATCACACGGTACTTAAGCAAGCCGTGCAACACGGACTGAGGTTATCCAAGATCCATAGAGTTATCGAATTTCAACAAAGCTGCTGGTTGAAACCCTACATTGACTATAACACGGCCAAGCGTAGAGCTGCAGCCAACAACTTTGAGAAAGACTTTTTTAAATTGATGAATAACGCCGTTTTTGGCAAGACTATGGAAAATGTGAGGAAACGTATCAATTTTCGGCTTGTATCAAGTGAGAAGGAAATTCGAAAGCTGGTAGCCAAAAGTAACTTTATGGATAGAACAATTTATAACGAAAACTTGGTTGGTGTCCATCTAGCAAAAACTAGTTTAGTGTTTGATAAGGCCATCTATGTTGGCATGTCTATTTTGGAAATTTCGAAAACTAGGATGTATGAGTTCCATTATGATACCATGAAAAATTTTTATAAAGAAGGATTGAAATTGTGCTACATGGACACGGACAGCTTCGTCTATAGAATTGAAACGGATGACCTCTTCCGTGATATGATGCATTTCCGAGATGAGCTGGATACTAGCGTCTACCCACCCGAACATCCCTTGTATTCAAACGAAAACAAGGCGGTGGTTGGGAAATTCAAAGATGAAGGAGCTGGTCACTCCATAAAGGCGTTCGTAGGTCTGCGAGCGAAAATGTACGCCATAAAATTTAATGATATGGTCATCAAAAAATTGAAAGGCGTTAAGAAAAACGTCATTGACAAAGATGTCAACTTTGAAGATTATGTTGGTTGTCTACAGAGCGGACAGTCAACATTCTCGTTAAACAGATCCATCAGATCATACAAGCATAATGTATTTTCGATTTCTATGAATAAATTGACTTTATCCGGCAACGACGACAAGCGTCATATTATGGAAAATTGTGTGGACACTCTCGCTCACGGACACTACAAAATCAGGGAGGAGGAGTGTGATGATGAACCTCCTACTAAAAAATGTAAATTGTAAAAATGTATATTTGTTTATAGACTTTGCTTTATGAAATATTATCTGTAATTTATATGATGTAAGAAAGAATCAATATTTATATTCTGTATGATGTATGATACATTAAACGATGTATGAAGCATTAAAATGTTACTGTTATCCCATGATTTTTTTTATTATTATTATATGATGTATGGGGATAAAATTAAAGATAATACATCTGTTTAATATTTTATTTTAACACAGATTATACAAAGTATAATATTTTTCATATCATATGTATTACAATTCTCACATCATAAGTATTACAAATATTGTATCATACATCATATAATAATAAAAAAAATCATGGGATAACAGTAACATTTTAATGCTTCATACATCGTTTAATGTATCATACATCATACAGAATATAAATATTGATTCTTTCTTACATCATATAAATTACAGATAATATTTCATAAAGCAAAGTCTATAAACAAATATACATTTTTACAATTTACATTTTTTAGTAGGAGGTTCATCATCACACTCCTCCTCCCTGATTTTGTAGTGTCCGTGAGCGAGAGTGTCCACACAATTTTCCATAATATGACGCTTGTCGTCGTTGCCGGATAAAGTCAATTTATTCATAGAAATCGAAAATACATTATGCTTGTATGATCTGATGGATCTGTTTAACGAGAATGTTGACTGTCCGCTCTGTAGACAACCAACATAATCTTCAAAGTTGACATCTTTGTCAATGACGTTTTTCTTAACGCCTTTCAATTTTTTGATGACCATATCATTAAATTTTATGGCGTACATTTTCGCTCGCAGACCTACGAACGCCTTTATGGAGTGACCAGCTCCTTCATCTTTGAATTTCCCAACCACCGCCTTGTTTTCGTTTGAATACAAGGGATGTTCGGGTGGGTAGACGCTAGTATCCAGCTCATCTCGGAAATGCATCATATCACGGAAGAGGTCATCCGTTTCAATTCTATAGACGAAGCTGTCCGTGTCCATGTAGCACAATTTCAATCCTTCTTTATAAAAATTTTTCATGGTATCATAATGGAACTCATACATCCTAGTTTTCGAAATTTCCAAAATAGACATGCCAACATAGATGGCCTTATCAAACACTAAACTAGTTTTTGCTAGATGGACACCAACCAAGTTTTCGTTATAAATTGTTCTATCCATAAAGTTACTTTTGGCTACCAGCTTTCGAATTTCCTTCTCACTTGATACAAGCCGAAAATTGATACGTTTCCTCACATTTTCCATAGTCTTGCCAAAAACGGCGTTATTCATCAATTTAAAAAAGTCTTTCTCAAAGTTGTTGGCTGCAGCTCTACGCTTGGCCGTGTTATAGTCAATGTAGGGTTTCAACCAGCAGCTTTGTTGAAATTCGATAACTCTATGGATCTTGGATAACCTCAGTCCGTGTTGCACGGCTTGCTTAAGTACCGTGTGATGAACGACATATTTTTCTTTTGGCTCCAAAGTAGTTAATAATTTTTTGTTTCTGCTGCCTGAAGGAAATTTCATCTCCGCACAGAAAGGGAGATCAGAATGAGCATCGTGAAGATGGTCTGCATACTCAATGTCTACCTCAAGCACATATCCTAATTTAGAATTGACCGGTATGGACATGATGTCAAAGGACGCTATCTCATGTTTGTCGAGCCAGCGGAACTCGCCTGACGGCAATGCCTGGGACATCGCATAACCATAAAGGTTATTGGCATCGACATAATAAAGAAAAGATTTTTTTGTAGACTCATCATATTCATCACACATGTTATTGTTTGCAACAGCGTGCCTTGTCACACACTGACAAATTCCACCTCTTATCCCGCGTTCAAACATTTGGATCATATCCATATCGGTCAAAAGCGGTAATTTTACCTTTGTGAACTTCAACATAGCTGAGTAAGCAAAGCCTGGAACTGTGGAATAGTACAAACAATCCATTCCGTACGTCTCAAAACACATCTGTCTAAAGTTTTCAAAGACGTCGGTCAAAATCAAAACATCGGATTTTAAATACAAGTCTGAATATTCTCCTAATGAGCTGATCGAGAAAGAATTCCAAACGTTTCTCGCGTGAGAGTAGTCTTGGTCAGAGACGTTCTCATTCGCGAGTCTATTGTAAAATGCATCTTTGGGAGGCAATTTCTTCTCCTTCAAAATTTCAACTGAGGTGACGTAATCGTAGGGAAACACTCCCTTTCGACACACCAAATCGGCGTTTTCACCAAATACTTTTGCTGTTTCTATAAATTTATCTTTAGGTAGATTGTTTGCTAGCTTTTCCAGGCTGCTTGCCATGAACCGAAACGAATCTATAAATCTTAACTCCATACCTCCCCTCTTCAAATAAGAGGAGGGAATAAATTTTGAAAATGTCACATACTTTTCTTGTGTATTGCATATGACGTTGATTCTATTCTGATCGAATCCAAGTTCTGTCACAATGAAATGAGCATCGTAGTTAGTCAGGTTATGCAAAACAATAGGGACAAATGCCTGGTTCCTATAATTCAAATTACAATTTCTGTGGGCGGCTCCTCTGAACCGGCCACTAACATGGCAATGGTCCCTTACTTTATAGTTCACATCGGTAAAGTTACCCTCACCACAAATATGGCAAATAGTAGCGCTATTGTATACCCTAATTTCATCTTCTGTCAGAGGGGTCATGGGCTTATTTACACTGTTCAAGATTTTATCAATTTCTTTAGCATCAGCGACGAGTGAGCGCATAAACTCACCGCTGGCATCCTCCCCTCTAAAAAGTCTCAATTGAGAATATGCGCCCTCAGCATCTTTGATAAAATAACAATAACTAAAAGGTTTATGCTTCTGATAAGGAGTTGTCCAGCTTTTCTGCGGATCTCCCAAACATCCTGATATCGGTTCCAGCAAACACTCGAAATCCGCATAGATGACAAATCTAATCTTTTGCGAATATTCGGACTTGTTGAATACGACTTCAGGATTTTTAGGAATTTCGCACCTGACTGGGCTGAACGAGTTGCATATTGTTAAATGTTCTCTCAACCTTAAGTCAGCAGACTTACCAGCATACGATTCGAAATGTGTAAAACATCGTTTACAAACTCTGATCTTATGGTCGTGAGATGTTATGAATGGCTTTACGAAAGCGTTGAAATCGGAAATGACTATATAGTGGGAATTTTCCTCGTTACATACAAACAAAAGATCTCTATGATCATCTAGTTCCTTTTCAACAATTCTGATAGGAAATACGAAATGAGAAATGTTGTTCCCATCCCGTTTTTCCTCTAGGCCGAAAACATTGATCGAAATATTGTTTCTTTTTGGAAACTTTTCAATATCATGAATCGAAACGGGGAATTTCACACAGTTCCAATCGTACTTGATATCCAACTCTGGTCTGGTAAGATAACTGACCCACAAATCCTTATCAGACTCAATAAATTTTGATAATACACAATACTTGAAACAAAATTCATCATCATTATCAATATTAATTAATGACTTCAGATGCTGGAATTTACCAGGGAGGATCATATGCCCACGCCCTGCAAATGGCAAGTACTCATTGATACGAATTTCAATTTTGTGGATTTTATTGTAAAACCACCCAGACCCTCGTAATTCACTGTCCTGAATCTCAGCCTGAATTTTAGAAATGTGTCTAGATACTACTTCGTGAATATTTGATGTTCTAAGCAATGCTTCATTTTTTGTCTTAAAATTTCTCAAACAAGAATTTAGCTCAAGATGATTAAATTCACACTCTACAAAAATATTAAATTTAATTGATGCAAATTTTGACAGTGAATCTGACAGAAGGTTTTCAATTTTATACTGACACGACGACAGGACAGATTCCATATCACCGGCTGGAACATCTAATGCAGCATATGTTGCCAGTCGTGACCTGAACGCAGTTTCGACGGGTAAAAACTCACATGTTTCCACCGATGGTGAGTTGGTCATAGGGGTGCGATCCATTCCACCTTGACTCTGTAATAACGAAAAAATATCGACATTAGCAATCTAGACCTTCGTAAGCGTATTGCATAATAAAACACTAAGACATTTCACTGTACATACCTGTGGAATATCACGCATAAGCATGGTAACGCTAGGTCGCGACTGACGGTTGGACTCTGTGTTCTGTAACAATAGAAAAATAAAATATTAAGATTTATGAGTTTTATGTCTTGTTTTTATCAGTTCTGTACTAATATAGAAAATAATATTAAGTTTTATCATAAAAGAAATAAGTTTGATGGTATGACCAATAAAAAATAAAATAGTAAGATTTATGGTAAAAGAAATAAAGTTTAATGTCATGGTTTTATCAGTTCTGTACTAATATAAAAAATAATATTACGTTTTATGTCTTGTACTGTGATAAAAAATAAGTTTAATGTTTTGCACAATAATAATAATAATAACATACCTGTGGATGTATACTGGAAGGCCCAGGTTGGTATAGGTCACCATTTGGATGGGTGGAAGTCTGTGCACTCACTGGTCTTGCATTCTATAACAACAGAAAAAAATAGTATTAAGATTTATGATAAAAGAAATAAAGTTTTATGACTTGTTTTTAACTATTCTATACCAATATAAAAAATAATATTAAGTTTTATCTCTTGATAAAAAATAAGTTTTCTGTCTTGTTTAATCATTGAAATATAAAGTCTCACATTCAGTAACGTGGAAAAAATTAACAAAATTAAGTTTTCTGTCTTGCTTTTTATCCATTCAGTAACATAGAAAAAGTAATACCGAGTTTTATAAGGAAAAAATAAGTTCGATGTCTTGTACCATCATAGAAATAATAATAATAATATCTTGTACAATCACTGAAATAATAATAATTTCACTACATACCTGTAAACGCACACCTGAAGGCGTGGCCTCCTCTACAACCATCGGTGGGTGGGCTACTCCATCCCCGCTATGTGCTGGTAGATGGAAGCGATCGGTGTTGTTTTGTCTGGCATCGTCCGCATCGTAGCTCCTCGCTCCGACCTATAAAAATAAAATGTGGACATGTGTTACACCACTACTATGATGTATGTATCTACATTTTGAGAAACATGGATGATAATGTAATAAAACGTACCTGTAATCGGGCGGGTTCCTGGCTTTGACCACCACCGTGCACGGGAATCCTCGAGGTCTCGCCTCCGTTGCATGATGTCCCGGCTTCAGCAGGAAAGTACAAGTGGCCTGCCTGGTGATACATCCCAATGCGTTTGGCGGCGTCCCTTGTTGCTGGGTGGTGGCTCCTCTCCTGGTGTCTACTTAAGTTTCGTGCCGATGAGAAGTTGGAGTGGCATATGTTACAGGTGAAGACATTAACGGAGTGATTTTCACGGATGTGTCTTTTTAGTACATCACTTCGTGTAAATATCACACCACATATTTCACACCTGTAGTCACTTTTCTTATGGTTCTGATTAATATGCCTTACTAGATGTTTCTTGTGTCTGTACCTTGAAGCACACTCACCACATTGGAAGACGGCGGCGGACGAGCTCTCCATGATGTGTAGTCGGCGACGGTCTGCGAAGAAGTGAATGTGATGCGGTGACGTCATCGCCTTATATACTGACGCCGTGAGCTAGCCGTGACTTGCAGAGACTTGTTCTGTAATATGAGATGTGTGACCTACTTAACGTCCGCACACGTGCCGTGTGTGAACTTGAAGCATGCATGAGCCTGTTTGTAATGATGACGTCATAAATAAAGAATTTGTTGAATCAACATCATATCATTTCTTGTATATGAATAAAGAAATTAAACTTTTGTTTGAAGATACGTTTGGAAAAAAATGCTGTTGTAGCATTATGTTTTAGTTCGTATGAACAAAGACTTAATATGATCCGCGGGGATTGTGTGACAAAACGTAGAAAATAAAATGCTGACTTTGGTAATATGATACGTATTGTGAAATGAACTCTCTCGTAAAAATATACTACAAATCTGCCACAATGTCATTTGATCATAATTTTAAATTACGCGCTAGAAGCCATTTTCTAAAGAATTACGTATTAGAATTTCAAATCTCTCGCTAAAACCGTGCATTGAAAACCATTTTTCTATTTTCACCAGGAGCAACCGTGAGGACTATTATGACCAAGTCCGCTTCAAAGCAATAAATTAATAAAAGCACTAGGTAGATTAATAAACTAGGATTTAAAGATTAAATGGATAAATGAAATATCACTGTTATAAATGAAGAATTAAAGAGATGAAATGTATGTGACACGAGTGCGAGATAAGACATACTAGAACGCTTGCGTCTGCATATGACCACTGTTTAGTGATGCAAGGTGAGTAGAAATCTTGCGAGATGAGACTTCCGATTACCTCAGCAAATCTCTGTACTCCACATGTATAAATCACATGCTGGCTTTCTGTACGCGAATTTTATAATGCCGTAATTATCAACATAATATTATTCCCTCATTATACCGAGGGTTTGAAGCTAATTCAACACTCGTCGGTAAGCTAGAGGCTGAGTTAACCCCAGGGCTAAAATTATCATCTTATGACGAAATATAGTTTTAAAACGATAGCTACCATAATTATAATAAATAAATAAATAAATAAATAAATAAAGGTTTGAAATATGTGCTAACATAATATCTTTTAGACTTCGATATGTAATCAAAGAAGTAATATAATAATAATAATAATAATAAGGTTAACAGCCTTAGGTATCCAGGTTGAGTCGATCCCAGGACTATAGTGAAAAATTAATGTATTAGAGAAATAAACATCTTACTGAAAACTTGTATGGAGGAATATAATGATGACGTTGCATTTACGCTTCGTGCTGTAATATGAAACCTACTACCGGTCACGTGGTCTAGCGCGCCGCCATTTTGGATGACGTCATTTGTGGACTTTGGTCGATGCGGACTTTGCCCCTGCCCCACCCAATGTTGCGGGACAGTATCGGGCCCCACCCTAGGGGTAACCGGCAAAACCATACTACTATTGTACAACGGTGGATGCCTTTAAACACTATAAAACACAATGTTTCGGCCCTGTTCCTGTGGGCCTTCCTCAGGTGACTACAGATAAAGTATCTGTTGGGAAGACTACATACTCTTGAGACAGTGCCACCACGATCATCACTGGGTTAAAGTTTAAATGTAAGATCCACATCCATGGATTGCGCACGGATCTCGTCAAATACAAAGGGGGATACACGTACATGGTTATCAATCCACTCCTCCGGAATCTCAAACAAGGAGTCCTTCATACTATTCCTAGGCGGTGAGGGAAACTTTAGAACACATTTCTGTCTAGATATATGAGCTTTCATGAACCACAGATTATTGTTCCGTCTGGGGCTGTGAATTGAACTCCGGCTTAGCTCAGTTGGTAGAGCATTGGCGCGAATAGCCAAAGGTCCTGGGTTCAAGTCCCAGTGTCGGAGGAATTTTTCTCCTATAATATTAACATTTCTGTCTATTTAGCCTTTTTACCACATCCAACCATTCTTCCTCCAAATCGCTGTCAAACCTATTCATAACCAAGTCCTTATTACACACAATGTTTTTTGCTTCACATACCTTTCGCCTAGTTATGTCACCCTCGATTTTCAAAATCTTCAATTCACCCATACGGTGCTTATTTTCAAGCAAATGTTGGCTGAGGCCAGTGGACGCCCTGCCACTCTTGACATCCCTTGCGTGCTCCTGTAGTCTTATTTTAAACGATCGTCCATTTTCCCCAATATAAAACTTGCTACAATCCATGCATGAAATGGAGTACACACCAGGGAGATCCATTTTTTCTTTCTTCATTTTTCCCAACCTCTTGTATTGTGAGAAAATATTTTCCATAGTTCTATTGGTTTTATAAGCAGGAATCAATTCAAACTTCCGAAATATTCTTTCAAAAGGAGTATATACAGTAGGATGGAACGTCATACTTACATACTTGGCGTCCGGATTTACCCGTTTCGGATTGTTGACAAGGCTACGATTTCTAGCATCATTTCATATTCTTTCAATTGAGGGCCTGGCCATGGGAAACCCAGTTTCCGGTATCGTATCTGACATTTTGATGCATTACTTGGAAAACCCGATCATTTATAAACACATGAATGATATAGTGACGTACATGAGATACATGGATGACATATTGATTATTGCGAGGGGTGACATAGCGGACAAAATGTTGGAGGACTTTAATGAGTGTCATTCTAGGTTAAGATTCACATGTGAGAAGTCGGTGGACAAGTGTTTGAATTTTTTAGACCGGAGTATTGAGCTTACTTCTCCTAGATTGAGATTGGGAGTGTTCAGAAAGCCCAACAAAGGGGATTTCTACATCCACAAGAATTCCGCACATCATCATGTAACGAAACTAAATTTTTGGCGAAATTTCGTGGACGGAGGCTCTGGAGAGTCGCGTGCTGTTACAGCAGTTGGGAGTTGACTCGGCCCGCGTGAGGATGTAGCTGAAAATTCTGTGTTTGTGAGGGGCGTTTCCAGCAGTCTGCGATGCTCTGTGCCTGCTGTTTGGTGAGATGACTCTTATTTCAATAGTAATATAATTCTAAATTCTCTTTTAAATCAGAGATCTCACCTGTTTTGGCAAATCTAAATTATCGTTGCTTATAATAATTTTGGTTTTTGTAAATTTATATTATTCATTATTCCAGGTGCGCTTTGGCTAGTTGAAATTTCACCCCCACTTTGATTCTGTCATGTAACATTTTTTTTTTCTTCTTAATTCCATTCGGGCTTTCTCTTCTCTCCACTTCTCTGATGTTAAAACACTTCACTCTTTTGGTAATTAATAGTCTAAATTCAGATAAATAGGTTATGGCCAGGACTTTACCATAATTAGAATTTACCAATTTCCCAATCACAAGATTTTGAAGACCTTTAAAAGGCGTAAATAATTTGGGGTACCAATTATTAGGTCCGTTATGGACAAGTATCACGTGATCTGAAGATTATTGTCAGTTAACTACAAGGGACAAATTACAATTAAATCCTCTAAATGGTACTTTCATAATTAGGGTATTTGATTGCTATAAAATATCTCCTAAAAGAAAGAATATTGTTGGACTGGTTAGATACAGAGTGATCATCAGTTTGAAGAAAATTACTTAGCTTGAAATAATTGAATAATAAAATTGCCTGTATGCCATTATGTAAATAGAATGTACATAAAATTGATAAATTTTAATTGAATAATCTTGGCGGCAGGTTAAATCTTATGAATGCTAAATTGTACATATATTAGATTTTAACTAATTTATTGATATTTATTGTACCATTGGTATATATCCTTTCTGTTAATATTTCTTTAGATGTGAGTTATTAAAGCGACAGTTAATAATATTTAAATAATAAATCTGTTACCAAAACTACTCCTTGTACTTTATGGTATTAATAGTTGCCTATTTCTCTTTCATAATATATCTAAAGGATTTCAGGATCATATTACGGCTTAGTGGGTACCAGCATCAACATGTAGCAAGGCGTTTACTTAATTTAGCTAAGAATGGTCGAAAACATTCTCAGTCGTATGTTCAGCTTCCAGCGTACGCAAATAATGACCTCACCCGAGAGGGGGCACAAATAAGTGGTAGCAGAGTGTAGTTAGGTTTTTGACTCCAATTTTTCTAAATTTGCGCTCTGCTTCTGTTGATTAAAATTCTGAAGATTTTGTATGCCTTTAAAAAAAAATATTGTAGGAACTTATGCATTATTATTCTTCCATTTTTTCGGTCTGGTTCCTGAGTGTAGGCTGGATCAGCTTTTTTGTACTTGTAATAATTGTAATTCTGTGTTTCAATTCTATATAAGTCTATTACACTTACCTCCATTTTTCACTTATTCAAGATCCGTTTAGAAATTATTCACTTCACTTATTTTTCATAATTATCTTTACTTAGCTCTCAACTCTCCAAAGGTTCAGCTTTTCCATAATTCTAACCTAACGTTAAAAAAATTGTTTTGCATTTACCTTATTCTAACCTAACTCTAAAATTTAGTTTCTGGTCGCTTGGTGCGTCTGGACTAACAATCTGCTGGTTCCTCTCTTCAGTTGGTGCTTGTGTTTATCTCATACCCGGGGAGGAAGTTAAACGATGTTCTGTGCCTGCTGTTTGGTGAGATGACTCTTATTTCAATAGTAATATAATTCTAAATTCTCATTTAAATCAGAGATCTCACCTGTTTTGGCAAATCTAAATTATCGTTGCTTATAATAATTTTGGTTTTTGTAAATTTATATTATTCATTATTCCACGTGCGCTTTGGCTAGTTGAAATTTCGCCCCCACTTTTAAATTCTGTCATGTAGCATGTTTTTTTATTTTTCTTAATTCCGTTCGGGCGTTCTCTTCTCTCCAGTTCTCCTGATATTAAAACACTTCACTCTTTTGGTAATTAATAGTCAAAATTCAGATAAATAGGTTATGGCCAGGACTTTACCATAATTAGAATTTACCAATTTTTCAATCACGAGATTTTGAAGACCTTTGAAAGGCGTAAATAATTTGGGGTACCAATTACTAGGTCCGTTGTGGACAAGTATCACGTGATCTGAAGATATTGTCAGTTAACTACAAGGGACAAATTACAATTACATCCTCTAAATGGTACTTTCATAATTAGGGTATTTGATTGCTATAAAATATCTCCTAAAAGAAACAATGTTGTTGGACTGGTTAGATACAGAGTGATCATCAGTTTGAAGAAAATTACTTAGCTTGAAATAATTGAATAATAAAATTGCCTGTATGCCATTATGTAAATAGAATGTACATAGAGTTGATAAATTTTAATTGAATAATCTTGGGAGGCAGGTTAAATCTTATGAATGCTAAATTGTACATATATTAGATTTTAACTAATTTATTGATATTTATTGTACCATTGGTATATATCCTTTCTGTTAATATTTCTTTAGATGTGAGTTATTAAAGCGACAGTTACTAATATTTAAATAATAAATCTGTTACCAAAACTACACCTTGTATTTTATGGTATTAATAGTTGCCTATTTCTCTTTCATAATATATCTAAAGGATTTCAGGATCATATTAAGGCTTAGTGGGTACCAGCATCAACATGCGTTTACTTAATTTAGCTAAGAATGGTCGAAACCAGTCTACATTCTCAGTTGTATGTTCAGCTTCCAGCGTACGCAAATAGTGACCTCACCCGAGAGGGGGAACAATGTCTAAGGACAAACATCAAATTAGTGAACTAAAAATATTGAAAATTGAGAGTGACACCATTAGGAGGAAGATTTGCGAGGCGTACAATATTTTCAGTACACAAGAGAATTGCTTGAACAATTATAATGGTGACCTGGGTGATGAATGGCTTAACGTCATCAGAGATGTGGCAAGGAAGCGACATATACCAAAATTTCCACCGGTAGAAGCTTGTTCCGAATTCGTGTATGAAATCTAGTGATGGGAAAAATTGAATGCTTTTAACAACCGAATGATCATTCGAATTCTGAACTAAACATTTCGAATGAATATTTAGAATGAAATCATTCGAAATATAGAATTCATGTAGGGATTAGTTACAAGCAACCAATGAGATGTTCATTCGCTAGCTTCAATATTTTCAAATGAAATCTTCCGTTCTCACTCACTTCACTTTACTGGCAATCGAAAGCGGGTAGATTTAAATTTAATGCGCACATTTCGGATGCATTAAACAAAGCGACTAGCTTGCAACCAACACGGCATTCAGATGTTTATTATTTTACTCTTGCAGTCTTGTACAAAGAAAGTACTGTAGTAAATACAGTATATCACATAGGCTTAACATGAACTGTATGATGTCCTGGGAATATAAATTCGTTAAGCAGGAATAACTTTAGATCCTCGTATTTATTTGTATTTGCATCTGTAATAATAATAATTAATAATAACAAGCATAATACAATAATGTATAAAATAATAAAACTTTTGTTTTCGAAAACGTAAAAATTATATAATTTCAAGACATTTATTTAAAGCTTTTAATCAATACTAACAAGAAACCTGTTCGTACTAGTTTTCTCTTCGTTCTTACAATTTTAAATAAAATATCAGTCAATACTTTTATCTTGTAATTGGAACATGTCTCAACTACCAAATTCAACAATTCAGTGTAGTCTGTAATTATTAATTTTGATCGATATTATCAAACTATTCACTATTAACTAACTATTAACTAACTATTAACTTGGATATTTCACCCAAGATGGCTGAAGAGACAGAGACACAGCTTGAAAGCGCTCTAACAAAGCTTGAGGAAATCGCGGAAACAGGAGGATACCTGAAAAGAGAGATAAAATAAGTCATGCAGGCAGCGGTAAGTGTGATAAGAGAGTGTGTTAAATCATTAAAAACCGCATACCAAGGAGCTTACGAAGGAAAAAAGAAACATGATAACGAGGTTACAGAATGTGAAACGAGAGACATGCAGGAGGAAGACAGTCGCTCAGATGGACAAGTGGCGCCATCTGTTGACCTCACTCAGGAAACTGAGGACGATAAACAGCTCCATCCAACATCTAGCGGACAAGTGCAAGATGCGGAGCACTGCAGACAAAACAAGGTAGAGGAGAATAGCGGAAAAAACCACCAACAGCACAAGAACCGCTCAGCTGTAGAAACAGAAGAGATTATTACTGCCAAAGTCACTGAAGAAATACAAATCATGATGGAAAATTTCTCAAAGGATATAAAGGAAATTATCAAAAAAGAAATTAAGAACACGACGCAGACAACTCAAGAGCCCCAGGAAGGCTCGCGGCGACGAAACTCCCAACGCTAAACAGACCCCTGGAGAGGGAAACGGGTACCGCCATACCGTATGCACCCAGTAATTACGGAGAAGAAGAAGAGGAAGGATATACGGTGGTGCAAAGAAGAAGGCGCAGAGAACACATAATAGGCACAGGAACGAGTGAAGACCCTGATATAACAGCGGGTGAGAGAAACATATGGCTGTACATAGGTAGGTTCTCACAACAGACGACCGGAGAAAAACTAGTATCTTTCCTAAGCAGGAAAGGTATACCTTGCGAGAGCATAGTATGCGAAGAGTTGAACACTCTAGGAACAAACAAAGCCTACAAAATAGGTATACCGTCTTAGCACTCAGACGCATCAGGAAACCCAGACTTCTGGCCGAGGGGGGTGCTCATACGACCATTTCGGCTCCCACGGAGAAGATGCACGACTGGGGTCGACCTCCCCGACACAGACACGTACTAAAATCACAGTGAGGCTATGGAACATAGAAGGCTTTGAAAATGTAACAAGAAACTTCCCCTCCAACATCTCGGAAAACGAAGACATAATCATCCTGACAGAGACCTTTCTTCGAGCAGACACAGACATCCCGGGATACTATAGCCATCACAGTCTAGCAAGACAAGGGGCAATGGGTAGACCAAGCGGTGGAATCTCATGCTTCTTTAAGCCAACACTGACCCCTGCACGGAAAATCCAAGCTACACCGAACCTGCTAATCAGCCACTTGAACAACCTAACGATTATCAGCGCCTACTACCAGCCAGAATGCACGTCCCAACACATAATTGCTGAACTCGATCAAGCTCTTACTAGCGTCGAGGAAAACCAGCCTGTCATAGTGGCAGGAGACTTCAACTGCCGAACAGACATTGTAAATCAGAAAACCAAACACCTAACCGACTACCTAACAGAAGAAGGCTTCACACTCCTGAATGATAGGCAAGAAGCTACCTACATATGCCACAATGGTAAGAGCACCATAGACCTGATATTCACAAACTCAAGACTAGAACTAGAACCAGCCACAGTGATCACAAATTCAGACACATCCACTTTACGGAAGCATCTACCAGTAGTGGCCGAGGTGACACTGCCAGGACAAACCAAGAAAGGCAATGACAACCCACAACCCAAGATACAGAGAACACTGCGAAAGAATATTCTGAAAGAGGCATCCCCGCAACTGAAAAACATTAGGACCCATATTGTGGCAGGGCACGTAGAAGAAGCAGCACGCTCACTTGGAAACATAATCAGATCAGCCCAGCACACCAAAATAACATCAAGGAAAGTGAAAGTATGGTTCGACAGAGAATGCTACCAACAATGAAGAACAGTACTAGGACTACTACATAAGGCAAGAGTCTCAAGCGACCCCAGAGCAATACAACACTACAACGAGGCTAAGACAAAATACAAGCAACTCCTAAAAGCAAAAAGAGAGACACACACAGAGGATGAAACCATTCGACTAGTGGAAGAAGCAGAGAAAAACCCCTTTCTAGCTCTGGCCCCGAGGAAGCCGAGGCTCACAAAAGCTATACAGATGCATTCCTGGGAATCCCATTTCGCCCGGATCCTCAACCAACGGAATAAAATCATGGAGGGAAAACAACAGTCAATCCAAGCTCACACGGACTTCCCAAGAATATCCATAGCGGAAATGACAACAGCAATAAATAGCCTGAAGCCAAGGAAAGCAGCTGGCCAAGACGCAATCTTCAATGAACAACTCAGGGAATCAAAAGACATGTTAATTGAAATCTTGACAGACCTCTTTAATAAATGCATAGAGCTTGGGAAGATACCAGATAAATGGAGAAGGTCCACCATCAAAGTCATGTATAAGGGAAAAGGGGACAACTCCAAAGAAGACTCTTACCGGGGTATCGCGCAGGAAAACACGATATTTAAGCTCTTCACAAAAATAATCACACAAAGACTAACCGTGGCGACGAATGGGAAAATACCGGAAGAACAATTTGGATTTACAAAAGGCAAGGCAACCACGCATGCAATAAAGAATCTCCTGGAGAACATCAAGGATGCATTAAGACTGCCAAAAGGGAAACTCCATGCGGTCTTCATGGATTACAGGAAAGCCTTTGACCTTCTGGATAGAAATACTGTGATCACAAAGCTAGAACATATGATCGGCAAGGAGCACTACCTGACAAGAATAATTACAGCAATCTTGGAAAGTAACCAAATTAGGATACAAGACAGCGCAACCGTCTCCAAACCCCTGCTTCAGACCAATGGCATCCTACAGGGCGACCCTTTAAGCCCGCTGCTATTTAATATAGCAACAGCAGACGTAACGGAGGCTATAAGCAACAAAGACCAGACCAAGATGTACATATACCCAGATGATATGGTCATTGTTTCGGAAAGCGCACAGGAACTCCAGCTCAGCTTCAATGAACTGACAACATGGGCCACCCAAAACGGACTCGAAATGAACGAAGATAAAACTGTTCATATGGTATTCAGAAGAGGGGGAAGAGTTCATTCCCAGGACTTCATAGACTACAGAGGAAGAAGACTCACTTCAAATATATCGGAGTGACGCTGCAACCGACGGGGAGAACATTCACCCTTCATGTAAAAGACAGAGCCATAGCAGCTATCAGGACCATTAATGACATCAGACATCCGCAAGCAATCTCCCTTGAGACAGCAATGAGACTTTTCAATGCCAAAGTACTACCCATAATAACCTATGGAATACAGGAATTATGGGAGGACCTAAAGAAGAAGGACCTCGAGACCTGGGAAAAGGTAAAGAGTCTCTACCTTAAGCGAGTAACAGGAGTCTCAAAATATACTCCCTCGAGGCTAGTCTACATTCTGACAAAACATACTTTCCTGATCGAAGACATCAAAGAAACCTACTATCCCTGCCCCACACAGCTGCATAAGGAGAGCTGATGAACAACCTGCAGCAAAAGAGGATGCAAGTAGATGACGAATTCTATGCCACCAGCGCCATGATTGACCGATCTTGGACAGGAGCCAACCAGCGAATGAGACAGGTTGTCAACAGACTGGCGGTACACGGTTTCCACCACAAGATGTGCAGTACCAAGCGGTTCCACCAGGACGTGTCCGAAACATGTGTGTGTGTCTATTGTGAGAAGAGCTGTGGCCGTTATCACATACTTTGGTGTGCAAAATGTGACAAATCTGTGACCGAACTTAGTGCCGAGGAATGAACAGTTTCATCAATGCACGCTTGTGCGCATTTCTTTCTTATTATATTATCTAACTGGGTTTTAAACATCATGTTGCAATGTTGTCCCCCTCTTAAGTAATAGGATCTCAAATCAATAATTAATGAACCAGTGAATCCCGCAAAACATGTATGTTATACAATAAACTTTTTATGAACTATATGTCAAACGAAATATTCCTTCCAATTCCACATTCCGCCAAGGACGTGAAAGTATGTGGAGTTAAAACTTTAAATATTGCTATCGAAAATTACATCAATATGGTTACTATTTAACTCTGATTGACAGGCTGTATTTAATATCATAACATACGCTAATTAATCAAATAAATACTCCATTGGAAAAATGCGTATGTTTCATGTAGAAGTTGATAAACGGACGTAAAATAGGAACAATAATGCAATCTGTGAAAAATTGAACTTTTTAATTTTGGAGAGAACTGCTATTTATTGTCAAAATATATTATGTTGTAGCCTAAATAACGGGTAGGAAACTCATGAAACCTTCTAGCTCTGCCTCATGTCTCTGTCCCCCTGCTTGTAATGGGAGAGATGTAAGTTACCGAACGCTTTACTACTAGGACATGATGGAACACGAAAACACTCGAATGAACGAGAGCTCGAGCCGAGAGGACAGATTCCGAGAGGTTGAAGCAATCGAATGAATTCATTCGCTTAAGCTCAGTAGTTCAGTAAGCACATAATACTAGCATTTAGCCTTGAACAGCGCAAAACTATTCGAATGCTTTTTTTAACATCTCGAAAATTTCGAATGATTTTAACAATCGAATATTTCGAATGAATTCATTCGAATGGTTCTTATCACTAATGAAATCCTAAACAAATGGATCCTTGAACAGCACAGAAGTACAAGGTTTTTAAATCGGGAAGTTTGGGGGAAATGATGGTGTGGGCAGTGAGGAGGTTGGTAACCAGCACAAGGCGATGGCAGCGCCAATGGAGGACGACATGGTCAGCGGTGTCGATGTGGAGCAGTCAGTTGCCTGAGGAAGACTTGGAGGCCAAGGTCGAAACATTGCATCGAGGTATATTTTATCCACTGATATTTTCAAATGTTTTATCTTTGTGTATGTTTGACTTTGACGATTTTAACAAGTTACAACAATAATTTTAAAAACTGGATAACAAGAGGTATAGCAACTTTATGCAACAAGGAAAGGATACTTCAACTGGAATATGCAACCTCAACTAATGAAAATTTTAAACAATACTACAAAGAATATTGCAGACTGTTGAAGAAAGTAATATATGAGGCAAAAAAACAAACTAATATTGCCAATATAAAAATTTCTGATAATAAAGGGAAAACTCTTTGGGATGTAGTTGAGAAGGAAACTGGTAGATTCAAATCTAATTTCCAAAATGATATTGAATTATAACATGACAATAGAAACATCACAAGTATACAAGAGGTTGTAGAAATCTTCAATACCCATTTTACAAGAGAACAAACACCATTAAATTTAAGTACATCCCCAAACCAAAGTATAATTAGTCCTTCACCAATAGTAAACAGTACAATATACCTCAGACCAGCCAGTAAACAGGAAATTTCTAAAATAATTTTGAATTTCAAAAAGGGGAAAGTCAACATAGGTTGTGATGGTATTCCAGACTTTCTTGTTAAACACTGCTTGGATTACATAGTAGACCCCTTAACGAATTTAGAAAATGCCTCTATGTTGTCAGGAGTTTTCCCAGAAAATTTCAAGATTGCGAGAATCCACCCGATATACAAGAAAGGAGATCTGCATGATGTAGACAATTACAGACCCATATCGTTATTAACAGTTTTTTTCCAAAATTATCGAGAAAGTTATACTAAACAGGCTAATTTCATTCTTAGAGGAAAAGCAAATACTTACTGACTCACAATTTGGGTTTGACTTTTATTCACTCCACCCAGTGTTTCAAAGTAACAATCTTATTAATCTACAGAGTACTGTCAATGAAACAAATGTGAAAATACAGTCTTGGTTAATGGAAAATGCTCATATTGAAAAATTATCGCAAAATATTGGTCATATTTGTTATGCCTTTAGGGTCCTCAGTAAAATAACATCATTAAATATATTAAAAACTGTATACTTTGGTTAAGTTTATTAACAGTTGAGTTATGCCATTCCATTCTGGGGGTCTTCTTCAAAAATAGTCATGTTATTTAAAATGCAAAAGAAAATAGTTAGAATAATGAGTAAGGTTCTGCCGAGTACTCCTAGCAAAGGAGTTTTCAGAGAGCTTAACATTCTACCCCTTCCTTGTGTATATATATTAGAACTTCTAAAGCTTGTTCATCAAAACAAAACTCAATTCAGAATAAATTCGGAAATTCATGAACACAATACCAGGCAAGTAGAGCTTTTTCATATCAACTCTCATAGTTCTACCAAAAGCCTAAATAGCATACAGCACAGAGGCCTTCACATATACAACCACATGCCAATACATCTGAAAATGTTAAGCCCTTCTATGTTTAAAATAAATGTTAAACAAATTCTTCTGAAACATTTTCCCTACAGCACTCAGGAGTTTTTAACTCTGCAATGGTATTGTTATAAATAAATACTGTACTTAGCTTAAGACTTAGTAATAAAAAAATGACAAAGCCATGTATTCTTGTAATACTTTCGGTGCATAAAAAAATTTCAAATTTCTATGAGATCCATTTCAACTTAAATGATAGTACTGCATAAATGTATTTCCTGAAATAAACTAGCAAAATGCTAAACTTCTTTCAGATCCATTCATCTTCATACTCATCCTCATATTTACTTTATTGGTCCACAAGCATCATGTAGTACAAAGTACTTAAGATATGGGACAAGTCAAATAACTAATGCTAAAAATATACTAAAACTACAAACAACAAAATTACTAAATCACTATACTAACAGTATTGTACATTTTGACACCCGAAGTCCACAGGATGTGAGGATAAAGCAGGAGTTAAGTTCACCCCGAAGTAATCAAGTAGAGTGTTATAGACGTCATAAGATGGGGCATAGAGCCAGGAAATGTAAAAGGAGAAGGACTTATCCTAGTGCTTCTATGGGAGGCGAGCAACACAAGACGCTCACCCCAGTAATGCAAACAGCGAACTGGACTCCATTATCGCCCGGGGACAATTTATTATTGTTACCTACAAAATATAGGAATCGGGAACTACTATTCATGGTGTTAGTTGTTTGCGAAATGTAATCTCAATTTTAAAGAAAAACATCTCTTAATAACTTAGAAAAAGATGAATCCATTACTATAGTCCCATCAGATAAAGGAGGAGCAGTTGTTGTAATGAACATAAGGGACTACAGACAAAAGATCAATGAACTCATTATCGGAGGTCAATAAAACAACTTAATCGAGATCCTACTAAACCTATTGAAAATCAAATCAAATCTGCGTTGAAATCAATTAAATCAATGATTTCAGAAAGTACTTTTTTCAGACTCAGTCCACAATTGTCTAAAGCTCCTCATTTATATGGACTTCCCAAGCTTCACAAAGAGGGTGCTCCGTTACGTCCAATTGTAAGTGCAATTGATTCACCCTACTATGAATTATCAAAATATATTCTGCCTATATTGAAACCTCTCTTTGGTAATTCCAACAGTTTTATCAAGAATTCTGAGGATTTTGTGAACAAATTATTAGATTTTCTACCTACTGAAAGCTCCATTATTTCTAAGTTTTGATGTAAGCTATGTAATTTTGTTCACTAGTGTACCCATAGAACAGTGTATGAACGTTGTTAAGAGAAAACTGGAACAAGACATGACACTTTCAAAAAGAACCAAACTGCCAGTGGATACTATAATGGAACTGCTTAATGGAAATGTTTCATCTAACTACTTTCAGGTAGATGACAATTTTGTTGAACAAACAAATGGCCTGGCGATGGGGGGTGTCTTAAGCCCCATTTTAAGTAATTTGTTTACGGATGATTTTGAAGAAGTTCTGAAAAAGAGGCCTATAAAACCCCATCTCTGGCTTCACTATGTTGACGATGTATTTTGTATCTGGGAAGGCTCTAAAGATGAGTTGTTATCATTCAAAGAACTTCTAAATACTCAGAGTGACTCAATTAAATTCACACTTGAAACCGAAAAGATAATAAATTACCATTCTTGGATGTTATGATTAAAAGAACATCTGGAGTCTGGTCCACGACTGTTTATAGAAAACGAAAGAAAACCAACTAGCACTGGCCAATATCTGAATTTCAAATCTAATCATCCTGAACATGTGAAGTTGGGGGAAGCAATAGGCCTCATAAAACTAGCAAAAAAGGTCTGCAGTGACGACACATCTCTCAAAGAGGAACTTGTGTTTACAAAAAAGCTGCCTAATTAAGAGTGGCTGTCCAAATAAAATTAATAGAGTCATAAATAGGGCTTCTAAGTCACTTGAAGAGAATACAATAGATAGGCCCAATCCAGCAACCACTGTATGCATTCCACATATCAGAAATTTGGCTGAAAAGTTACGAAGTATTAACAATACGCTTGTAACAAACATTCCAAAGGGGAAAAGTGCAGGGCAGAGTTACAAGAATTACCAGAAGTAATAGTCCAATCAAACTGTCAAGAATGGATGCAAAATTTAGGGTAGAGCTAATTTTTTATATGATGTCTGGGATAGTTTTGAGAGTAATTTCTGACATTTTTCCAACAAAATTTTTTGCTGCCGGAGCCGCCATCTTGAAAAAACTTCAACATTTTTTATTTTATTTCTGTTTTTTCCCATTATCTGCCAAAATACGCACCTGACAAAAATGTTTTACTATATATCCTAGAAGTAGACTAAATTTGCTACAGTTTGAGATCAAATTGAGTTTTCTGCCATTAGTAAAGATCCCGCATGAAATCTGTGCCGATTGCCTAAGTCAATGCATTACATTTTCGTTGGGACTGTAGCGTCGATTGGCCTGCGACCTATCTCTCTCGCACAACAGTACCTCCCTTTCTATTTGTAAAGGCCAAGCTACCTCTCTCTTTCGTACAATAGCATGTCTCTCTCTAGAGAGTAACGGTCCCATCGGCACAGATTTCGTGCGAGATCTTTAGTTTCGGAAATGCAGCTCTCCGAATTTCAGAAACATTTTGCAAAAAATAAAAAGAATCTGAACATTCAACTAGTTTTTGCTCACTGTCTTCTAAATGACCAAACCTATAGTAAAACTCCATATGGAAACTTAAACTAGAGGTAATTTGCAACCTGTCGAGTAGGCCTACTTTAAACTTATGCTACCTCTTACAGGTCACAGGTCACAAGATACAGAGGTTTAAATATATATGTACAGCAACGATTGAATTACATGTGCATACAAGTTAGGAGCAATAACAGCACAGAACATTCGTTTATATACAAAAAGATTTATTTAGCTGAAGTTCTGGTGAAACATTGCATTGAATGACTTGTTTGTTCATAGTCTTCGAAACTCAGAGGGACCTGAACAGTTGACATCGGCTATTTCGTCCGTGATGTTCACAGTCTGGCCAGTGTTGATAAAGTTCTTTCAGCGTCTTCATCCAAAAACAAATTAAGTGGCTCATCAGGAGTGTCGTCATCCTCGCTGTTCGAGGACAGGACTGTTAGTATGTTTTCACATGACTGCCCACTGCAATGTTTGCATATTGTGGTGCACTTTAATCCAGCTTTACGACACCTTTAAGCATTTCAACACCCCTTCTTGCAGGTACAGGAAATACTTTTCAGAATTGATTCTGGAGCTGGCTCCTACTTGGCTTTAAGGGTAAAGAGGCCCCTTCGTGTGTTCACCCAGCCCTACTTCAAAGGGTCTTTTTATTCACCGAGCCATGCCTGAACTTCGTGATATATTCGCATTCGCATGGCATGAAGTTGAGTTGCATCACTGGTTGGGGGCAGTCTCGCTAAGTTAAATTTCATTCTTCCTGCAGCTTTTACAAATATTCCGTGCCGAAGTTCGTCAAGTGTTTGTGTAGCAGGGTCTCCTCCATATAAGTGAACCAAAAAATGTTGGGCCACTTCAGCCACTTCTCCTGATGTAGCTTGAGGGTTCAGAAATACATTAGCCTCCTCTTCTAGTTCAGGATGCTTCAAAATCAGCGAACATAAGTGGTTTTTCCCATGGCCAAAAACTGCAGATGTTGTGCCACAACCACTGAAAGCATGGATGAACAGCAGCATGTTGGAGAAGCTGTGGCGAAATGACTGGCTTGAATAGAAGATGTCTGCAGCTTTGCCTCTTCCACACTTTTGGAGATATGTATTCTTTATATGAGAGGATGGTAATGCAGTGAAGAGAATAAGGAGGTCTATGTCCTCCCCAACTACAAAGACAATGTTGTATTGAGATGCCATTGAGAAGGCAGTGCTAACAATCAAGAGATCTGCATCTTCAACAGCCTGTTTCACTTGTATTCCAACTTTTTCCAATTCATTTTTTAGAAATTCTACGAAGCGCCTCTTGTTGTTTTCACTGGCAAGAAAAGTTTCTTGTGAACTTTTCAAAACAGTAGTTCTATCGAAGACGACATCAGGAGATGAACGCGTAGCCCGTCGGAGTCTTTTACAATTCTTAGTGCTTGTTTGATTAGCGTCTGAAGGATAACCATCGAAGATAACTGAAACCTTTGAGCCATAATGTGTCTGCAAATATCTCAAGTAGGTGTCTGCAATGGCTGCAAAATAATTTTGTCATAGCCACACTACTTTATGCAATAAGTGACCACCATCAATGACAAAATATTTGCTTCCATCAGGAATGTCTTCTTTGGTGATTGATTTGAATGCTTCATAAAATGAGGATTTTATCCCCTTGCACATACCCTCTTCTGAAAATAGAGACATAGGACATGGAGATAACTCAAATTTTAAAAATTTCTTCAAATCCTCATCGATTGTTTGGTGATGCACTGATTTTTAAAATGCAAAAACGAACTGCCTAAGGTTGCCTGGTACAAACACATTAAAACAGATGTATCCGGAGAGAACGGTGTGCTGAGAAGTGACAAAGAGCCTCTTAGCGCCACTCCTCCGATAACATGTTTCCATTTTCGGAAAACGGTACTATATCTGCCATAGGAAATAACTTTTTTCAGAGGACACTGCAAAGTGTAAAATGCTGTGCCTACACCAACTTTTTTTATTATTTTCTTTTTACATTGGTTTGTTTAGTCTTTTATCATTATAAATTCTTGGAAATACTGTTTTGGTTGTTAATTACAATGTAAAACTTAACTATAGGACAACACAGGTTTTACTGTGAGAAACACCACTTAGAATACCCTAGGCAAAACCAGACTTTTCGTACCTTCGATAAGTTTTCTGAAATGTGAGGAGTTGTAGGTACCTCTGTATCTGGTGACCTGTAATACGTATCAAAACATTAAACTTGTTGCGAATTTACTCTAGTTTAAAAGTTATCCTTCAAAATTTTACTGAAGGTTTGGTCATTTAGAAGATAGTGAGCAAAAACTAGTTGAAAGTTCAGATTTTTTATTTTTTGCATAATGTTGCTGAAATTCGGAGAGCTTTATTTCCGAAACTATTAATGGTATAAAACTCAATTTGATCTCAAACTGTAGAAAATTTAGTCTACTTTTAGGATGGATGATAAAACATTTTTGTCAGGTGCGTATTTTGGCAGATAATGGGAAGAAACAGAAATAAAATCGAAAATTTTGAAGTTTTTTCAAGATGGCGGCTCCGGCGGCAAACAATTTTGTTGGCAAAATGTCAGAAATTACTAAGAATACCATCCCAGACATCATATAAAAAAATGAGCTCTACCCTAAATTTTGCATCCATGTGGCTTTTTTTGTAACAATTTGATTGGACTATAAGACAACCGGGAGAAAGGGTAGCGGTTGACATCTGTGGTCCTTTTCCGAAATCACAAAAGACCGGTCATAAGTAATTATTAACTATAATCGACCATTTCAGTCGATATTTAGTGATGGTACCCCTTGCTAACCAGAGGGCGGAAACGGTTGCAATGTCCTTTGTAAATGAGTGGATGCTGAAAATTGGCACCCCTAGTAATCTACTGAGTGACAAAGGAGCTAACTTTACGTCAGAGCTAATGGACCATACATGTAAATTATTACGTGTACGAAGCTGAGAACTACCCCCTTTCATCCCCAAGCAAACGGAAGGTGCAAAAGTGTACACCCCACAATCTTCAATATTTTGAGGAAGTATGTTAATCAGAAACAGACCGATTGGGACACTTTACTACCATACGTGGTGACTGTGTATAATAATAGGACTCATGAAACAATGGGAGTAAGTCCCCATGTAGTAAGTTTTGGGTATCCTATGCAGCTGCTATGTGATGTAGCGGAAACAAGTCAGCATATTTCTCACCCAGAGACTAAGAACTTAGCAAAAGGACTGCGGCGGATGTGAAAACTTGTGAAGGCAACAAATTGCCATGCGTGCGTGAGACAGGCTAAGCAGTAGCCTATAATAAGACAGCAAAACCAGTAATGTTCAAAATAGGAGATTGGGTATTACTCAGTGACCCTCAGTTAAAGCCTGGTCAGGTGAGAAAACCTTCCGCAAAATTAAAAGGTCCGTATCAGGTGATAAGAGTGATATCTCCCGTAAATATAGAGTTGAAATTGCCATTCAGGAATATTGTTGTTCACGTAAACGTCGAGAAGACTATGATCGGGAGGAATTTTATCACGAGACTGATAGGCCGACAGGAAGACCCCGAAGACCAGTAGTGGAGAACAGAAGATGATCTGCCACTTAGTACTTGGGGAAATCAACCCAGGTTGTCCTCGAGTGAGGAGTTGGAGAGCGTCGTACTGAAGGGTGCACCAGAATCATCCACCAAGGCAGAGAATGGGCAGTTGGAAGTCAGAGAAGTGCGCAGTCCATTGGCTAGGGAAGTACTGCGGGACCCGAGGGAATTTGAGAGGAGGACCCAGAGTCGGCAACTCCAGAGACAGCCCCGGTACCCAGGTACGACCTAAGACCCAGGGCACAGACGGTGAGGGAAGAAGATTCCATCTCGGTGGTGAGTGATCTAGGTACGACTTAAGGCCGAGGAGAGCAAGCCAGTAAGATTTTTTTGTGTAACTTTTTTTTTTAACTTTTCTTTGTTTTTTTGTTTTGTGTACATCCAAGTTCTCTTTAGTGCAAGAAAACATTTTTCTTTATAGTCTCCACATAAGGAATTGAAAAGGATATAAAACTGTAAAAGATAAACTATTTTTTGAAGACGATTGTACTTTTGATAATTAAGTAATTCTTTTCTGTTGGTTGTGAGCAGGTAAGTTTGATGAGATCTTATCGCTTATTGTATTTCATTTGTCTTGTTGTGATGGAAATGATAGTGAAGTATAGGTTGGTAATATAGGAAGAGCATGTGGTCTCAGTAATGGTGTTTTATTCCTTAACTACGGCCTAGTGTGCAAATTGATCAGAGGTTAGTAACGTTCTGTTAGTTGAAATATTTCTAAGGTGTTTCATAACACCGAATTAATTGATAAATGGTTTAAGAAAGATTTTTTTATAATGATGTTTCTTTAATAGAAGTTCGAGAGTGAGAAGTTGAGCTCACACTTTGCCGAGTAATGTGGGGTATTTGATTTTTTATACGCCAATGAACGGTGTCAAATAGAGTTGCAAATCTATTTGATCTGTTTCTATGGCTTTAAATCAGAAAGTTCATAATCGTTCGCAGTGACCTCTGCTCTCCGAATATATAGTAGTGAACTGTATGCAGTCTTGAGGGAATAAAACAGTCATTAACCATTAGCAGAAAGGGAGTTCTCACTTTGATTATTTTAGGAGAAGAGTAGGCTTTAAATTCTATGTGAAAGTGTATACGAGGTTTAGAATTGGCGATCACAGTAAGTATAAATAATATTTGCATTGAACAGAATGGATGTCTTGAGTTGTGATGGAAGTAATGAGAATTAGAAAAAGTCTTATCTACCTAGGTATATTAAAGGCAGAACAGACTTCTTTCTTTTTTGGCCCACCACCACCCACGGAGATCCACGACAATAGGCCATACTCCGCTCCCAACAACTGTTCGGCGCATGTCATTCTATTGCTTTTGTCCTTCTAACATATACTGAACTAGGAGAAATGGTATGTTTAGAGCTGGCTAAAGAACTGTGTACCTTTGTCTGTGTTGTCCTATCTGTCTGTCGGGGGTAGTGTCTCTGATCCGCCATTTACCTGAAGAGTGAGGAAAACCCCATAAAACCTCACTCGGATCTGCTGTTATTAGTAAAACTCATAGCAACCCGTGCACTTTAGACAATTGTCTCGAATTTGGTGCTCGGTTAGCCCCAAGAGCCTGAGCAATCTCCTAGGGTGTATGTCTCATTATCATGTAGTATCGAAGTTAGGTTGTCTAGACATCACCGATTTCCTGTTGTTTGCGTATACCTATTGCTGCTGTGGTGAAGTCTTTTAAGGCTTCGTTTGCACGTTTTGTCATCCAGAATGAGAGTTCTGATACATTGTGTCTCGTTCACTATCTTCACAGTAGCAGAGGAAGTCTTCTGCTAGTTTGAACCTATGGAGGTTTGCTGTGAAGTAGCCATGTCTGGAATAAAACTGTGTGGTTGCGTAATCTATCCACAAATGTTTTTGTTTAACCCTAACTCTGATGCTTGGAAAATAATCTTTCGTTATAACTCCTTGTGGCACATCCTTCCAATGTCTTTCCCACACTGCAAGCGTGTGTTCTCTAAGTTGGGAGTTAAGCTCCGTTTTGTTTCTGGTTTCATATCTGTCATCTGTGATTTCGACTTCTCCAATCCTCGTAGGATGGTGTTTTCTTAATTTGTAGGCAGTGATCTTTTCCTCTAATAGGATATCAATTGGAATTTCACCAGTTATCACTGTGAGCGCATCACTTGGAATTGTTGAGTATGCTCACGCTACTTTAAGTAAAGCTTTTCATTGCGTTGATAGTAACTTTCTTTTATGCCGACCTTATAGATACGGTGCCCAACCGTGGGCTGCGTACTACGCCACCAAGTTATCTCTGCATGCAGAAAATATGTTAGGAATGTCCCTTCCATCTCGATCTCCTTCCGTTGACGTTGCCACTTCCTATTCACTGAGTTAAGTCATTTGGCTGCAAGAGGGGTGCTGAGAATTACTGTGTTTTTAAATGGCCTGACACCTTCGGCAGTTGTTGTCGAAATGAATAATCTGGCAACCATGTCCCTACTGGGGAAAATGTGTAGAAATGAGCTGTCCCTTCTTTCATCCCTGCCGCCACGCTGCCACTTCCTGTCCACTGTGTTGGGTTATATGGCTGGAATAGGGGCGCTGAGAATTACAGTGTTTTTAAATGGCCTGACACCTTCGACAGTCGTCCAAATGAATAATCTGGCAACCATGTTATCATGTTATCGCCACTTTCCCCTACATCCCTTCCGTATAGTGGTAGCTGGGTGACACTAGCGCAAAAACATTTCCCCTATCGCTGTGCAGACTTAACTTGGTGGCGTAGTACGTTATAAGTGCTATGAATACTGCGGCGTAAATCTTTTGTAGTTTGTGTATTTGTAACCCCATGTTTGGCCGGATAATTGTCCTAATGCCTAAAATAATCTAACTGGTGGTATAGACTTTGTTTACTTGAGCTTCTAATCTGTTGCCCTTTTGCAGTTCAACTCCCAGGTATCTTATTTGATGCACACAATGTATTATTGTGCCTTGTGTATGGATCGTCGGCAGTCTTCTAGGGTGAAGCTTCCCTTTTAAGACTAAGATTTTTAGTTTTCTCTGTTGAGAGTTTTAACTTGGCCTTTTTGCACCAATTGGTGAATTCCAAGATGGTTGTGGTCTCCTTTCTTTCTAATGTAGGTCGACTTTCGGCCTCTATAAGGAAGACTATGTCGTCCGCGAATGCTATAGGCATAGCTTCATTTTTTCTCGCTACGATTTCAATGGCTTCATCGAAAATTAAATTCCAAAATTTCGGTCCTAATGCCTGTCGTGAAAGGTTGTGCAACTGAGTAGGTGTTATTATTTCTTGAAATGTTTAAAGTCCAGTGCACTGGCTTGACGGTGGCAGGCGGTGATGTCACCAGTTAAGATCATGTTATGGTACCATATGTAAAAGAGATCTCTAGGGTTATATTTCTCAATGTGGATCTTAGTTTTTTGTTTATGTTCTTTAAGGTCATGTGTGTTTGAAATGGAAGGTCTGTTATTAGTACGCAATGTATCATGTATTATGCTGACTTAAGTTTTATTTTATCTTCACGACGTGATCTTGCCAGCTGTACTGTGTGTCCCAGTGGCAATGGAATAGTATGTAAAATATTACGGGTGCGAGGGTAATCGCTTAAAATTATTAATGTTCTAGTAATTGGATAAGGAAGTTGAGTAATGTTATTATTTCATTTTTGCAGGATTATATATTTTTTCTTCTTCTCAGGGTTTTCTTGTGTTCTATGGATGTTGTTCTTCTACAAGGTCATATTTAGGATTTTTGGGTCATTTCTTTTATTTTTTACTTTTTAGTTTTTTAATAGATTTTCCCAGATTTCTTAAGGATTTTTTTTTTTCAAAATGTGAGGTCGCATTTTTCTCCGGGAGGGAGATATTTGTAAGGTTTTATTTGGCAGCCTTTGTTCTAAAGGTCACTTGTAGTCTGGTTTATTTCCTGTAATCAGACTCCACGGACATGGAAAATAGCAGGGAGAATTATGTTAGTGTGTGTTGGAAGGTGATTAGCACGAGGAGCGCGGAGAACTACAGCCATGTAATCAAGATCTATGTATTTCCAAGTTGTGTATATATGTATATGTTCATCTATCTAGCGGGATTAGTAAATAAATGGGTGTAGAATATGTAAAGAGTGATGTATTTATTTATTAGAACTAGCACCCTTATAACCTTGAGGGTAATGAGAGAATAAACAAGGGGGGCACACAGGATGGTCATAAATACGTAGGAGGTCAGCAGAACAGAACATCATGAAATCATGCGAATGAAGGCTGAGGGAAGTGCTGGAGGGCACTCTACAGATGCATGGTAAGAGAAGAATTCCAAGTTTTTTAAACAGGTGCCTACATGACGTTCGCTGAGTGACACCTGTTATTATTCTGATAATCTTTTTTTGTGTCCTGGAGCACTTTATTCTGGAAGATGAGTTGCCCCAAAAGGCTATGCCATATCTGAGTAGGGAGGGAACATAGGCGAAGTACACAGTTTTAAGCGTGTTAATTCTAGTAACATTAGCTAGAACTCTTATGATATAACATGCTGTATGTATTTTTTTATTTAGCTGTTCTGTGTGAGTCTCCCATTTGAGATTATTTTGGATCCAGATTCCCAAAAAATTTGTTTCATTTACCTTCCTAATGTTTTGGTTAAACAGTTTTATGTCTAAGTTCAAGTAGTTTTTATTTTGGACAGAATGGAAATTGAGCCATAATATTTACAGTCATATCATATTTACACATGTTCCCCTCTTACCTCCATTTTGTCTTATTAAAACTGCAGGTAAATGTAACATGTTACTGGTTAAGCTTGTGATTTCCTGCTCTGTAGCGCTTCTCTTCCGGTACTGGTATTAATTCGGCCGAAACCCTGTATGTGGCGTTGTGTTCACTTATGTAAAGAGGTCTTATGCTAATGAGTGGGAGGGGGAAGCCCGTTTGTGCGCTATGCGTGTGCTATTTGTGGAGCTCAGTCTATTGCTGGAGTTCGAAATGTCGAGTTGTTTTTCTTTCTTTTGTGTTCTTGTGTGGAGGCCTGTCATGGAGACATATTTCTCAGGTGAGTTATCCTTTCAGTGGATTTGTTTTGTAATTAACTGAAGCTCACCTGTGAATTTTCGGCCATCAAAATTTGTTAGTTTCAGTTTGTAATTTCGGGGTTTTATATAAGGGGAATTTTGTACTGCGTTTTTCTAGTTATTTTCGGCTTTTGAAATTTGCCTCCCATAAGTTTTCTAAATTAAATTCAAGGGGTGGGAGTTTTGTTCTATAGTTCAGCGGGGGAATAAAGATGAACTTTACAAAATTAAATGGTTTTCTCTCATTACATTGCCATAGGCTGTGTAGGCTTAGCCCTAACTAGGAAATGAGCGGTAGGCTCCGTGGATTATCAAAGGCACTGTAGAATTAAAACATGCAAGGTGGCACTAATTCAGTTCCAAATTAAAAAGAATACACAAGCCTAACCGAGATCTACACGACTTAAAGTTTGACGACCGCAGTAATGAATAAAACCAGATAAATAAACTATGGTCAGACCTGGAGTAGCCTACTTGAAAGTACATGCAAATAAATTTTTAATATGAAAATAAATAATTTGTTGAAATTTGTGAATTTTCTGAACAGGCACTCGGGCCTGTTTTGCTAAGATTTGTAAATAATTTGTACATATATGTATGTTGGGGTTCTTGTATATTAAATAAAGAGCCCAAGGGTCATTTTGAGTGTGACGAAAAACCACCGAATAAGTAAGATGTTCTAGATGCTTTTTCTTCAGAATGTTTTAAATTTTCCTTGAAATAATTGTTACCTGATTCAGAATAAATTGTATCTACAAAATTGAATTTATCTTGAATTATTATCAATTATTTGAAATATTAATTATTTGAATTTGATTAGGATCTGGGTCCAGTTACCAGTGAAGTATTTTCAGAGTCGGCTCAGTATTTACTTAAGTACCTCTCTGACCTGCGTCCACATTCCTTAATTTCCTTGGTTTATAGGAAGTTAAAAAATCTGTGCTTCGGCACAAAGTACATGTTACTGCAGAGCGTGGTTAGGTTAGTAGCTAGGTTCTTGTAAATTTACCGGCTCTGCTTTTCTCAATAATTACTTTTTGCGGTTTAAAATTTGCATTTGTGCTATCCTAAGCATTATTTAAAATATTCTTGTTCATTATATAGTAACTTAAATTTCTATGATTTGCTATTAGGTCTAGTTCCTGAGTGCAGGTTGGATCAACATCGTTGTATGATATAAAATTTGTAGTTCTGCTTTTCAAATATTTTTGATGAAGTTAAGCTTAATTAGTTGAAAGTGCCTCAATGAGTCTGAGTAACTTGATCGTAAACTTCTGATTTGCTTGGGTTATATTTGCCTTGACTAAAGTTTGACATTTTGGGGATTTCAGTATTATTTTTCATTTATTTAATTCAGTCTGATGTTGGGCATGGTTAACTGAAATTTTACATCAGAGTCAGTTAAAATAATTTGGCAGTGAATCTTTTCTATGCTAATAGATTTTGACGTATTCGATTACTGTTAAACATAAATCCTGGGTTGGATTTATTTCATCATAACTGTGAATTTTTTTCCTGACATTGAGTTAAATAAAGATTTCAAGTTGCATTTATTCAATCTTAGTAGTTTTTGAAACATTTGCTAACAGTAAGATAAATTTAAATTTAATTTGCTTTTATTTTGTTTTAATACTCTCTTGAAATATTACCTGGCAGTGCTTTAAAAATAAATTCCGGATGGGATTTATTTTATCTTACCAGCTTTTGAAAAATTTGATGAAAGTAATTTAAAAAATAAATTCCTTGTTGGATTTATTCTATCTGAACAGTTTGAAACTTTTGATGATAGTGAGCTAAAAATAAATTCAGGGATGGATTGATCTATCCAAACAACTTTTGACAAATGTGATGATAGTGATTCGAAAATAAATTCCCTGTTATATTTATCCTATCTTAACAGTTTTTGAAAGATTTGCTCATAGTGAGTTAAAAATAAATTCCGAGTTGGATTTATGCTATCTTAAACAGTTTTCAGTTTTTGGTAATAGAAAAATGTCAGAGTTGGATTCTTTATCTGAATAGCTTTTGTAAGATTTGATGACAAGGAGTTCAATAATAAATTTCCGGGTTGAATTTATTCTATCCTAACCAGCATTTGGAGCATGTGAGATAAATTTAAGTTGCCAAGTGATGACAGTTAGTTAAGAGTAAATACTGTGCTTTGTAGATATTTGACATCAAAGATATCGGCCGATAGTTCCCTATTTCATCCTTGGGACCCTTTTTGTGTAGGAGAATGATATTACTGCTGAGCCACTGTTGCGGGATAATTTCTTTCTTCAGAATTTCATTAAAGATGTCTGTTAAAGCTATCACCATTTCTACCTCCCCTATTTTTAGCATTTCATTTGATATCCTATCTCCTCCTGGAGCTTTCCCTTGTTGTGTGTCTGCAATTGCTTTCCTTGTTTCGCTCCTTAGGAATCTGGGGTACTGGCGCAACATCCTCTATCGGTTTTTCTACACACTTTTTTAAGTCGTTGTTTCTGTTTGTGAAAGTACTCCTATATAAATCTTTATAGAAGGCTGTGGCGATCTAGACTTGATTTGGTGTCCTGTTCTATTTTTCATTTGTTTCACTAGTGGTGTTTCTTGTTTTAGTTCTTTCTTGATCTTTTTGATAGATTTTGTCTCATTCATTTCCGTCGTTATCACCTCTATCCTGTAGTTCTTTAGGTCTCTCTTTATTGCTAGCTTAGTTTCTCTGTTTATCTCTAGGTACAACCTCATATTATCCTCGCTTTCCTCACTTTGAGCGTAAACCTCTCCTCTTCTCTTTATTAGTTGGTGAGTGTTTTCGCTAAGTCTTTCTGCCTTGATTCTGCTTTTGTTCTGTGTGACTGCTTTTCCTGCGGCTGATGTGATGCTTTTCTCGATAATGTATAAAGGAAGCAGCCCAAACCATCAGTGGTTAAAGAAATGCTCAATAACAGACGGACAACAAGGGACCAACCAAAGCACAAAGACACCATGCAGGGAGCAAATTGCTCCTAGGGGGATCGTTCCCGGCATGGCTACCCGGGATTGCCTTACCAAGCCACCTTCCCTCAAAAGAAGAGGCCCGTGCCCCGAGGGGCAAATAAGGGCTATACTTACTTACTTACCGTGCTGGATTTATACTATTTTATAGTCTTTGAAATCTGTTGTGATAGTTAAACTTCGTGTTGGATTTATACTATCTTGATAGTCTTTGAAATTTTTGTAATAGTTAAACTAAATTTGGAATTGAATTTATTCTATGCTAATAGCCTTCCGGGGTAGATTTTCTCTTTTCGGTGTGCAGTATTAGAGTTCGCAATGAGTAATAGAACTTATGTCCCAATTGAATTTCTTTTGAAGGCAGATTTGGTTTACGAACTGTTGATTCGGGGAGTGAAAATTGATCCAGATGACTCAGTTTCTAATTTGTAGAAATTATTGAAAGATAATATAGCTTCGCCTGTAGATCTGGCGAATTTAAAGAATGTTAAGCCTCAGGCTGAAATTCCAGCGCTTATCACAAAAACTGAAGACGTTTTTGAACAGTGCCGCGAGCTAGGAGAGGAAGGGGTTTTTTTCCCCAAAGCAAGTGAAACGACTTCAAGCTAAGTTGGAACACATTCTGAATAGGATAACTGACTTATTACAGTTAGAGATGTCCGCTGATTTTCCGAATCTTTACTGTCACTTTGTCAAGAAATTTGTCAGGAAAAAGAAAAAATTAAACCGCAATCAGGAGAAAGTTTAATTAGTGGTCCCTCCTGCTATTGATACGGGTTTCCCAAATCCATTTGTTGGTAGTGGGCTAGCCTTAATTCTGAACAGTCTCCAGCACCAGTTGTAGGTGTTTTTTAATTTAATCCAATTCAAGATTTTAGTAAATTACCACATACTCTCGGAAAATTACTAGATGAATTAGAGCGATTTAGTGACCATACTTTGGACGCAGTTGTAAAGTTTTTGCTATTCCTCATAGAGCTTAGAACTCAGGTGGAAATCTTTGCTCTCAGTCAGACCCAGGTTTGCCAGATTAAAAGGGAGTTTAAAAGAACTAGCAGGAAAGGCTGTGAGGGACAATATGAATTTGTGCCAGTTTCATGACATTCTATTAAATTTCTATTTTCCTCCTCGGGCTAGACCTGGCTTAGTGAATAAATTCTATTATAGGGTTCAAAGAGGAAAAGAATAATTTTCAGAGTTTGTGAATGACATTCGGGGCCATGCAGCCTTTTCCGCCTGGTTGAGTCCGAAGCTCAAGTAGTTGAAAATATATTAGATGGTATGTCAACATGTACAAGGAGCATGGTAGTTTTTGAAAAAAGACCGAGTAATTTTTTGGAACTAGATTCCTTGTGTGCGAACTTGAATTCAGTCGCGTTTTCTGACTCTTTAAGGTCCGAAAACACTCGTTCTAATTTTCCTTCTCAGTCGGAACATCTTGCCGCTAGAGAACCTGTTAAGCAGCCGGTTAATGCCATTGAACGCAGATCCTGCTTTTACTGTCCTAGAACTGGACATATTTTGCGAGATTGTCCTCAAAGACCACCTCGTGGGGGACAACAGAATGGGCCTTCTGGCAGGCGCCCATGACTTTGGCAGAAAGTGTTTTCTGTCTTTCTACTGGTGAGGAGGACAGAGCCCGTGTGCAGGGATTTTTGGGGAAATCGTTTCCCTATATTCGCATTGAGTGTAGTGATTTGGATGTTATGGCTTTGATCGATAGTGGTTCAACAATTAACATTATGTCAGACTTTATTTATCACAATTTGGGAAAGAATCATAAACGTATGCCACTCCAAAAGGCTAACATTTCTTGCATTGCTGCTAATTCCTTGCCTATGAAATTTTTGGGGTGGACCATAATTAGAATCATGATTGCTGGCTTTTAATGGAAAATAAAGTGTTGGATTGCTCCTCATTCGTCTGTACCATTAATCTTGGGGGTGCCCTTTAGCGAATTTTCCGGTCTAATTTTGGATTTTAGCAAGGAACATGTATACTTCAAATTCTCACCTGAGGTTAAAATTCCTTTTATTAAGGATCCATTTTCTGGCGGGGTTGTGTCTTGCAAAACGAAGGAAATTCTTTTGTCGACTGGTGCCGAAACTTTTTCGGGAACTGATCTTAGGCCACAAGAGATTTGTTTAGCTCACTTTTCACAGGAACAAAAATAAATTTTGAGCTCTATTATTGAACTTTATCCTGAGGTATTGACATCTAAATTGGGTCTTACACACTTGCTCGAGAATGAAATTGAATTATTGGACCAGGTTCCAGTTCGTGGGCCGCCGTATAGGATGTCTACTCCTAAGGTCAAAATTATGAGGCAACTAGTCCAGGAAATATTGGATGATGGCGTCTTTACTACATCTTGTTCAAATTATAGCCTTTAGTACTGATTGGAATTTGTACGAATATACCAGGGTACCATTTGGACTCGCTACTGGCGCTCAGGTGCTGACGAGGTTATTAGATCAAATTTTTGCAGATGTGAAGTTTGAGTTCGTTTTTCATTATTTGGACGACTGGTCATTTATTCTAACACCTTTGAAGAGCACATCGATCATATTTGTATTCTACTTAACCGTCTGAAGGACGCTGGATTGACAGTTAATCCAGCTAAGGTTACCCTAGCTTCTTCTCGTGTGTCCTTCTTAGGTCATGTAATATCTCCAGATGGCATTACCATAGAAACTGATCGCACGAAATCCATTAGGGAATACGCTCCTCCAACAGATGTAAAAGGAGTTGCTAGGTTTCTTGGAATGGTCAATTTCTTCCATCGGTTTATTCCAAATTCAGCAGATCGGGCAGCTCCCCTTAATGCTCTTCGGAAGAAGGGGGTTAAGTTTCTCTGGGAGCCTGAACAACAGAAGGCTTTTGAGTTGCTAAAGAAGATGGTTATGAACCCTCCAGTTCTGAGCATACCGGACTCCTCTAAGAGATTCATCCTTCAGACTGACGCATCCTCGGTGGCGTTAGGGGCCCTGTTTTGGTGATGGGCGTAAGCCAGTAGCTTATGCCTCTAGAAATCTCACGGCCCAAGAGAGAGCCTATTCTGCTTACGAGCTCGAGACTTTGGCGGTCCTGTTTGCCGTTGAGAAATTTAGGATATATCTGGAACACACAGAATTTGATCTTGAGACGGACTGTCAGGCCCTAGGTTGGGTCTTGGCAAAACCCCGTGCCACTGGACGAATTGCCCGTTGGGCAGTCCGTCTGTCTACCTTTGAATTTTCAGCGAGGAATATTAGAGCGTCGGAAAATGCAGTTACGGATGCTCTGTCTAGGATGTTTTCCTACGACCAAACCAACTTGGAAGAATCTGGGGATTGTGATATCTCCAATTTCTTGGGGCCGTTGAAGGATGTAGACTCTCTTTCCTTACCTTCCCTCGAGGATGATATGCATCCTGTTACGGCAATATTGTCTGAGATGCCTTTGGCCTTCAGATCAATTGCTCACCATCAGGAATCTGATCCGATCTTAGGACCCATTATTCGTGATCTTTAAAGTTTGAAAAATCACCCTCGATATCATTTAAAGAAGGGGGTTCTTTACAAGGTTAGTCGTGGTTCTGAGAGTGGAAAGATTGTCTTTCCTGCAGTCATAGTATATATGATTTTTACGTTTTTTTCATGAGTCTCCAGTAGGTGGTCATTTGGGACTGTATAAAACTCGTCCTAAAATCCCTGTAAATTTTGTGTGGAATGGCATGGAATCTGATATTCTGGCGCGAATACGTGCGTGCAATCGTTGTGCTATCTCTAAACCTACCCAGGCCCGCAATTTTGGGTTTTTGACCTCTCTGCTCTCTAAGGCTCCTTTGGAGCGTCTTTTTATTGACTATATTGGCAAATATCCCCGATCCAGAAATGGTAATTTGTATGTTCTGGTTATTATTGATACCTTTACGAAGTTCGTTTGGCTGTATCCGGTGCGGGATGCTAATTCTAGAAACACTATTGAGTGTTTAAAGCGCGTTTTCTCTGTGGATGGGTTTCTGCGTACCATTGTATCCAATAACGCCAGTTACTTCGTTTCAGCCAGTTTCCGCAATTTCTGCTTTGATTTAGGGATTAAGCATTGCACTACGTCCCCATTTTATCCTCAAGCTTCCTTGGCTGAAAGATTTAACAGGAACCATAGGAGTGCTCTTATTGCCTACCATTCTCAGGATCACGCATCTTGGGACCAGAATTTATTCTAGCTTCAATTTGCGTTCAATTCTGACAGACATGAGGCTCATGGGTGTACGCCGGTTCTCTCATGTTTGCATTTAAACCTAACAATCCTTTGGCCAATTTGTGGACAATCAATGAGTTCTTGCCCAATCCAGCCAATGCTGGACGAGTAAAGGAGGTGTGGAAGAGAGCGGCTCGGAATTTGGAAATTGCCCATGGTAGGTCAGCGGCTAGGTATAATAAGGGTAGGAAACCGTCCCATTTAGAATAGGAGACGCGGTGTGGGTTAGAAATTTTCCGCGAAGTAACGCAGGTAATCGTTTTGCCGCTAAATTGGCTCCTCGGTTCACTGGCCCCTATAGGATCGTTGCCTTCCTAACGCCAGTAACTGTATTATTACAGAATTATGATGATGGAAGAGAAAGGCGAAGCCATGTTTCACAATTGAAATCTAGTTTGGCTGTCCCAGCTGAAAGGTGCAGTGGGCAGTAAATTAATGTTTGATATAATTGTAGCTGCAGATAAATCTGTTAGGTACCTTATTTAACATATCTGTTGGGAATACTGGGTGAGATGTTTTTGTTTCCAGATACTGTAGTCAGTATCTAGGAGGCCTTGGTGACTGTTGTTGAGAATTCAAGAGCAAATATGGCAAGAGTTTTTGATAAGGGAAATAAAGCTGTGTTCTTTTTTAAGTATATTTAATCTATTTCCATTCGGTGGAGGGCCAAACACTCGACATTTGGCGCCCAAAGTGACGGCACGATAGTGTTTTTGTCAGTGTTTTGTGATTACTTCCACAATGGAGAAAATTAAAAGTAGAAGAAAAATTGAAAGAAGTCTGTTTACCAGAAATGCAGCTACAATGCAGAAGCTTCTAGAAGAGAAGAAATATGATGAAGCTTGTGCAGCATTTGATAATATAGAACGATATTTTGAGAAGATAAATGTGCTGAATGAACAAGTTATGGATTATATGTTGGACAATGGTGCAACTGAGGAACATTAGAAGAAGAGGCATTAGCTGCTGATGAGTATCGTAATAAGTATACACTGTTAAAAGTACGGTGCTCAAAAACTGATTCTCAAGAACAACTATCTGTTGCAAGTGAAGAACCGTCATCTAATGTTCAAACAAATAGGGAAATCAAGTTACCCACCATTGAATTTCGCAAGTTCAGCGGTGAACTCAGGGAATGGCTGCCATTTTGGAACCAATTCCAACGTATACACAATAATGAAGAGATTGCCCCGGTAGATAAATTTTATTACCTGATGCAAGCTATTCTACCAAACTCTAGAGCTAGATCTGTCGTAGACAGTTTCCCAGCTACAGATGATAACTACACATTAGTGACTGAGGCACTTCAAGAACGGTTTAGTAGGGAGGACCTTCTTATTGAAGTATATATAAGGGATCTTCTCAGTTTGACCCTTCCTGCAAATAAATTATACCGTTCCCTCACGGATATGTACGATAAACTGGAGTGTCATTTGAGGGCACTTGAATCTCTTGGTGTTACAACTGGAAAGTGTGCAGCAATCCTTTGCCCTTTGTTAGAATCATGCATGACTGAAGATTTCTTAAGAGTATGGCAGCGGAGTTCATTATACAGTGATATATCTAATGGAGAACAAAGGCTTAATAAGTTCATGTCATTTATGAAAGCTGAAGTTCAAAATGAAGAACGCATCCATGTTGCCATGTCAGGTTTTAAGCAGTCAACTGATAGACCAAAGAAAGTTCAGAAAGACAGCAGTCCAAAATCATATTCAAGACAAGCCGAAGTTCCTACAGCCATGGGTTTACTCTCATTACAAGAAGATAAACGTTCAGTTTGTGTATTTTGCAATGATGTACAGCATAGTAGCGCTGACTGCTACAAAGCTCGAGATATGCCGCTCTCAGTGAAGCTTGATATCATTAAAGCTAAGAAACATTGTTTCATTTGCGTTAAGCCAAACCATATGGCGAAAAGGTGTACCTTCAAGCGAAAGTGTTTGATCTGTGACAAACCCATGTTATCTTATTGTGTCCTGACTTAAAGAGAAACAAGAATGTGGTTACCAGTACGGACGTTACCAAGCCCGAAGAAAGGACTGTGCATAAGGATGAAGCTCTTGCCAATTTGACATGCGATAACAGTGTGTTGCTTCCTACGCTACAAGTGAAAGTACGAGGAAATGGTTCAGAACGTATTGTGAAGGCAGTTCTTGATACAGGGTCACAACGTTCTTACATTTTGAAGAGGACAGCACAAGAGATGAACTATTCACCTGTTGGCAAGGAAACAATTGTCCATTCACTATTTGGAGGTCAAAAGACTGGAAGTTGTGAGCATGATAAGTATAGAATTTATCTGGCCAGTCTCAGTAATGACTTTCTGTGCAATTTTGAGGTATTGGACCAAGACAATATTTGTGATAATGTACCTCTTGTTCAGGACAAAGCATTGGTTAATGAAATAGTTGGTCATACTAATAATTTTCAACAATTTATAAGTATTCCAGGACCAATAGAAATCCTGATTGGTGCTGATGTTTCTGCTAGACTATACACTGGTAATATCAGAAATTTATCTGGTGGATTGGTAGCTATGGAGACTAGGTTGGGATGGACAATTTTTGGTAAATACCCCATTAAACAACCTAGGGTTACAACTGCTATGATTGTAACTTCGGTGCTAATTAATGATTTAAATATCTCAGATCTATGGAAATTGGAGCTGATAGGCATTACTGATCCTGCAGATAGGAAAACTAAACTTGAATTGCAGGCAGAAGTTGACAAGCATTTTGAAGAGACTGTGAATGTAAATTCTGAAGGTCGATATGAAGTCCAGCTTCCCTGGAAGGACAGGCACCCTCATCTCCCATCGAATTGCATTCTTGCTGAAAAACGACTGGATTCTACAGTCAAGAAGTTAAAAGCTAATTCACTGTACTCAGAATATGAACATGTTTTTGAAGAATGGATTGAAGGTGTAATTGAAAGAGTTCCTGACTCAGAGATTGCTAGTGACAGATGTCATTATCTTCCTCACAGACATATTGTCAAAGAAAATAGTACTACAAAAATTAGGCCTGTGTTCGATGCATCAGCTCGTGAAAAGAACAGTCCCTCATTAAATATGTGCTTGGAGAAGGGGAGAGTATTGATAGGAGATACCCCCACTTCTCTTAAGATTTCGTCTGAAGAAAGTAGGAGTTGCTGCCGACATCCGGAGAGCTTTCTTGCAGATTAGTATATGTACCAACGATAGGAATTTCCTACGATTCTTATGGAAGGATGACACAGGGAATATAATCGTTTATCGACACAGGAGAGTTGTGTTTGGTGTTGTTTGTAGTCCTTATTTGCTGAATGCTGTTATAAGACTTCATCTAACAAGAGTTCTTCGTGAGTGCCAACTTGAAGTTTCCCCATATTCCGAGGCCACTATTAGGAGTCTTTCGGATAGCTTCTATGTTGATAATGTGATCACTAGTCTTGACAATGACAGGCAGCTCAAAGTATTCATTCAAGAAGCTACATCAGTTATGGCTGATGGCAAGTTCGAATTACGAGGGTGGGAGTTCACAGATCCAGATGCTCCTCCAGAGACTTGCCTCACTAATGTACTTGGTTTAGTCTGGGACAGAAGAGATGACACATTGGCAATAAGCCCAGAATGTTTCCAAAATGTTCCTGAAAAAATTACCAAAAGGACTATTATTTCTGCAGCCCATAAAGTGTTTGATCCAATTGGTTTTTCATCTCCTGTGACTCTAGATCCAAAACTTATCTTAAGAGAATTGTGGAGTTTGAAGATTGGCTGGGATGAAGAGGTGGATCAAGGCATCGCAAACAGATTTGCAAGATGGGCAGGTGATGTAGCATGTTTGAAAGATGTGAAGATCCCAAGATGGCTACCTTCTAACAGTGAACCTGGTGAATGGAGTGTTCACACCTTTTGTGATGCCAGCAAGGATGCCTACGCTGCAGCTGTATTTTTGAGGGTAGAGACGAGTCAGCAAGTAAATGTACAGCTGATCCAAGCAAAGACAAGGGTTGCCCCTACTAAAAATACAGTCACTATACCTCGCCTAGAATTGCTAGCAGCTATGATTGGTGCTAGACTTCATGCATCGATAATTGCAGACCTTCCTACTGGGTGTGAATCATACGTTTGGAGCGATTCATCCACTGTCTTAGCATGGATTAAAAGGGAAGATCAGTGGGCTACATTTGTGGGAAACCGTGTGGATGAGATTAAAAAGCTGACTCAATTAGAACAGTGGCATCATGTTCCAGGTATCTGTAACCCTGCTGACCTCCCATCTAGAGGTTATTCTGGAAAAAAACTGCTTCAGTCATCATGGTGGGAGGGACCTGAATGGTTGTACCAACCACTAAGTAATTGGCCTTTGTGTGACGTTGAATTTGAAGAGGATGTTATAACTCAAGAAAGAAAAAGTACGGTTGTTTCATCTATGCTTTGTAAAGAAGCTGATCCCCTTCCAAGTGATTGGTACTACAAATACTTTTCAAAGAGTGAAAAAATTATTAGAATGATTGCTTGGATGTGTCGGTTCATGAACAATTGTAGAGCTGTGGGCTCTGAAAATTATATGAAGAAAACAGGACCTCTTTCTACTGAAGAAGTTAACTCTGCAGAAATAAAGGTCCTGAAATTAGTTCAGAAAGATGCATTTTCTAGCACTACAGACCCCAGAATCTCCAGTCTTCAACCCTTTGAAGATCATGATGGTCTTTTCCGCATAGGTACTAAAATCTCCAACAGACCTGATAGCCATGACTTTCGGTATCCTGTACTTCTACCAAGGAATCATCCCTTTGTGTCACGACTGATTATGGATGCTCATGTTCGAAAGTGTCATATTGGAGTTCAGAGTATGCTTTCAATTATGAGAGAAAGATTCTGGGTGATAGGTGGAAGAAGAACCCTGAGATCAGTCTTAACTAAATGTATTATCTGCAAGCGCCAGGAAGCTAAACCATTAGGAGTTCCCACTCCACCACTTCCAACAGAACGTGTAAGAGATGCTGCTGCCTTTGAAATTTCAGGCGTGGATCTGGCTGGACCCCTTTTCCTGAAAAACTCTGAAAAGGCATGGATTTGTTTATTCACGTGTGGAGTTACTCGAGCTGTCCACTTAGAGCTACTCTTGTCATTATCAACAGATGCCTTTCTGCAAGCATTCCGGCGATTTTTAGCAAGGGGAGGAAGACCAGCTGTAATTTTTAGTGATAATGGGACTAATTTTTCTGGTGCTGAGACTGCTTTCAGGCGAATTGATTGGTCAAAGGTGCTCGAGTACTGTTCGGTTGAGAGAATAAAGTGGAAATTCAACCCTCCAACTGCTTCCTGGTGGGGAGGTTGGTGGGAGAGGTTAATGGGCCTTGTAAAAAGGTTACTTCGGAGAACACTAGGACGTTCATCTCTCACATATTCGGAGATGGAAACAATATTATGTGACTGTGAGAGTGTGATAAATTCGAGACCTCTGACATATATACTGATAATTCAAATGAGCTAGAAGCCATAACACCTGCAATGTTTATTCAGGATGTTCACGAAGTGTCTGTGCCTGAGATTGATATCGTTGAATCCTCTAGCTTAAACAAGAGATTGAAGTACAGATTAAAGCTCAGAGAGAATCTGAGAAAAAGATTCCGCAGTGAATATTTGGGTCAACTTCAACAGCAGATGGATGCCAAACAATTTGGAAGTATTCAAGTTGGTGATGTCGTCTTAATTGGCAATGACAATTTGAAGAGACTGGACTGGCCTTTAGGAAAGGTGATAGAAACTATGCCTGGAAAGGATGGAGTCATCCGCCTTGTTCGATTGAAGACTGCATCTGGAGAAGCTCTGCGTCCAGTTCAAAGACTTTACCCCCTTCTAGAAGCGAAAGTTAGTGGACCATCATCAGAGATTAAATCTTTTATTCCAGACTGTGAACGGAGAGAGCAGACTGTGAAAGAGGATAGTGATGTGTCTTGTGGTAGTGTAAATGATGAAGAAGTAAAAAGAACTCTATGTGGAAGAATTATTAATGTTCCAAAAATATATTTTGGACTAAGTTGAATTTGTTATATGTTAATTAGTTCCAATGAGCAGAATTTGTGTTCCCATAACTAGGTTAAGTTAACTCCTATTTATCCGTTAACTTGGTGGGAGAATGTTGGGAATACTGGGTGAGATGTTTTTGTTTCCAGATACTGTAGTCAGTATCTAGGAGGCCTTGGTGACTGTTGTTGAGAATTCAAGAACAAATATGGCAAGAGTTTTTTGATAAGGGAAATAAAGCTGTGTTCTTTTTTAAGTATATTTAATCTTTTTCCATTCGGTGCAGGTCCCAAGAAAGAAAAAACAAACATTGCTACTTAGCAAGGAGTTAAATATTGTTGTTCCCCAAGAAAGAAAAAACAAACATTGCTACTTAGCAAGGAGTTAAATATTGTTGTTCCCTAAGAAAAAGGAGAAACAAACATTCCTATTTAGCAAAGAATTACATATTTTGCTCCCTACGGAAGACATTTCGTATGTGTAATAGGTTTTATTTTACATTAGGTAAGCGCTTAGCGTAGCGCAAGCTTATTTAAAGTTAGTGTATTGTTCTTCATGCCTAAGCATGAGTTGAAGAGAATCTGGGGTTTGTTCTCTCTTACTTCTGTCAGAAAGGAGGGGTCGAATTACGTCAGACGTCCTGAATCCCCTTTGTTAATTTCTGGCAGAAGGTTGCATTTTAGATATTTCGCAGGGGTCGGCTTGTTGAGAAATCCTAGGACTCACTGAGCCAAAGCTTGTGATGTGTTTTTGTTGGCAGGTAGTATTCTGTACAGAGTCCCTGACCTTTAGTTTAGTTTCCTTTTTGTAGAGATCCTTCCCTGGTGTCAACTCTGAAAATACATCTACTGTAATGTCGTGAATCTGTCTTAAACTGCACCGTTGGCGAATATTTGTAAAACGAGTACTCGGGATTTTTGGGTCAATTTTGTAAAGGAGAAAGTTAGTGTGTGAGAGAAAACCATTGTCATGCTTTTATTCTTCGAGCTCCTCTGCAGTATGACTAAAACAAAATTAAATCTTGCTTATAAATTATTCATTAATAAAATAATTTATATAAGGTCTGACCTTTTTTCTTGTGTATTGCCAGATACTGTGTGTGTATTATTTGTGTTTCAGAAATTCAGTTAAGCTTCTGGTTGAGCTGGTTCAACCCTTGAGGCGATGTAAGAGCGCAATTTGGGACCACTTGTTGGTGGCTGTTAGTGTTGGTCACCGTGCTTCTGGAGACCTTTTCGTGTGCCTAGTCTCCTTTTCTGGATTCCGGCAACGGAGACGTCTGGCAATCCAGTTTCTAGATATTGAAGAGGAAGGCCGTTAGTGGAGAGAGAATCTATGGTGAGGATTCTGGGCTGGGGTCCATGCTGCAGCTGATAGAGAAGGCTGGAAGGATCAGTTCTCAGTGATGCGAGAATATAGTTAATTGAGAGGCATACTGTTAGCCATATTGAAGTAAATCATGCTTTATGTGGGACTAGTGGTAGAGCAAGTAAAGATTCAGCCACTGTTTTTGCTGGCCACACTGCTAGAAAATGGCTAAGCAAGCTGCTGATTACTTTAGGGAAGCTTTCACGCCTGAAAAGACAGTGAGACAAGATTAGCCAATCAAAGCCCAGAGTGCAGGGTGGCCTGCATCAGCCGTGCTGGCCACTTTACTGCTGTTTTTTCCCTCCTTTCTTACCTTCTGGTGATTATCCTGTCGTTCCGGCATTTTCTCCATCTTCTTTCCTTAAGTTTTCAATTTGCTTCACTATTCCTGTCGTTATTTCTTCCTAGTTAATTCCTTAAGCTTAAATTCCATCTATTATGTTGCTGAGCATGTGCTGAGATGTTGTGGCCTGTGCAAAAGAAACTATAATTCTTTCATTCTGTACTGGTGTGACACGAGCTCCATGTGGTTATTTGGTTCTGCAAAATTGCGTCATGAGCCAAACGCTTGAGATGCAGACATGTTATCTTCTGCTGGCTCCTGTTGGTCATCACACCTAGCTAGACCTTCTGACAGCCAAGATTCTCCAGGCTTCACGGCGGTCACATGTATGGTGGTCAGCTCCAACTTCTCATGGATCGTGGATCCCAAAGTCTCTGTACTTCATCCAGTCGCCTGGTTCTGGTCTTCTGGTGTTCCATGGTTCTCACATTTCTCCCCTTAGCGCTAGGGGGGAACTCCATATGTAACCAAGGAACACTCAAGAAGTGAAGAGATTGTGTTTAAGAAGAGACTGTGGTTATAGGCCAAGAAATTGTACTTTTTTAGTTGCACGGTGTCAAGTTTTTAAAAATGATTTTTGGTGTATTTGTTCCTCACAGGAAGTTTGAGATGTTTGCGGTACATTTTGGTCAATTCAAAGAAAATAAAGTCTCAGACTTTATTTTTGGAGCAAAGGGGGGAGTTTATGAGCCGTAATATTTACGGTCATACCAAATTTACATATGTTCCCCTCTTACCTCCATTTTGTCTTATTAAAACTGCAGGTAAATGTAACATGTTACTGGTTAAGCTTGTGATTTCCTGCTCTGTAGCGCTTCTCTTCCGATACTGGTATTAATTCGGCCGAAACCCTGTATGTGGCGTTGTGTTCACTTATGTAAAGAGGTCTTATGCTAATGAGTGGGAGGGGAAGCCCGTTTGTGCGCTATGCGTGTGCTATTTGTAGAGCTCAGTCTATTGCTGGAGTTCGAAGTGTCGAGTTGTTTTTCTTTCTTTTGTGTTCTTGTGTGGAGGCCTGTCATGGAGACATATTTCTCAGGTGAGTTTTCCTTTCAGTGGATTTGTTTTGTAATTAACTGAAGCTCACCTGTGAATTTTCGGCCATCAAAATTTGTTAGTTTCAGTTTGTAATTTCGGGGTTTTATATAAGGGGAATTTTGTACTGCGTTTTTCTAGTTATTTTCGGCTTTTGAAATTTGCCTCCCATAAGTTTTCTAAATTAAATTCAAGGGGTGGGAGTTTTGTTCTATAGTTCAGCGGGGGAATAAAGATGAACTTTACAAAATTAAATGGTTTTCTCTCATTACATTGCCATAGGCTGTGTAGGCTTAGCCCTAACTAGGAAATGAGCGGTAGGCTCCGTGGATTATCAAAGGCACTGTAGAATTAAAAAGAATACACAAGCCTAACCGAGATCTAGACGACTTAAAGTTTGACGACCGCAGTAATGAATAAAACCAGATAAATACACTATGGTCAGACCCTGGAGTAGCCTACTTGAAAGTACATGCAAATAAATTTTTAATATGAAAATAAATAATTTGTTGAAATTTGTGAATTTTCTGAACAGGCACTCGGGCCTGTTTTGCTAAGATTTGTAAATAATTTGTACATATAGGTATGTTGGGGTTCTTGTATATTAAATAAAGAGCCCAAGGGTCATTTTGAGTGTGACGAAAAACCACCGAATAAGTAAGATGTTCTAGATGCTTTTTCTTCAGATTGTTTTAAATTTTCATTGAAATAATTGTTACCTGATTCAGAATAAATTGTATCTACAACATTGAATTTTTCTTGAATTAGTATTAATTATTTGAAATATTAATTATTTGAATTTGATTAGGATCTGGGTCCAGTTACCAGTGAAGTATTTTCAGAGTCGGCTCACTATTTAATTAAGTACCTCTCTGACCTGCGTCCACATTCCTTAATTTCCTTGGTTTATAGGAAGTTAAAAATCTGTGCTTCGGCACAAAATCCATTAATTTGGTTTTATTAACATTCACAATAAGGTTGTTATGGCTGAAATAGTTAATGATCTGGCTGGTGATATTTTTCATAGAGTCTATATATTTATCTTTTTGACTTCCCTTAATCAGTATAGTATTATCATCTGCAAATAGTAATGAGTTGTAGAGTGGGCTATTTATATGTAAGTCATTTATAAATAATAGAAACAGAATGGGGCCCAAGATTGAACCACGACGATTGTATAATATGTGCTGGAAAAAATTGTATATCCCAGGAGATTGGCTTACTGCTCAAGTAATATCTATCTTTAAAAAAGGAAAACACAATGATTGCATTAATTACAGAGGAATATGCTTACTTGATACTGCCTATAAAATATTTACAAGAATAATAAATAAAAGATTACAAAATATAGCAGAACACTCAATTTTAGAAGAACAAAACAGGCTTAGACGAAGCAGATCTTGCGCTGATAATATATTCAGTATTAAACAGATCATTGAAAAACATAGAGAATACAATATTGAAACACATATGGCTTTTATTGATTTCGAAAAGGCATTCGATAAAGTAGATCGAGAAAAATTATGGAAAATATTGAGGATAGAGGATATCCAAAACAACTTATAAGAATAATACAATGCTTCTACAATCAAACAAAAATAACTATAAAAATTTATGGCAAAATTCCTACATCAATATTTACTAATCAAGGGGTTCGACAAGGGTGTTCTTTATCACCTACTCTTTTTAATATTTATATTGACGATCTAGTGAGATAGTGGAAGCAATTAGTGAATACAGGTTTTAAAATACCAAAGAATAGCTACATAAACACACTTTTATTTGCAGATGATTTGGTTATTATTCAAAAGAATGAGGCATCCCTACAGAAATCAATTTACAAACTAAATGAAATTTGCAAACAATATAATATGAAAATTTCGGCTACAAAAACGAAAGTAATGACACTCATAGGAAAAGAACCAATCAGAACAAAAATAATTGTCAATAATCGATGTATAGAACAGGTGAGTCACTTTAATTACTTGGGAAGTGATATTGGGTACGACAGAGAACATGATGTGGATAATAAAATATGTAAATTTCAGAAAATATGTGGTTCAATGAATCTGACGTTTAGGAACAAAGTACGCAAAGATACGAAGTTAAAGTTTTATAAGGTTATGACTGCACCTGTTCTATCGTACGGAAGTAAATCATGGACGTTAACAACAAAAAAAAGTCAAATACAGGCTACAGAGATGAAATTTCTAGGAAGCATAAAGGGATGTACAAGGCAAGACCATAATTATAACAAATGAGAGTATAAGAAAAGAACTAGAAATTTTTAATATGAATGACAGATTAATCAATTTTAAAGAACAATGGAAAGAACACATTGAAAGAATGCCTGAAACAAGACTAACAAAACAGATTATGAAATATAAACCTAAAGGAAAGAGATCTGTGGGTCGACCCAGGAGACGATGGTTGGAAGACTTTGAAGGCGGAACAGGCAATTGATTGCCTATGCCATGAAGTGGAGAAGAAGAAGGTGATGATTGATATTTTAAAATCTGATTTTGTGTGGGGTTAATTTCTACTATTTGTATTTGCTTGCTCAGGTAAGACTCCAGCCAGTCTTTGGCTTTTCCTCTAATTCCTTGTATTTCAAGTTTTGCGAGGAGCCTGGCATGGGAGATGGTATCAAAGGCTTTTGAGAGATCTAAGGAAATGGCTGAGATATGATTTTTTCCATCCAAGGCCTGGAGAACTTCTGTAATAAAGGAGAAAACAGCTGTCTCTCTGGACCGATTTTTCTTAAACCATGCTGGGAGTTTATTAAGATTTTATTTGTTTCCACATAATTAATCAATCTCCGGTAGAACACTTTTTTAAAATATTTTTTAAAAAACTGTTAATAAAGCTACTGGTCTGTAGTTACTCATATCGTGTCTATTGCCATTTTTAATAAGGGTTTAATTAATGCAACTTTTAGACAAGAAGGGAAAGTTCCACTGAAAAGAGACTCATTACATAGTTAAGTAAGTGGATGTATGATTAATAAAGCAACTTTCTTGACAACGAAATCTGGGATTTCATCAACTTCAGAAGAGTGTTTTGATTTTAGTTCTTTGATTATTGAAATGATTTCTTTTTCGTGTTGAAGGTGTTTGTTATGTCCTTTGGGTCTCTGATGTGAATGGAGTCAATCTGTAATTTGATGTTAATTGTCTTTAGTGTGTTATTTGTTTCACTTTTCACAATATTCCAGATGGCTTTCATCTAGTGAACAAAAAAATGGTTCTGCAATGATGAATTTAGCACTACAGTAGAACTCCAATTATCCGAACTCCAACTAACCGGATCGCTTTGAGGCCGTTTCCAAGTGGTTTCAGCAGCAGCGATCATTAGGAACCCTCTTTCATGGCCAATTATTTGCGAAAAAGCAAAACTTTTAGTCGACAAACTCGACAGTTTGTTAACAAAACAGCCGATCTTTTCCCGTCCCAATTAATCTGGATAATGGGAGTTCTACTGTATTTGTAAGAGACATGTTAAACAATCTAACAAAAATTGTTTTTTAATACAAACAATACAGCAAACTACCATTACCAACGGAATATGAATGGCTCAATATTTAGAGTAAAGGAGTCTACCACTAGGTGGCAGGGTAATATTATGATTTTTTGACATTTACACCACAGACTAGTATGCATTTGATGACACATTTGACTGTTAGCAAGAAGTACATTTCACTACAGGTTTGGTTAAATTAGTTGTACAATAAATTTAACAAAAAAATGATCGTGAGCAACAGGCATTAGCTACATCAGCCATAATGTATATTGGGGTCATGCCTGGGCTAGCATGGAGGATCTCCAAATATCACACAGAATACTTACTGAAAAGTTGTGATTTATACCCCACATCACTTATTAGCTTAGATCTATATTATTTTTGTACTATGGAGGAAGTGTTTTGTTTAATAATAGTAGTGATCCCTAGGTGTAAAATTCCTAGAATTTACGTTTGGTTAATGTTGGTCACGCTGCCTTAATGAACTAAGTAGTTTCTTATTGGCTGTGGCCGTCATCACGTTTGGCTCTGTGACCAATCAGGTTTGTGCAATATCGTCGATATAAAAGAAGTTTAACAGTTGAGGAGCCCAGTCTCTTCTGGTCGCTAGAATCAATAACATCCAGGAAGCTATAGACCCATCTCAGTAGTACCTATTCTTTCAAAAATCTTTGAAATGATAATAAAGTTTCAACTTTGTAATTTTCTGAATAGCAATCGTGTTATAAATGCATCTCAGTTTGGGTATGTATCGGGGAAAGGTACAATTGATGCTGTAAGTGAACTTGCAACTTGTGTAACCGACACTTTCGAATCAGGCAGTCTGGCCAGAGCAGCCTTGTGCGACCTAAGTAAGGCCTTTGACTGTGTTTCACATGAACTTCTATTAGAGAAATTGGAGCATTATGGAGTGCGGGATATACAGTTGGATCTCTTCACCTCATATCTATCAGGTCGTGGATATATAGTTGATGTTGGTGGTACTAAATCAGCAATGAATGGGGTTAGTGTAGGTGTACCCCAAGGTTCTGTGCTCGGGCCTATACTGTTCTTGATTATGATGAATGATCTTAGTGTGAATGTTTCATGCAGGTCGTTAATATATGCAGACGACACTACATTGGTAACAACTCATAGTGAACTTGAAGAATTAAACCTGGTGTGTACAAATACTCTGGAAGAAGTCAAAACTTGGTTTAAAGCCAATGGTTTTTGCCTAAATGAATCAAAAACACAGTTTATTGACTTCAATCTTAAACATAGTGACAGTCAATCCGTAAAGCTACTAGGAATAGAAATTGACACTAAGCTAACATGGAATAATCATGTTGAACTTGTCTGTTCCAGACTAAGTAGAGTTCTTTATCTACTTCGTCGACTAGTAGGGATTGTACCTTATGAATATCTGCGGAACTCATACTTTGCCTACTTCCAAAGTATAGTTCAGTATGGATTATTATTATATGGCCAGAGCTCAAAGATAGACAAAATACTATTGCTTCAAAAAAAAGCAATCAGAATTATAACAGGATCTCCATATCTTGCCCATTGCAAACCGCTCTTTGTAAATACAGGTATTCTTACAGTGGTTAATCTCTATGTGTTGGATGTGCTAGTTAATGTTAAGAAAAACTTGAGTTCTTTTGTTCACAGAGAAAATGTACACACTTATCACACTCGAAATAAGAGCAAAATTGATGCACCTTTCTGTAGATTAGCAAAAAGCCAGTCAAACCACGTTAACATGGGCATCAGGTTGTTTAACAAACTCCCAACCAAATCACAAGATGTATCAGACAGTACCTACAAATGTAAAATTCATGAGTACCTTGTAAATAACCCTTTTTATACCATGGATGAGTGTATGAATTCTGATTTTAGAATAAGCTTCTAGCATTTTAAGTTTCTATGTCTCTAACATTTAGCTTTAAGGTCTCTAGCTTTTAAGTCTATATATGTAACCCTGACGAAATCCATTGCATCTCTATGCCTAAGGATGAATAAAGAATCTAATCTAATCTAATCTAATCTAACGTCGAGGCCAATGTAGAGGCTCAAGTTTTCATTTCTTTGTCTGCCATGTGCTTCAATTAACATCGAACCATACTACTACGCCAAGCAACTTCATCAAACAAAGAAGCCATGTGATTCACACAAAACATTTTGCGGGTATTTCACTGTGTAGTGAAGTCACGCCAAGTCAATGGCAAATGCCTTTCTTCATCTCACGACATGTGCTTTTCTTCTATCACTACGTACTCCAATGTGAACTTTCACCACTACAGTCAACCTAGCAGGTCAATTCAGAGTGGTATATTTCCAAATTGCTTAAAAATATCAGTAGTGAGACCAATTCACAAGAAAGGTAACAAAACAGAACCAAACAACTACAGACCCATAGTACTAACATCTGTGGTAGGAAAACTATTTGAAAAAGTAATACTTACTAGGCTAAACAAATTCTTTACTGTAAATAAAGTTATAAATCCTTGCCAGCATGGTTTTCAAACTGGGCTATCAACAGTAACTGCAGCAACAAGCCTCATTCATGAAATAATTAGTAAACTTGATGAAAACAAAAAAGTAGTTAGCTTGTATTTCGACCTAACAAAATCATTTGATTATGTAGATCACCGTGTATTACTGGAAAAATTGGAAAAATATGGGGTGAGAGAAGTTCCCAAGATGCTCATACCTCCAAGGTAAAATGCAGCATACAGAAATATACCACAGGGAAGATAAGCATGTGGTTAAAGTAAAATCAAATAAAGGTATTGTCCGTTACAGTGTTCCACAAGGCTCTGTGCTTGGACCCCTACTTTTTATAATCTACATAAATAACAGAAATGCCCCAGATAACTGCAATATAACAGCAATATGCTGTAATGACTCAGACAATAACCTTAAAGAGACAGCACTATTAACGACAAACATTCTTCTTGATTATTTCAGTACAAACAATCTTACGACTAATGTAAATAAGACAGGTATTATTAAGTTTGAACTGGCAAACCATCTACAGGAAAACAATTTTAATATTACAATTAATGGCACTGATACAGAAGAAAGAAATAGCCATCAGTTCTTAGGAATATTAGTAGATAAGCATCTATCCTGGAAACTGCATGTAAATGAAGTCTGTAAGAAGGTAAGCAAGGGCATATATATTGTGCAGTACATGTCAGAATACGTTGGCACTGCTACACTAAAAATGATTTATTATGGGCTAGTTTATCCGCATTTCCTATAGGCTATGGTATTGAAGTATGGGGAGCATGTGCCTATACACATTTACGTAGAATACTTATACTACAGAAGCGGTGTCTTAGAATGATATATAAACTGGGAAGGTTAGCCAGCTGCAGAGACATATTTAGGAAGGAAAAAATACTAACAATAATGTCGTTATATGTAGGCCTATATAGGGTAATTTTACTTATAAAATCAAAACCAGAATTAAACGTTGCCATAGATGAAATCCACCAGTATGACACTCGATCAAACAAATCTATTCACAAAATCATCAAACAGGGATCCATACGTAATTGGGGTACAGTTCTATAATAAACTACCAAACACTTTAAAACTGTGCACTGGGAACAAATTTACACAAAAATTAAAGAGCTACCTTTGTGAAAAATGGGGTATGCCGTAGCATAGTTGTTGAGGCACTGCGCTACAAACCGGAAGGTCAAGGGTTCGATTCGCGATGAAGTTGTTGATATTTTTCAATTGGCCTAATCCTTCTGGTGGCACTATGGCCCTGGGGTCGACTCAGCCTCTAACAGAAATGAGTACCGGGAGCAATCCTGGGGGTAAAGGCGGCCGGTGGGTATGGCTGACAACCTTACCACCTTCAAGTCCCGAGTGTCCAAAGTCTGGGAGCCTTAACCTCCTGGAACCCACTTAACCTTTACCTTTGTGAAAAAGCACTTTACAGGATAGATGAACTCGAAATTAGATATAGGCCTAGGGTAATAGTTCTATGATATCTGTTAATTAATGAATCTTGTATTCTGGTATGATCATAGTCTGTAATTAGATTTAAGTTAAACATGTCCAAAATTAATATGTAATTGATAACTTACACTGGATGAAATAAAATTATTATTATTATTATTATTATTATTATTATTATTATTATTACCATGAAGCATTGTCATCAATGAACCAATCACATTTGCTTCAGTGTCATCATTTCATCAATCTCTGCCAAGCGACAACCTATTACATAACCTACAAGTTCAATACACATCGTCATTGGCAGATGATTCCAACCTACCAACTCAGCTAGCTTTTAGATTTTAAAACTAACATTAATTGAAGCTCTTTTAAAGAATTTAAACGTATGGCATAAGTTATTGAGCCTAAAACAAAATATTAATGAATAAGACAAAATTAATGAATATTAATTAGAACTGTCAAGTTGGTAGTCTGGAATAGCCAGCAGAAAAACAATCAAATTCTAATGTGGCCTTATAAACAAAGTGGGCATAAGTTAGGCCTAACCTATGATGAATAAGTTTTAAGTTAAATGGATTGTAACGAATAGACCAATGGCCTACAAGACAGACATGCTGGGTAAAGTTTTAAAATTATGAAATTTAACACTTTATTTTTTGCTCTTGTGTAGGCTACTTTAAGTCTGTGGGTTATGTGTTCACAAGATACACGGATAGAGAGGTCTTCATGTTAAGTTCCTGAGCAGAGGCAAGAGGTTGAATTCTCTCCCAGAACACCTCACACATCACTTTCCGCACCAACAACATCTGCTTGAATTTCATCATACTGGGAGAATGACAGAGAGGAAGAGATGGTTGTCACACAGTGGTTCAAATACCAGGTAGCTGACGTTTACAACACAGGTATTCAAAAGTTGGTCCCATGGCATGACGAATGTCTCAATTCTGGTGGAAAATATGTTTAAAAATAACTGAACATTTGCTGAATCCGTTGCAATAAACATTTCCATGAAACTGTGTTTTGTTTCTCTAAACAGCCCTAGGTAAACTTACATTATGGATGAGCCTTGTAATATGTATCAAGTACACAAAATAAGGCTTTAGCGGACAAATCTAGAATTGCAGCCAAGGCTAAAATACTGAATGAGTCCACTAAAGTTTTTGTGTGCGTAGTGCATAAAATATTTTTAGTAAAAGTTCTGCAATTTTACTACTAATGAGCTCAGTTTCTCAGTCATTTTCAATGATTGTGCGTAAAGAAAGCAAAGATAAATGCGACTGTATCAGTAGTGCACGTTTATAAACTTTGTTGCTGTGGATTGTTTCTTTTCCTTACAAAAACGTTTAAAGACACCGTAAAGATAGTAATGTTGATTAATTAAACTAAATATATTTACATCAATTAAAATTACATGTCATTTTAATCATATTTACTGCAACGATACTTATTATGCCTTGTTAAAAGAAGCAATCGCATAAAAGGCTCATCTGAACTCGCTTCCTTCAACTAGCACTGGTGGTGTAGGACTAAGCGATAGCTTTGTAATGCAAAGTTCATGCATTGGCGTCCACCCCTAGTCATAAAAAATATAAAAATTTATTATTATTGAATTTTTCTTAAATTCAATATTTCTAAAAGCAATGTTTTCTATACTTGTTAATAGACAATGAACAATTTAGCCCTTAGCATGAAAAATTGAATTTACACTGGAAACATGTATTAATATATTTTCTGACAGTGTAAACAAAAATCATAACTTCTATGTAAATAATAGGCCTACCGTAAATCCTCTCACAAATAATTTTAAAACTAAAATTCTCTATCAGCATGGAAATAAAACTGCTTCAAATATTAGGCATGAAGACCTTTATATGCTACACCTTAATATTCAATCAATAAGGACCTCTTTCAATGAATTAGATATCTTTTGCCCTCTATCTGTTCCGCATATACTATCAATCAATGAACATTGGCTTACCCCCAAGAACTAAATCTTTATATCCCCCTCGGCTATAAATATTAGGTTCAGCATATTGTAGAACATCATCTGCTGAATTAGGCTATGGTGGGTCTATGATCCTTTTAAAAGAAAATATTTCCTTTGAGAAAGTTGATGTTCAAAACTTTGGTCTTGATACTGACTTTGAGGTATGTGCAATTAGACTTCCAGAGTATAACCTGGTTGTAATATCAGTATATACTGCTAAAGTTAACAATTCAAATTTTATAAACAGTTTAGAACTTTTTTAGAATCACTTGTAAATAAGAAGTATAAATTCTTCATTTTAGGAGATTTTAATTTAGATATTAAGAAACCACTGCCCATTATCTATACTTTTGTAAATATGTTAAGGTCATACAATGCTTATCTTCTCTTTTCTCAAAATACTAGAAAAAATGCCTGTATTGATAATGTCATAACCAGTTATGACATAGGTGTTATGGACAAGGGCATTATAAAAACATGTATGTCCGACCATGATATGTTGTGATTACTCGTAAAAATTGAAAAAAGCAACATGTATCCAAATATTCCAAGTAGGCAGGATAAACATATAAAAAATATGTATAAACACAGAATAATAACTCAGGAAACCATTAGTGACTTCAGACATCAACTTCTGTTTGAGAACTGGGATAAAATATATCCAGAAAACGTAAATGTGGATGATATGTGTGTATATTTTGTAAATAAGCTAAGCCATCATTTTAATATGACTTGTCCTTTTAAACTTAAATACAAGTCTAATCAATCAAAATGTGAGAAGTCCAAAAACAAGAAATGGTACACACCCAAATTAAGCCAATTAAGAAATCAAGTTTTAACACTTAGGGACATAGCCTCTGAAACTCCTGAAAATAGCAAATTCTTTACTCAGATATCGAAAAGAAATTAGACAAGCCAAAATTAGATACAATGATGCATATATTTCAAACTCTAGCAATAAATGCAAAGCAGCCTGGACAATAATAAAAACTGAAATAGGCTCCAAAACGAGTTCAATTACTATTTTTTAAATTGTGTTCTAGTTCATAAAACTCAAAGTTCAAGTAGGCCAAATGCATGTGATTTATTTCTTGGCCCTCCTTAAAATACCCTAGGGCAAAGTTTAACTTTACAAGAAATAATTAACATAGTAAACAATTTCAATGGCTCCAAAAGTGAAGACTATCTTGGTTTTTCAAATTATATTGTAAATAAGATTATTTATGTCATTGCTATACCATTTGCTTGTATAATAAACAATGTGTTAAAGTTAGGTATCTTTCCAAAAATACTTAAAATATCAAAAACTATTCCATTATTCAAAAAGAATAACAAAGATGATCCAGCCAACTATAGACCTATTTCACTTGTCCCAATTTTAGGTAAAATAATTGAAGCAATAGTAAAAAGTCAGATTTATATATACTTTGATAGGAATAAGTTCATTAATCCATCACAGTTTGGTTTTATACCAGGTAGGTCTACTATTCAGGCTGTTGAGAAGTAGATAAATGAAATTTGTTATGCCCTATGGTCAGTGAGGAAAGTATCCAGCCTAAACACAGTACGCTCACTCTATTATGCCTACTTTCACTCCCTCTTAACTTACGGAATAATCTTCTGGGGAAATTCAACTAACAATGAAGCTATATTTAAATTACAAAAAAGAGCTATAAGAATAATGATGAAAGCAAACAACACAGCCAGCTGCAGGCAATTATATAAAGATCTTCATATATTACCCTTCCCCTGTATCTACATATTAGAGACACTTATATTTATAAAAACTAATCTTTCTTCATTCCAAACAAACTCAAAGGTACATTCCTATAATACAAGAAATAAAAATGATTTAGCGAGTATACCACATAAAACTAGCTTATTTGAGAAAAGCTTCACATATACAGGACTCAAATTATACAATGGTTTACCCCAATCCATTAAAGAAATACCTGCACTATGTAAATTTAAAAGAAAGGTATGTGAATTTCTTCACAGCCACTGTTTTTATTCAATGGATGAATTCTTTGACCACAATCATTCATAAGCAGTTTTATTTTTCAAAATTTTTTATTTATCTTGATTTCAGATAGCCTGCTAGAGGATTTGCGGCCGGATAAGCCCACGGGTTCATATAGTGACAGTGTGAAACATGATATGGACCAAATGGCCTCATGTAGTGATGACTTATGGAAAAATGACTTAATCATTAAAATCTCCATGTACTGTAGAACTAGGACAGGTGTTGAATTATTCTGGTAATAGGGTCATGCAACAGTTAGGACTGGCTCAATCTTTCGGAGAGCGGCTTGGTTGACTCTGGTTCCCTGTTGCTAGGGTTTTGTAGGTGGAGTGAGCTCGCTAAGGCTGGAGGAACCTTCATCTACTTTTCCTGTTCTAAATTTTATACTTATTTATTTACCTTCATTATGTTACATTGTCATGTAATTATGAGTTACTATTTGAATACTACATTAACAGGTATTTATCCTATTCCTAATTAATAATTTTTATTACTAGAAGAGATCATTCAGTATTTATAACCTATTGATATAAATAATTAAACAACAGGATAACTCAGCACCTTTGTATTTGTATTTGTATTTGTATTTGTATTTTTATTTTTTGTATTTTTATTTTTTATAATTTTACTTATCTGAATTATAAAACTGGTACTTAGGCTATAAATTAATATAAGTCAATAATTTGCTAATATCTATATTTTATACTCTGTAAAGAAATTTTCATATTGTACATATTTCTTCAACTGTAAGTTTATATTTGTATTTGTAATTTTATTGACGTGTCCCATAACATGCATATGTTCCGATGGACTTAATAAATCAAATCAAATCAAATCAAATATTACTTGCCTTTGAAGGTAAAAAAATTGTGTGTACTGCTCTGGTAGATCTAACCAAAGCATTTGATAGTATCTCACATGATAATATAATTGAAAAATTGAAATTATATGGCCTAGATAATACAGAACTTACTTTTTTTGAGACATATTTGAAGAATAGAATGCAAATGGTGGTTGTTGGTGATGAGAAATCAGAACTTAAAGAAATCAAACTTGGGGTCCCTCAGGGATCAATATTGGGACCACTCTTGTTTGTAATCTTTATCAACGACTTACCACAATATATGAATAATAATACAATCCTTTTTGTAGATGATACAACCTTTTTCAATACAAATTCCAATCAAAATGTAGTGCAAGCTGCTGTTGATGACATGTTAAATAGATCAACTTTATGGTTTAAAGCCAACAGTCTATCAGTTAATGAAAATAAAACTGAAAATATTGTATTTAGCTTAAAAAATGCCATTACTGACTGCAAAACTGTTAGACTTTTAGGATTACACCTAGACAGTAAACTCACCTGGGATGCACAAGTAACAAATGTGATTACTAAAGTCTCTAGAGTCCTCTTTCTTCTTCAGAAATTATTTTCATATTTCATATTTCATATTTATTTAATCCATTTTGACCGCAGTTCTGCGGTATAGGATACAATATAACAACAATATAACAAACTATTATAGTACAAGGGTACAAGAATAATATTAGAAATACATACATTGAAATATAAAGAGATACAAAGAAATACAAAGAAATACAGGATCAATACAACACTACAAAACAATAAATAAATAAATAAAAAGTGCAATGTGTAGGTCAAATAGTAGGTACTGAAAGATTATTTAAAGTTTTTGGCTACCTCAAAAAATTCATCATTTTTGTAGAAGCAGATTTGTTTTAGTTTCATCAGTACTAAGCCTTTAAAGTGTTTAAAAGTTAAATTTCTAGTAGCAACCGGAAGAGAATTAAACATTTTCACTGACATGTACCTAAAATTATGTTTGGTTGTTGCAAACAAGCATTGATCCTGTAAAATGTTATTGCAATTTCTGGTGCCAAAGGTATGTACATCAGAATAAGTTTTAAAGTTATCAGAATTACTCTTAACATATAACAAACACTGTAAAATATATATAGATGGTAGGCTGAGAATACCAGATGAGATGAAAAGAGGTTTACAGTGGGCTTTCCAATCAGCACCATAGATTATCCTTAAAGCCTTCTTCTGTAATTTGAAGATGTTATTAAAATCATGTGTGAGTCAAAACATGATTATTACTGCATATTTTGTGTTCTTCCACTCTCACCTCCAAAATGGCATTAGGCTCTGGGGAAATAGTGCAGGGGCTACAAAGTTTTTTTATACCAAAAGAAAGCCATCAGAATCTTAATGGGGCTAAACAAAAGAGATAGCTGTGCTAATGCATTTAGGGAACTAAAAATAATGACTGTACCTAGTTTATATATATTTAGTAATTTGTTACATGTAAAACAAAATTTTCATGATTGCATACAACATTCGGAATTTCATGATTACAAAAGTAGCTCAATGTTAGATCTTCCATCCTTTAGATTAAGTAAATGTATAAATAGCCATCTTTATTTGCAATACAAGCTTTTCAATAAATTACCAAGTAAATTAGTGGATGCACCAATAAACAAATTTAAAGCTGCTGTTAAAACATGGCTAATAAAACAGGCTCTTTACGAAATAGGTGACTATTTCAAATTAGATTTTAATGACCCAATACTTACTTGTTAGGGTAGAATATTGCAGCACATGCATGTATAAGTTTTAAAATTTTAACTGTTATTATATATTACCAATTATTGTTGTGTAATATGACTATATATTATAGATTGTAATTTAAATCATTATGATGTTTTATTCGACATGAAATACTATGTACTTTTTATGATATTGTTTCATTGTATAATTATATGTATTTTAGTTCTGACAGAGTCTATTGCAACAATTGTTGCCTAATGACTAATAAAGAATTGAATTTGAATTTGAAAGACACTGTAGAGGTATCTATGAGCCACAGTTGGAAATACGTTCACTAGGGTTACCCTGGCAACTTTACCGGCCTAGTAAGGTAAAATTACTTTACCGTACTAGTACGATTAAGTGCTACTTTCTGGCGTGTTAGCAGTCCGAGAAACAGCCACTTTGCATAGCATGTACTAAAAAACAAATTTATTGAACGTATGTTGCTAGATGTGACAGTAATAACACAACAGAGCATATGGGACTTAGGTTTTAATTATTCAATTACAAAGGCAAGCTCCAAGTGCCAATGGTAATGAATAAATATGAATTTTAAACATGAGAATAAAATTGAGCTAGATCAAGTTGACCTTAATGTTTAAGAATGGTATACCAACAAGAGACATAAATCAAAACACTCCTCTTATAGAGATCAAAAAGTTAAAGAGATTTAAGGACTTACTTTCATTATCTTATTGACGAGTGCCGGCAGATTAGAGCCCTCAAATGTTTTCTGAAGACAAGCCATTTCATACAGTATACAACCAAGGGCCCAGATGTCTGACTTTTGATCATACTGCTTACCTTCACACTGAAAAGATATCAAAATGCAACAACATTAATGTATATATAAATTTATACTGTAATTGTATGAATCTTAGCCTATGTTAAGGATTTTTGTGTTAAAAATTACATTCAACATAGGATATTCAGTCAGAAATCTTGTTTTAGCTTCCTTACAGATATAACAACAACATTATTTATTAAGTGTAAGTTGTTCTTTGTGGTTCAGGTGGCTGTGTGCTGGCTTCTTCATGAGTTCATTATCAGGCTGAGAATTGTCAGAATTTTTAGGGAAGAATTATCTTTGGCACCAGTCCTGTGAGATGGATTTTAAGCCATGTTAGCTCATTATGCTCATTAAAGGGCTCATTAAAGGGCTATAAAACTAAATTAAAGCCTGTAAGCATAATTTTTCATGTTATTCAATTCTTTTTCTCGCTTACCCCTTATCACAACACTGTCTGTGGTGGTACAAAATAAGCACAACTAAATTCATGTGACTGAATATGATCAAAAGTTTTTTGACAGCAAATAGTTTCAGCCATACAATACTACATATGAAGGGAGCTGAAATATAGAATTTTAAGTCAGAACATTTTTATATGTAAAATATTTAAGACTAGCAAACCAATGCAAAACTTTTGCATTTTCCCTTTTTTTAACAAAAGCTAGGAAAACTGGAATATAGCTAAATAATTAAATACACCCTTATACAGGCATTCATAATCACATAAGAAATATTTAAAAATATGTGCCAATTTCACAGAACGCATATGTAATAATGATGTTTGTATGATATACTCAAATGTAGGTTATAGCTTTAGCAAGGCCATACAGGTAAACAGGAGAACAGCAAAACCACCTTCAAGGTGTAACAAACTGTCAGCAAATATATTAATACTGGCATATAAATAAATAAGCAGTGTTTAAAATGAAATATAGGCTATCTCACATTAAAATTACATAGAGATTCAATAAATGCACAGAATTCAACCACATCCTACATATTAACAACCCAAAATGTATATATATATATATATATATATATATATATATATATTAATTTAATTTTAATTTTTTGGCCTTCATAGGACCACTTTAGTCAGGTTTCTGGTTGAGGTTTTTCTTCTTTTTGTCTGCCCAGTACTTCTTCATCCTTTCTGACCGCAATTTTCTTTCTGCTTCTGGAACTACTCTTCCTATTCTCTGTTTGTTGATTTTCATCTGTAGTGTAGTGTGTTTGTCTTTCAATATCTTGAGTGTGTCTGTCTTGTATATTAAATCCTCTACTGTAATATGTAGCTCTGCCATATCTTCCTTAAGTTCTGTAATCCATCTTATATTTTTCTTACTCTTACTCTTCCATAATTTTTCTATTATTTTTCTGCTAATTCTATTTTCTGGTGTCTGTAAAATATGTCCCAAAAATGATATTCGTTTTTTTTTCATTGTACTTGTCACTGGTTCTATTTCTTTATATACTGTTTCATTAGAAGCTAGTTTCCAGACTCCATTTACTTGGTAATTTTTGTTTAAACAGGTTCTTACTATTCTCCTTTCTACCTTGAGTACTCTATCTATTGCAACTGTGTTAGTTGTTTTGAATAGTGTTTCACATGCATACGTGATTTGCGGTTGAGTCACTGTTTTATAATGTTTCAATTTGGTTGCTATTGAGAGGCACTATTTATTGTATGTATTCTTGGTAACATGCTGTGCTCTAACCAGTTTATCTATTCTATTTTGCCATGCTGGTTTCTCATTCATGTTGTAAGTGATTATTTCACCTAAATATTTAAATTTTTCTACAATTTTTATTTCTTGGCCTCCCACCTCAATTTTGTTTGCTAGCGGCATTTGAGTTAGCATTATTTCTGTTTTTTCAAATGAAATTTTTAAACCAATATTTTGGGCTATTTCATGCAGAGACTTAATTTGTCGTTTTGCTTCCTGATTATCATTGGCCAGAAATGCTAGATCATCGGCAAATCCTAAACAATTTAACTGTATATTGATATATATATATATTTTTTTTTTCAATTTTGCTCTTGGAACATTCACAATTCATCCTATCATATTTCAAATTCAAAATTTATATAGACATTTAATTAAACTGTATTGGAAGTTAACACAGTGAAGTTATATAACATAATAATTATATAAGAGTTGAATTTTACACAAAAATTTCACTTTTGGTATAGTTTACCTGTACTAGTTTCAGCACCTTTGCTACCATTGTCAACAGCTACACTTCAACTGCCATGGCACCCTCCCGCAGAGATGTGGTACAAACTTTGAGATGATGTTCTCATTGGTCGGGATATTGACCAGTTGGTTCCCCTTCTTGTGAATAAAAGTCCTTTCCCAGACCAAAAGCTCCTTGTGTCCATGGTCATTGTACAGGTACAGTACATGGCCTAGTAAAGGTAAACTATACCAAAAGTGAAGTTTTTGTGCAAAATTCAACTCTTATATTATTATTATTATAACATTTAATTAATTATACTCTTTGGGTTTATGTGGTGGTTGAGGGATTTTAACATTAATTTCAGTTTCAAAGTTCATCATTTCATTTGTTTCATTTTATTGTTCATTGAATGAGTTGCCTATGGTTCTAGATTGAGATATCAAAACGAAACATTCTGTTCGACTTATAAATGTATAATACTTAAATTAAGTATTTTATCCAAAATACTTATTAAAACTCAGCGATATGCAAATTAGATATAGGCTACTGGAGTGGAAAAATCTTTCAATTGATAGCTCACTTGTATGACCTAGTATTCGCTTTGAAAAGCATAAAATGACAACACTGTATACCATTTACCAGTATTGACAGTGATGAGTGTGCCAGTAATATAATATATTATCATTTGATCGGTTTTGATCATTTTTCTATTTCAGTAAAAGGAATCTCAAATTGCCCTTTCAGAATATTCTATACACTCAGAGGCGCTGACTTGGTAATATTTCTGGGGGGGCAAGAACTGGATTTTCAGTAGCTATACATAGGCCTTACATGATAAAATCTTAAGTCTTTGGGGGGGCAGAAAGTACCTTGCCCTCCTAAGTCGGCGCCTATGTATACACTTCCCTATAGGTCAGACATTACAGCCAAGTGGATTTTATTTCTACACATTTCTCTTATTGTTTGCATCTTCCAAATTATGTACATTTGGCAAATTTAAGTCCATGACTGTATCAAAATGTGATTATTTTATATAATTTCTCTAAGTAATAATACTTTGTAAGTCAATTAATATTACATTACTATACTAATCCCTACACTTAAAGTTGAGTATTTTGCTATGTGATTTTAAAGAATTCAGAAAAAAATCTTACTTATTTACTTACTTACTCAATGGCAATAGATAGTTCCTCAGCAAGCTAAAAGAATATTATGTATTTTATAGAGCCAGAAGGTTCATTCCCACGCACACCTGAGCCGGCCATTCAACCCTATTCTGTGCTAACTCCATCCAACCATCCTTCGCAAATCCTACTTCTCTTAAATCTATCCTAATATTGTCCTCCCATCTATGTCTAGGTCTTCCAAGTGGTCTTTTCCCTTCAGGTCTCCCAGTCAATACTTTTTAGATATGTCTTTCCTCCCCCATACGTGCAACATGTCCAGCCCACTTCATCATCCGTGATTTAATTACCCTTACTATATCCAGTGTCGGCTGCGGTGGTCTAGAGGTAGTGTGCCTGTCTCTAGATCCGAAGGTCGCGGGATCAAACCCGGCCGCAGTCGATGGCTTTTTCAGGACGTAAAAATCCTGGGCACGGAGTCCTCCGGGAGGGACTTTAAGCTGGGGGGCCCCGTGTCGTAGATTTACGGCACGTAAAAGAACTCCAAGCCTAAATTAGGGCCTCTGGACAAAATTTATCAGCCATTTCACGTCCAAGTAATACCCTAGTTTCCGGAGGGGGGTTAAGGGGTGATGGGCTTACCACCTGTCCCTCTGCCCTCTCTAGGAAAATAAGCATAACAAAATTCACATCGGTAAACAGAAACCTCCACTGGAGGCCCTTTGTCCCAACATGGGGGCATAGGATTCGAGAGAGAGAGACTATATCCAGTGAAGGTTATGAAGCTTATGGTTAAGCAGTTTCCTACAGTCCCCATTTTCATCTCTTTTAGGCCCAAATATTCTCCTAAGCACCCTGTTTTCGAACACTCTCAGATTATTTTCTTCCCGAAGAGTAAGCGACCATGTCTCACATCCATATAGTACAACTGGCAGGATAATAGTCTTATAAAGTTTTATTTTTAGATTTCTGGACAGAAAACAAAAAGATAAAGAGTTTTTGAACTGCACAAAAACAAGCATTTCATGATTTTAGTTGACACTTAACTTCTACCTTACTATTAGCTGTATCTGTAATTATTGCTCCCAGATATTTGAATTTGTCCACTTGTTAGAGTGATTTACCGGCTATTCTAATATTTTGTAACACATTTCTTCGAAATTTCATGGCCATATACTTAGTTTTTTCTTTATTAATTTCCTATCAACATTCCTTTGGGCACTGAAAAGACTTCCAGCATTTCTCTTGATTCTGTTTATGTCATAGGCCACCAGACAAATATCATCTGCATAAGCCAGGGGTCGGCAACCTGCGGCTCGCGAGCCACATGCGGCTCTTTGCATGTGAAGCTGCGGCTCTTTAGTTCCATACGCAAATATTATTTATTTTTTATGTAAAAAAAAAAATTAAAAATCGTTCTGAATCGATTAACGAGGATTAGGCACCGATTCTATCTCTCAGCCACTTGTACTAGCTTTTCACCGCACCCCTTCCCCGTGACACGCGTCGTCACTGTCGTCAGTCCGTCGGAAGCTCTCGAATGACGCCGTCGTCGGATGTTTCTATGTAGGTTTTAATTCGCTTTCGACGCAAGACAATTTGGCTTCTTCTCCAGTGCTTTGGCTGTGACGTATAGTTTGTTGTTTCAAGTAAAAGAGTTAGAAGCTAATTATCTCTCAAAATTATATAATAATAATAATAATAATAAAAAAACCGAAGTAAAGGTAGGTAACATAATAAGTATTATATTTTTGAAATACATATTATACACATTTTTTTTTCCAAATAAGATACCTAACTACTTTTTTGAAGTCAATAAGAATTGTCAAAAAAGAAACAAAGTACCGGTACTACTGCTGGATATTACCGCGAAAGTGTTTTTATTAAAATATACATTTAATAAATTACCTATTTTATTATCCTTCTTCTTCTTCTTCTTCTGCTTCACGGCTTGGACTTTTCAATCCGTTCCGGCTCCAAATTGTTCTGACCATCTTTTTAAAGGTCTTCCCAGGTTCCTTCTTCCTTTTGGGTTATAATGTAGTGCAATGTATGGTATTCTGCTGTTATCCATTCTCTGTACATGTTCCAACCATTTTTTCCTGTTTCTATTTATAGTGTGATTTATTTCTTCTACATTCAATTCTTGTCTTATGTCTGTATTATGTTTTCTATCCATTTTAGTGTAACCTGCTATTGTTCTTAGAAATTTCATTTCTGAAGATTGTACTCTGGTAGAGTATTTTTTTTGTTATTGTCCAGGTTTCTGAAGCGTAAGTCAGGGTTGGTATTGCCATTGATTTGTAGAGTTTTATTGTTGAGTCTTTGTGTGCTTTATTTTTTAGAGTTCTTTTTAGCGTACCTGTTATATAATTAAATTTATTTACTTTTTCCTCTATATCTTTTTCTCCCTGGTACGAGACATTACATCCTAAGTATTTGAATTGTGAAACTTGTTCAATTATTATATCATCTAGAATTATTTTTGATCTAACTGGGTATATTCCTTTAAATGCCATTGTTTTAGATTTGTTAGCTGAAATTTTCATACCATATTCAGTACTAACTTTGTTTAGACAGTGGAGCATTCTTTGTAAATCATCTTCATTTGTTGCTAATAATATCTGGTCATCTGCGAACAACATGGTTTTTATTTTCACACCTGCAACATTTATACCTCCTTTGATTATATTTATCCATTTTCTTACAATTTCGTCAATATAAATGTTAAAAAGGGCAGTTGATAATGGGCAACCTTGTCTTACACCTCCAATTATATTCACTGGTTCTCTTTTATTTATCATTATTTTTGTGTCAGAGTACATACTTCTAATGTTATCTATCAGGTGTTGGGGTATACCTCTTCTTTTTAAAATCTTCCATAGCATCGATCTTGATACTTTGTCAAACGCTTTAAAATAATCAATAAATAGCAGGTGTGTTTCTAAATTCTGTTCTCTTCTTTTTTCAATAATTTGTTTAAGTGCAAATACATTATCAGTGGTACTTCTTCCTTTCCTAAAACCCGTCTGTTCTTCTAGTAGTATGTAATTTACAAATTTCTTATTCAGTCTAGAGCTTATTATTCTAGCGTAAATTTTGTAAGCAGCACATAGTAAACTGATACCTCTATAATTCTCAGGTTTCGTTCTGTCCCCTTTCTTAAATATTGTTGAAACATAAGCATATAGCCAAGAATTTAAGGTTAAGATTTCAAGGTAATGCAGATATTTTCTATTTAATATAATTCACATTTGCCATTACCTGTGCTAACGTAATTAATAAATTTTCATGTAATCTTGTTTGCCTTAGTGAGTATAAGGAATTATTTCGTGTAACATTGAATACTTTCATGCTTAAGAGAGCGGCCATCTTTGTTTATAAGCATAGTTCATCAAAAGCTCACTAGAGGTGCTGTGATCGATTCAGCACCGCAAACATAACACGAATTAAGCCGAAACTAGCTCAGCGCTTGAAATCTAGCGAATTATGAATTTCGATACATTGTGTGATCGGAATTTAGAAACTTCATGCGGATTCATAAAGAAGGTGATCAAAATTCATGCAGTAAATGAATGCAACATTTTCCATACGTTAAATCAATAGTTTTCCGTAATGACGTTTCAGCATGAAGCTTGTCAAATATTTCTAAATTCACTCATTGGAAAACGCAAACACGGATCTTACTACAACACTCGTCCTTAACCTCACTTATTCATACATAATTTCAGTACATAGACTGTTTGACTAAACAATTAAGGGACAAGTCTTTGTCTTTAATTAGGGACTTCAACTAATGAATTTTATGGTAATTCTGATAATGACGTAATGAATTAACCTTATTGGTGAAACCTAACTCAGAGCGGCAAATCTCGTCGAATCAGAATTAATATGACATAATTTGTTTATGTTATACTAATTGCGCAATCAATGCGTATAAAAATCCCTCGGGGCGATTCACGCCCGCTTTTTCGCCAGTAACCTTCTGAAGAACTGCACGCCAGTTTGTCGCTGATTTTTCGACCAAACAAAGACATGGTTACCAGCTAGTCTCAGCTACCATGCATCGTCAATGTGGCGATGTGGCCACTTACAACATGAATATTAGTTTCTATTAATAAATTTCATATACTGCGCTTCGCCTATATATAATATTACTGCTATAATGTAGTGTGTTCTACTACGCTTCGCCTTCATACAACACAATATGTAGTGCATCGCTCATAATCTCCAAGTGCTTCACAATATAACACTGTACAACATGTAACTACTGTATTTCATTATTCTTCTTGGCAAGGTTGTACAACACTGGAAATTTATTTCACCAAATCTTGGTGATGGAAATTATTATTCATTGCACATGCCAACGTGACTAACATCAAGATTGTGTCAGTCATCGCATCAACCTCAAGTCAACTTCAAGAGAACAATACTCAAGAAGATCTAAATCCATCAAGCATTCGAGTCAAGACCGCATTTCAAACAGTGTTAAATCTCTTCAATTTTACTTGGTTTTAATTTTATATTATGTAATCAGTGATTTTAACAGTGATCAGTGCTTTCTCCGCTCACTTCACTAACAAATAGCAACCTCCAGTATTTAACTTAATAAATAGATTACTAACTCCAAGTTTTGTGAATTTTCTTATTTTTTTTTTTTTTTTTGGTTTTCGATGTAGGGTCCAAATTCATTTGTTTATCCTTTTCCCCTTTCCTTCTCATACGGTCCATCTTACTAGAGGCCTTAAACCCTACATGTTGGTCCTCCGGCCCTTGGATCCTTCCAGTGCATTGTTTGATTTTTTAGCCGCACGTGTTCTCAGTGCAGCATTTAAATAAATCTGGAGCTTGCTAGTTTGTTAAGTTCACCTGTTTTTTTTTTCTAAATGAGTGCAGTGCAGTGAATAATTCTATAGGCCTACCGTGCATTTTTAAAGTGTTCAATTCAATTTATTCCTGGCATATTGCTTAGCCAGTTTGAGTTAAGGTAAGCAGTGGCATGCGCATGCCCAGTGAGTTGCATGTAAAGTGTTAGTTTTTAAGGTTAGGTTGTGCAGCCAACGCCTAACACAATACTCAAACACAAGTTACACTTACACTTGCAACATTACGCTCAAGTAATACATTATTATTACTCATGCCTTTATAGCGACAAAGTGCTAGGCAACTCAACACATAATCATTTTCACATCACATAGTGAAATCTTTGCTAGGCCCCAGTAAGCCAAGACGCAGGCGAGCGGAGTTTAACTTATAGATATTTGCTCTCATTGTATTCATTTCAAAATGGCGACTGTAGAGTCAAACATTAATACTTTGAAGTCGAAGCGCGCTCCACTAAAGGCTCAAATTACTCGCCAAGTGAATCACATCTCAGGCTATGTGATCACTAACGAAGCGTCCTTTCAAGAGCTTCTCTCTCGAAAGGAAAAACTACAAGAAACCCATAAGAGGTTTGAGGAAATACAAACTCAAATCACTCAATTAGATTTCTCAGATGCCGAACTGGAATACGCAGATTCGGTAGAAGATGCAGTTCTTAAAGCTGTCTCATATGCCAAGGGCCTAATCAAGGCTCATGAAGACAGCTTACTCCAAGCCGCTGCCCATGAGGAAGCGCAAATCAATCTTGCTAAACTTAACCGTGTCAAGTCTCAATTGGACGAGTACATTCAAACCATATATGAATTTGTCATCCAAGACGAGCTTTCCTATCAAGAATGTCTTATCCTTCGCGGTGAGTTTCAAAATATATTTGATGAATATAAGATTCTGCGATCCCAATTTCAAGAGATTGAAGAGTATCAGGGTGTTGAAGTAAACAGTCGTAAGGCTCTGGCTTATCTCAATTCTCTAGTTACTAAACACAAGGAGATCTATCAACCTGAGCATTCCTCTAGTAGTCAACGTTGGTCGTTAGATACTCCACCATCAACGTTACCAAAATTGCCAGAGATTAGACTTCCACGGTTCTCAGGCGATCCGGCAGCTTGGATCGAATTTCGTGACACCTTTACCTCTCTAATTCTTAATAATCAGCATATTTCAGAAATGGACAAGTTTCAGTATCTGAAATCTTGCCTAACGGCTGAGGTTATGTCAGTCATAAGAAACATCCCAGTTTCATCAGCCACTTTCGACATTGCATGGCGTACGTTGTCAGAAAGGTTTGACAATGATCGTCTTATCGCGAACACACACCTGGAACATTTGTTCGCGCCTCCGCATCTTGAAAGGAATAATGCAGAATCCCTGCAGCAATATCTAGACCACTTCGTTAGTACTGTGCATGCGTTACAGTCACTCAACACGGATGTTAGCTTGACAGACTTAATCATCTCTAAAGTTGTTCTTGATAAGCTTCAACCTAACATCATTAAAGATTGGGAATCTTCTATCAAACAGGACAGATTACCCTCTCTTCAGGATCTTTTCAACTTTCTTGAAACCAAGGTGCGGGTTCTCCAAATGACTGATTCAGCCATAAAGTCACAATCAAATAATAATTCTCAGAATAATGTGAAGACTACTCCTACTACCACCCCAAATAATACTAGGAATAAATCCAATGATCATTCTCGTTGCATTTGTTGCAAGAAGCTCATGGTACATAACCTATTCTATTGTGATGCTTTCAGAGCAATGGATCTCAGGCAACGAGACCAATTTGTTCGATCCCACAAGATATGTAATGTTTGCCTTTCGCCAAAGGGTCATTCTTCTTATTGCAACACTTACAAATGCAAAACCTGTTCCCTCAGGCATAGCATTCTTCTTCACGATCCAAATGCCCAACCGGCTAATACTGCTGGTGTTGTAGCTTCTCGTACATCACAGCAGAGCTGTTTATTGCCCACAGCTACAGTTCTCATTAACGATTCCAATGGTTATCCAGTCGAAGTAACGGCGTTGCTCGATACTGGTTCCACTTGTAACTTAATTAGCAGTCGATTGTCTAATCGTCTTCATCTGCCACCCTATTCTCAGCGTACTACCCTCACGGGAATAATCTCATCCCAAGTGAGTACTCATATAGTGGTACCAATTTCAATCCATTCCAATGCGACTTCTTGGTGTTATGATGCAGATGCCATCGTCGTACCAGAAATCATTACCACAAAACTACCTAGTAAACCAATTGATACTCGCACATGGGACGTTCCACCCAATCTTACCCTCGCCGACCCACATTTCCACACTCCCAAATATGTTGATCTTTTACTTGGAGTGGAAATCTGTTCCCAAATTGTCTGTCCAGGGCAAATTACTGCCCCGCAGTTACCTGTCATGCAAAATTCGCACCTAGGTTGGTATGTTTCTGGAAAATTGCCTCCAGCTGATCCTAGTGAACAATCTCGATCTTCAAGACGATTCCATTCAGGTCGTAAGTCATCGACCACTCCCAACAACATTCCTTCCACGCATGTGACTTCGTCACATTACTCTGCTTTTCAAACTCGATCTTCAAGACGATTCCATTCAGGTCGTAAGTCATCGACCACTCCCAACAACATTCCTTCCACGCATGTGACTTCGTCACATTACTCTGCTTTTCTAACTTCGGACCAGGCTGTTAGCGATCAGTTAACTAAGTTCTGGGAGTTAGAAAAAATTTCCAATGAAGCCCCCTTTCCCAATGAATCATTCTGCGAGCAACATTTCGTAGAAAACACCACAAGGGATTCTGACGGTAGATACATTGTTAAACTGCCGCTCATTGCTGAACCAGAAACTCTTGGTAGTACTAAACTACAAGCTAATAAGAGACTCTTATCCTTAGAAAGGCGTCTAGCTGGCAATCAATCTCTCTCTACTGAATATGTTAATTTCATGGCGGAGTACGAACGCCTAGACCACATGGAGCCAGCGGACCCTACTATTCACTCTTCCTTCGACTACTTTATTCCACATCATCCAGTCTTGAAACCTTCAAGCACTACCACGAAACTTCGCGTGGTGTTTGACGCTTCAGCGAAGTCGTCAAACGGCAAATCCTTTAATGACATACTTGCCATAGGTCCTAAGGTTCAACCCGACTTGTTCTCTATCTTGTTGCGTTTCCGCCTAAACCCCATTGCATTTATAGCGGACATCGCTAAAATGTATCGTCAAGTTATGATACATTCTGACCATCAGCCATTCCAGCAAATCTTGTGGAGAAGCTTGCCTACTGACCCAATCAAAGTTTTTAACCTGAAAACTGTCACGTACGGTACTGCTTCTGTTTATCCATTCCCAGACCAAGATGGCATTCTAGGTGAACGCCTTGAACGGTCTGAACTGCCATTTGATCCTGGCGGATACTCTTTATGTTCTCACTGGAACACGCAACAACACTTTGTACCATTATTGATCAGATTCACCCAGGTCCAGATGGCTTGGTGCGAGTCGTAACAGTTCGGACTCCCACCGGTCTGTACAAACGCCCCATTGTCAAACTAGCTCCATTGCCTATTGAAGACGAATAAACTCATTCAAGCTTCAGTATCGATGTACTTACAATTTTCAATCACTAACTTTCAATTAATTCATACATTCAACAGTTTTATACATTGCTTCATTCCCATATATTATGGGTGATTTCTGGAGCCCCAGGGTTGCGATTCCAGCATCTCCTCGGCAGTTGTTTGACCTCTCGCTCTTTCCTGACAAAGTTTATTGAATACTTAATCAAAGGAGCGTCTAAATTTGATCTAAATCCGTTCTCGGACGAACCTTTGTGAAAATTTATCACCCCTTTCATTATAATCGACGGAACTTGGCAGGCAACCCCTCAGGTCGACCTGACCTTATCGCGACGCCACGAGCGTCATTGAACATGTCCCCCAGGGCACTAAGCCTGTTGGTGTCTTGGGTTAAGTCACTCGTGAATACTTGGTATGTTCACCAGTGTCTATTTCTACTACTATTTTCCATTTTTCATTATTTTTCATATTGTCATGTGCATTAAATGGATTGAACGCACCGCGTTTCAATCCAGCAGGCGAGTATGTTGAAACATAAGCATATAGCCAAGAATTTAAGGTTAAGATTTCAAGGTAATGCAGATATTTTCTATTTAATATAATTCACATTTGCCATTACCTGTGCTAACGTAATTAATAAATTTTCATGTAATCTTGTTTGCCTTAGTGAGTATAAGGAATTATTTCGTGTAACATTGAATACTTTCATGCTTAAGAGAGCGGCCATCTTTGTTTATAAGCATAGTTCATCAAAAGCTCACTAGAGGTGCTGTGATCGATTCAGCACCGCAAACATAACACGAATTAAGCCGAAACTAGCTCAGCGCTTGAAATCTAGCGAATTATGAATTTCGATACATTGTGTGATCGGAATTTAGAAACTTCATGCGGATTCATAAAGAAGGTGATCAAAATTCATGCAGTAAATGAATGCAACATTTTCCATACGTTAAATCAATAGTTTTCCGTAATGACGTTTCAGCATGAAGCTTGTCAAATATTTCTAAATTCACTCATTGGAAAACGCAAACACGGATCTTACTACAACACTCGTCCTTAACCTCACTTATTCATACATAATTTCAGTACATAGACTGTTTGACTAAACAATTAAGGGACAAGTCTTTGTCTTTAATTAGGGACTTCAACTAATGAATTTTATGGTAATTCTGATAATGACGTAATGAATTAACCTTATTGGTGAAACCTAACTCAGAGCGGCAAATCTCGTCGAATCAGAATTAATATGACATAATTTGTTTATGTTATACTAATTGCGCAATCAATGCGTATAAAAATCCCTCGGGGCGATTCACGCCCGCTTTTTCGCCAGTAACCTTCTGAAGAACTGCACGCCAGTTTGTCGCTGATTTTTCGACCAAACAAAGACATGGTTACCAGCTAGTCTCAGCTACCATGCATCGTCAATGTGGCGATGTGGCCACTTACAACATGAATATTAGTTTCTATTAATAAATTTCATATACTGCGCTTCGCCTATATATAATATTACTGCTATAATGTAGTGTGTTCTACTACGCTTCGCCTTCATACAACACAATATGTAGTGCATCGCTCATAATCTCCAAGTGCTTCACAATATAACACTGTACAACATGTAACTACTGTATTTCATTATTCTTCTTGGCAAGGTTGTACAACACTGGAAATTTATTTCACCAAATCTTGGTGATGGAAATTATTATTCATTGCACATGCCAACGTGACTAACATCAAGATTGTGTCAGTCATCGCATCAACCTCAAGTCAACTTCAAGAGAACAATACTCAAGAAGATCTAAATCCATCAAGCATTCGAGTCAAGACCGCATTTCAAACAGTGTTAAATCTCTTCAATTTTACTTGGTTTTAATTTTATATTATGTAATCAGTGATTTTAACAGTGATCAGTGCTTTCTCCGCTCACTTCACTAACAAATAGCAACCTCCAGTATTTAACTTAATAAATAGATTACTAACTCCAAGTTTTGTGAATTTTCTTATTTTTTTTTTTTTTTTTGGTTTTCGATGTAGGGTCCAAATTCATTTTTTTATCCTTTTCTCCCTTCCTTCTCATACGGTCCATCTTACTAGAGGCCTTAAACCCTACAAATATTGATATTACTTTTGCTATCTTCCATTCTTGGGGGATTTCTTTCCTTTTATTATATATCTATTTTATAGCTTTTATTATTTAAAAATTAACGTTAAAATAATAATTATAAGTGTAAGTACCTATAAATTGTTATTTAATAAACCTATTTTTGAACTCTGAGGATCAAAGTAGGTAGGTATTTGCAGTTTTAGACTGTTTATATGTTTGGCAATTTTCATTGATTTCGGCATAGCTGGGCATAACACCTTTACTCGTAAACTAAGTATCTAATATTTGCCAAAGGTAAGGTGTTGAAACGTTTTGCTTTGTGCTTGAATGAAATAAATACATTCCTAAATGAAAAAGGCATTAATCACCCTGAATTAGAGAACGACAAATGGTTGCAAAAATTTTACTTTATGGTGGATATTGCAGCTAAATTAAATGAGCTGAATCTAAAACTGCAAGGAAAGGGAAACCCAGCGTATGTTTTGGTAGAAGAATTGGTTTGTTTTGAAGAAAAATTAATTCTTTTTACAGAAGATATTCAGAGCGGTAAATTACTTCATTTTAAATTTCTAAAGCAATATCGCGATAAAACCAGTGCAACTGTTGACACGAATTACTTCAGTACAGTTATAAAAAAAAGTTAAAGATGAATTTGCTGACAGATTTGAGCAATTCAAAACCAACAAAACCACTCTAGCATTCATAGTAAATCCTCTCAACACAAATAGTAACGAAATCCACATTGAGCCATTTGGAATTGATACTGGATCTCTAGAAATGCAGTTGATCGATTTAAAAAGGAAAGCTTTGTGGAGTGGAAAATTTACAGAGTTGAAAAGCAAGTTGGAAGAGTTGGAGGTCCAGAAATGTATGTACGTAACGCAACAAAAGTGGACAGCTTTAAAAGAAATGCCGCGAGTTGAGGCACTTATATTCGACGCATGGAATAGTCTTCCAGATTGCTACAGTGAGATGAAGAAGTTGGCATTTGGAGTGCTGACTATCTTCGGATCGACATATTCGTGCGAGCAAGCGTCCTCTTGAATGAATATAATTAAAAGTAAAGTAAGAAGCCAACTAACAAATGAAAATTTAGAGTCGTGTTTGAAACTTAAAACAACAAGTTATGAGCCAAATTTATCCAAACTTTCCAAACTTTCTAAAACCATGCAAAGCCAACGCTCCCATTGAATTTGTTTGCTCAAATGTATGTTTTTGAAGTACAAGTTAGTGTTGTAAGTAAATGTTTAATTGTTTTAATTTTTTACTTAAATAATAAGTAATTATCTAATAATATATATTATCTAATTTGTTGTGAAAAACACTACTTATATATGAATAAATAGATATTTTTTCTTATGAATAAATAGATTAGTTTTTTTTTACCAAAAAAACTTTATTTATGCGAGTACTATTTATTGTTGGCAAGAAAAAATTTTGTGGCTCTTTAAAAACTTTGAAATTTTGTAAATTGTAACTTTTGGCTCTTCCGACTCAAAAGGTTGCCGACCCCTGGCATAAGCAAAAATCAGGTGACTGCAATTTAAGTCTAGGCCTACCTTGTTTTTCTGAATTTTCCTAATGGCATATTCCAAAGCAAAATTAAAAAGTAAAGGAGATAGTGCATTTCCTTGCTTCAAGCCGCTTTTAATGGCAAACCTATCTGATATAAATTTCGCTACCCTGACTTTGCTATAGGTTTCATTTAGACACATTTTGATCAGCCTAACTAAGACTTTGGTATCCCAAACTCGAGTACTAAGTAAGTAAAGTTAGCGAGAGGATGTGTGTAGGAAGTGCTCCAGGTTGCTGAAGGAAAAGTGGCATAAGGGACAATGGGTGTAGACATAACAGTATAGGCCTACAGAGCACGAATTGGCTCCTTTGGGAATGAAAAGGAGATGGAAAAGAAGGATCAAGCAACTAAAGTAAACATACTTAATGCATTGATTTACTCAATCGTAAACATGCTCCTTCTAGTGGCTAGAGGAACTGAGATGAATGCAGGACCGGTGAACATACACAGTAATTTTGGAGAGATAATCAGAAAGCTTGATGGCCTAGAAGAATGTCTTGGCATTAAACTCAGTATGGCAACAAAAGAAGTAAAGCAGGAACTCAGAGAAGAGATTAAATTTATGAAGAGGGAGGTGGAAGAACTGAGAGCTAAAATAGATTGTATGGAGAAGAGAAATAGAGAATTCAACCTAGTATTCACAGGGATAGAAGCAAGAAGAGATGTTTGGCCTAGGATGGAGTTTACTGAAGTTTTGGAGAGCAAGTTAAAATTGGGAGTACTCCAAGGATGGGAAATAGTCGAAGCCTTCAGAGTGGAGAAGAAAAACGGGAGAAGATTATTAATCACTCGTTTTCTTACGAACCAAGTTATACACATGATTCTGGGAAGAGTGAAACTTTTAAAAGGATCGGGCATTTTTATAAACAAATATCTCGCACCTCAAGAATGGGCCACTAGAAGAAAAATTGATACATAAAAAGAAGGAATTAAAGCAAGCAAATAGGGAAGCTGTTATATGCAATTTGGAATTGTATGTTGATGGTAAAAAGTTCAGTGAAGACAAAATCGAGCTAACCAGCGGCAAAGGTAGAGAGGATACGTGTCAGCGAATTCCTGTGTCTCAAGGCAATGCTGAGAGTCCACAAACTCATGTCAGGACATCCAACAAGTGCATGGAGGAGAAGGTGGGAACTGACATCTTGTGAGTGACGTTCCCTCTGAGAGGAACATTCCGTCAAACTTCATCACAGCTGAAGACAGGGAATGACAATGCAGATGTCAAGGGAGCAAGGACAATTACTCTAAACAGTGGATTAAACATAACGGCCGGTCTGTGGATAAAAAGAATGAATGAAGAAGAATCAAGAAGAGCAAAGGGAGACAACAGAAACAATATAGGAAAGATTGAATTAAGAAACAGTGTTCCATTTCGTAAGCTTGCAGTTCATTGCAAATATTTCTTTTCATTCTTATTTCATCGCATTTATAGCCTAAAAGCCTGTTATAAGCCTTTTTATACGCGAAGGCGTGTGAAATTTAGGCCACGCCCACTTTTAGTTATTTCTTTTAAATGCAACATATTATTTAACCTTTCAAGTATATATTATCATATTTATGTTATTAGGCGCTAATGCTTCAATTTGAGTCATAAATTGAATAATATTATAATATTAATTTAATTATTGAGATATGTTATTATGTAAGTCTTCTTTTCGTTCTCCTTGAACAACCAAGATTTCTTCTTCTTTGCGAGACCTCTCGATATTTATCGATACGCTCTACAGGGATGCCATTGTATAAAAAGAAATTATTATATTTCACTTTACTAAATATTTATTGTAATACTAATTCTTATAATCTACTACCTTAATTATAGTTGATTTGTGTTTCAGATTTATCCTATAATTATTTATTATGCTTTAGTATAGCATATCAGGCTTAACTAATTTAAATTTATGAAATTTCAAACATGGGATTTTATGGGCTGTTATGTTCTCAGCATAACTGTTCTTTGGCGGTCTTAAAACTAACCATTCAACACTTCTGCAATAGTCGCTGCTTGTGGCTGGACGGGTTTGTCCATAGCTCTCCAAATTTCTAGGGAAATCCCTAGAAATATACAACTCACAACTTTGGGAGAAATTCTCCGAACTCACGACTTACAACTTGCTGCAGAAGTTTCCAGAAATTCACAACCGACCTACAGCTTGCTGGAGAAATATCTAAATTCACCATTCTCAACTTTCGGGAGAAATGTCTGAAGGTTACAACTATCTTCCGAGGTATTTCATAACGAAGGCCACATTCTGAAGAATTGCTTTGTGCATAGCGAGGGTGCTGTGCTTCAATCTACATACTTCAGCTAAGTACTGTATATTAGAATCGCCGTGCAGCAAAATTGCTAAAATTATAACTCATAAAGTCTTATTATTGGATCACATCAGATAGTCAAGAACACTTTATGCATCTGAGTGTGGTATTGCAAGATTCTATAATGAAGTAAACTCATAACTTCAATATCTAGCTTCAAAATCGTAACTCAGTTTCTTCAAACATTTAAGTTAAATCATTATATAAAGACTACTACTCCTGTTGGAAATATTATATAACTACTATTACTTCATTATCTTCAAGAACACTATTAAGTAAATTAACTGCAAGATTACATCAAGATTTCAACTTAATATACAAACTGTGTATTTTTTTATTATTAATTTAGCCTTCAGCTAGTTAGTGTTTGTTTCTTAGTGCATTATAAATAAATCTCAGTATTTCATCGCCAGCAGACTTCTTGTCTAATTTAAGTGTAAGAGGTGCAAGGCAGGTTCCAACCAAATATAGTCCACTTTACCAGCTTCCTACTATCACTTGCCCCTTACATTTTGGTCCTCGCGGGCCTAGGATTGTTCCACATTTGATTCCTCCAGACCTCGGATCCTTTCAGTGAACTAATCTCTAAACAAAACCTTTCCAATTTTTTCCTGGGACCTGAGACAAGAAATCTGCCTTAAGGTAAGTCAATAATCTCCTGGCAAGGCCAGTTTGAGCAAATACACCAACACAGTGATAAGGGTTGACAACACGCAACTCATTTCAATGTTGAATGCACACAAACAAACAGCACAGTGACTATTGTATCCAACACCTAACACATTTATACTGTGTCTACGTTCTTTGAAGCTTTTAAATTCCCCCATGTGGGCAACAGAAAGTTAAATTCTCCCCTATTGCGGGCAAAGCACAAATTTGTTAAATTTTATGTTAAACACCTTCATTATGACTACTCAGGAGCAAACTCTTGCAGCCTTCAGGGCTAAACGTATGCCCATCAGAGCTCAAATAACTCGCCAGTGCAATCTAATCCCCAAACTTCTTGTTAATGATGAAGCAACTTACAACGACCTTTTAGATCGAAAGACTAAACTGCAACAACTAATTTCTAAATTTGAAGAAGTTCAGTCCACCATAGAGGAATTAGACTATTCAGAGTTAGAACAAACCTATAGGGAAGAGGTGGAAGATGCTCTTTTCCAAACCACTACTCACATTAATAAGCTAGAAGCTACCTATCTCAAAACTAAAGCTGATGCGGATGCAGAGGCCAAAGAAAGACAAGCTCGTATCGAAGCTGAAGTTGCAGAAGCTGCTGCCCAAAAGGCAATCCAACAAAAAAACACTAATATTAATAGACTTCACCGTCAATTCATGTCCTATGTGCAATCCATTCATGAATTCGAAATTGAAACAGAGGCTCATTTTCATGAGGCTATTAGTATGAGAACAATGTTTCTCCATATGTTTGAGTCGTATGAAGATTCTGCATTACAAATAAACCCTGATGATTTCCAAGAAATTGATTCTCAAAGACGCGAGGCAGAAATAGCCTACCACCAAGCTTTAGGTTTCTTTGATGCCCTAATTTCTCAAAACAAATCTAAATATGAGCCAGAAAGGACACTTAGCTCTAGACGATCCTCTGATGGATGTTCTCATCACCCAGTATCTCAAAGGTTCTACCAAAATTACCTGAGATTAAACTGCCACAATTTAGTGGTGACCCCACCATGTGGATTGAATTTAGGGACACTTTTGCTTCTCTCATTTTGAGCAACAATCACATCACTAACATTGACAAGTTTCAGTACTTGAAATCATGTCTTAGCCCAGAAACTTTGCGTATAATACAAAATATACCAGTTTCTGAAGCCACCTTCGACGTTGCTTGGAAAACACTTATAGAAAGATTCGACAATGATCGTTTGATCATGAACACTCACTTAGAATATCTATTCACGCCTCCCACCCTGGAAAGGGATTCAGCTAACTCACTCCAACAATTCCTAGATCACTTTGTAAGCACTATGCATGCGCTTCAATCCTTAAAGTCTGACGTTAATTTGACTGACTTAATTGTCTCCAAAATCATTCCAGACAAAGTACCTCCATCACTCGTTAAGGAATGGGAAAGCTCTATAAAGCCAAACAACTTCCCACCTTAAAGGAACTCTTTGTTTTCTTGGAAGCAAAGGTAAGAGTCCTTCAGATGACAAGCTTGGCGATAAGCTCCCAAGCCAATTCCAACCCAATTTCCCATCGTGCCAATCAAAAACCCACTCTCAACAATAACAATGTCAGTTCAAACAACACTAACAACCAACATAATAGCTCCAGGACATTTACTTCACGTGTTTATTGCATTTCCTGCAAGCAAAATGTTGCTCATGAATTATTTCGATGTGACAGTTTTAAAGTAATGTCTTATGAGCAACGAATGCAATTCATAAATACTCACAAGGCATGCAAAGTATGTCTACGAGTCAAACAGCATCACAGTTCATGTGGTGTTACAAGGTGTCACAAGTGTGGTGAAAAACACAGCACTATGTTACACAACCCCAATCTGCGATCAAACTCACAAGCAAATAATGTTGTACGTATGCTGCAACCTGCAGCATCACCCCCCAAATGTCTACATCCTACTGCTTTAGTCATTGTTGAGGACATACACGGTCAGCCTATAGAAGCGACAGCTTTACTAGACACCGGATCTAGTTGCAATCTCATAACTGATCGTTTGTTCAACAAACTGAAACTGAAAGCTGTACCTCAAAGGGTACCGCATCAAGGCATTCTAGAAACTCAATCTCATATGCAGAAGGCTGCATTGATTAGTGTCAAATCTAGGACCACATCATGGAGTTGCAATACACACGCTATTGTAATTTCAGAAATTTCTGCCAGTCAGATGCCCCAAAGCTACATTGATGTTAGAAATTGGCATATTCCAGCCAATCTCCCATTAGCCAACCCACATTTCAACACACCCCAATGTGTCGATCTTCTCCTAGGAGTTGAAGTCTTTTCACAAATACTCCAAGATGGTAGAATTACTTCTCAGTACCCAACTATTCAAAACTCTAAGTTAGGATGGTTATTCGCTGGAAGAATATCATCACCTAACGCTCCTATGCAAATGCAATCAGCCCAAGGCACCAAGGTGAATGTTTCTCTCAGACTAGAAACTCCACTGTCACGCAAGTTACCAACCTTTCTTCTCCGAAGCGATTCAAGGGAAACCGCAAACTTCAGAATGTCAATGCTGCTGCAAATAATGAAGCTCATTATTCTGCTTTCCTGAATACTGACCAAACAATAAATGAACAATTATCTAGGATTTGAGAATTTGAAAGTGTTGCCAACAGTGCACCCTTTCCCCAAGACACTCATTGTGAACAGCATTTCTCAGAAACCACAACTAGAGATCTTGACGGAAGATATGTTGTCAAGCTTCCCTTTAATGCTCCTCCAGAATCACTAGGCAGCACTAAGCATCAAGCCCACCAAAGATTTCACTCTCTTGAAAAATGTCTAGCAAACAATGCAGACTTACGTCAACAATACAATGACTTTATGACTGAATATCAGACCTTAGGCCATATGAAACCTGCGGATTCTGATCAAACTGAAACATTTGATTATATCATCCCTCATCACCCTGTGATGAAACCATCTAGCACAACCACCAAGTTACGTGTAGTATTTGACGCTTCTGCCAAATCTACCAATCTAAATGATATACTTCATGTAGGTCCTACGATCCAACCTAACTTGTTTTCCATACTATTGCGATTCAGGCTAAATCCCATAGCTTTCACAGCTGACATTGCCAAAATGTATAGACAAGTTCTAATACATCCTGACCAACAACGCTTCCAACAAATACTTTGGAGGAAACAGCCCTCGGAGCCTATTAAAATCTTTAATCTTAAGACTGTGACTTATGGTAGGCTACAGCTCCGGCTGCATTCTTATCAACTAGAGGCCTAAAACAACTCACGATCGATGATGGTGACAAATTCCCATTAGCTTCACACATCATAAACAATTCTATGTATGTCGACATTATCGCAACAGCTTCTAATATGCAAGAAGCGCAACAAATGATCTCTGAGCTTAACGCTTTACTTTCCTTAGGTGGATTTCAGCCTAGAAAGTGGAGTTCAAACCCACCACAACTTCTAGAAGACATACCAGTTGAGTTAAGAGAAACACTTGACAACCGTACGTTTGGTGACTCGGATGCCAGTTCTATCAAAGCGCTAGGTCTAATATGGCAGCCATCTAATGATCTATTAAGGATAGAGACGTTCATAGATTTTTCCAAACCCTTTCTGAAATGTACAAGAAGAACATTGCTGTCTTGCATTGCCTCGATATTTGACCCATTAGGCCTCATATCTCCTATCGTTGCACATTGCAAGATTATATTTCAGTCCTTATGGAAGGAAACGACTTCCTGGGATGAAATCATACCTGAATCAGTCGCTAAAAAATGGCTGACAGTTCATAACCAACTTCATTCCATATCTCAGATTGCCATTCCCCGGTTTGCATTGATACCAAATGCCACTTCCATTGACATACATGGATTTTGTGACGCGGGTGAACAAGCCTATGGCGCTTGCATCTACTTACGCTCTACCAACCAAGAGGGCGAAACTCAAATCTCACTACTTTGTGCTAAGTCCAAAATTGTCCCTATCAAAGCTGTCACAATTCCAAGGCCGCCCACTTATTCGCCAAACTAATAAATGTCTTGCCTACACTGCAGCTTGATATCAGTTCAGTTTACTTATGGAGTGACTCTAATATAGTGCTGAGTTGGTTGAGTCGTTCTCCAACCACACTCAAAACTTTTGTCGCAAATAGTCGCAGATATACAGGAATATACTGCAGACTTTACGTGGCGACACGTCTCGTCGAATGACAATCCTGCAGACCTAATTTCTCGAGGTTCAACACCCGAGGACTTGATCCACAATAATTTGTGGTGGAATGGTCCATCATGGTTGTCTGAGGACATATCATACTGGCCAACTAACAACGTAAAAAACGCTCCCGAATTATTGCCAGAAGTTAAACTGGTAGCCCACATAGCCACTTGCAATTTCACTTTCCAAGCTTGGTTTTCCAAGTTTTCTTATCTAAGATCTCTTCGTATCATGGGTTATGTCCTAAGATTCATACATAACTCAAAACCTGCTAGCCAACGTTTCAGTGGAGCTTTATCTCCTGATGAGATATCAAACTCGATTCACTGTTGTGTAAGGAATGTCCAGCGTCAAGCATATGCTGAAGAAATAAGGTTACTATCAGCTGGAAAAGAGATTCCAAGCGCTAGTAAGATTCATAATCTTTGTCCATTCTTGGATTCAAACAATATCCTACGTGTAGGCAGACGGCTGGAAAGATCCAAGCTTCCGTTCGACTCTAAACACCAAATGCTACTTCCATGTAATCATGCTTTCACAAAGCACTTGATACGCCATACGCATTTTCAATTACATCATGCAGGACCACAGCTTATCATCGCTCATCTCAGAGAAAGATTCTGGGTTCCCTCAATCAGAAAGGTGATAAGATCTGTCATAAGGAGATGCAACACTTGCTTTCGCTTTAAGGCACAGCCCTTTCAGCAAAGGATGGCCGATTTGCCTGCTGCAAGAATCATTCCAGTATCTCCCTTTACTCAAAGAAGCGTAACTCTATCTAAACTGGTTTCCATTCTAGCTGCTAGCGCATCTACATTTTTAAAAAAATAACAAGAATCAAACAGACGGAAAAGCCGTTCCGTTTTGAGACTGCAGCAAGTAGTTTTAATTTCTGAAACGGAACAGCTATGTTATGTTTCTCTGATCCTAAGAGAACTGTTGCTTTTCCCGTTATGTGTTGTAAACGGATTGCCGCCATCACTCTGTAACAACAATCAAAAATAACTTCCTATCAACAAAATTGAACAATTATCAGTCTTGAATGAGTTTGCTAGTAGACATGACGTAATGGAGTCCAGTCCAGAGGAAGAAGGATGGTGAAAATGTGTCAGAAGGAATGGAATTTAGAGAAATTGGGTAAGTATTAGAATGTGTTTATTAGTGTGTTTTTTATTATTATAGTTATAACAATTATTACTGTTATTGTTATATAATTATTAATTGTAACTGAATCTGAAGAATTACAACGTTAAAAGGTTGAAGAGATACTCAGGCTGTTCGTTGATTCAGATTCAGATTGTGATCCTTCATATCAACCGAACGAGTATACTGATTCCAGTCCAGCTAAATATTTTCTTTTTCCACTCTCTGAATATTTGCTTTATTATGCTTACAGAGACCAGTGATGAAAATGGATCGTGTCTTGTAAAGGATGTAACTTAACACATGAGGATGTTGACAGTGCGCAAGTAAATCATCAGAATCAGGACAGAGAAATTGTAGACGATAATGTTAACTTTGAAGAAAATAATAAACCAAGAAAAAGCAAACAACGAGCAATTAAAGAGGAGTGAAAAAGAAATAATTAACCAGCAGCATGATAGAGCGTATATTTCAACTAATAATTCTAAAGTTCCCCCAAGACATGAGAAGCTTATATTGCTCTAGATGCCTCCGACAGTGCAACAGTAAGTTTACTGAGCAATATAGACAAAATATCCACAGAACCTACTGTGACCTTGGATCATTTGAACGACAAAGGCAATACCTTACTAAGCTAGTAGAAGAAGAAGAAAAACAAAGTGCGAGAACAAAATCTGATACATTACGAAGGAAGGTGATCAAGAAGTACCATCTAATAAAGGAGGATAATATTCAAGTGTATAGCCTATGGCATTTTTTCTCAAGACATTTGAAATTTCAGAAATCTTTGTAAAAAATACTATGAAGAAAAGAAATGAACATATGTAATTCAGAAAGAGAGAAGAGGATGCCATAAGCCTAGCACAAAAAGACCAGACGAGAGAAAGGAGACTATAAGGAACCACATAAAGAGTTTTCCTGCTATTCCTTCTCATTTCAAGAGGAAAGAGTGTACTGCAGATTATTTACCTACCAATATGAATATTAAGCAGTTAATGTACGAGTTGTATCAGGAACAAAGCTGTGCTGAGGGAAAGATAGCAGAGAAATTTGGTTATATCGGCAGATATTCACAACATAATTTAATCTAAAATTTCATGGGATATGTGTGATAAGTGTTTAAAATTTTCATATACTTCTCCAAAAGAAAAGGAAGACGAAGATTTTAAAAAAACCAGGGATAGAAAGAGCATATTAAAGGGAAAGATATGGCAAGGGATTTTAAAAACTTGGAGAAGGAAAGTGCACGAGAAAACGAATCTGTGCTGGCTAATTTGACTTGCAAGCTGTGCTCTACTGCCCTAAAGTGAATGCAAAGTCAGTATTCTATAAATGATTTCTGTTTATAATTTCACAGTTCTTAATATAAGAGAAAACAAAACAGATTATTACATGTGGGATGAAGCACAAGTGCCCAGCTTATGATAGTCGTCTTTACTTAAGGTATCTATATACGTTTGAAATATAATTTTTTTACCAATTTAAAAAAAAAAAATTATCTTAGAATAAAAGATTGAAGTCTCTATTTTCAGAAAATTTTGAATTTGTTTGGGTTAATAGGTCATAAATGTATTTAAATCACCATTTAAAGGGTCGGCGCAAGCCTTCTTGGGCTGTAAGGCTGTCTGGATCTTTTTCAAAATTTCATTTCCATTCTGGCTGTAATATTTTTCATAGTTGCTGAGGATGTAGAACTGCCTTGCTCTAATCCTCCAATCGCGTCTCATTACTTATGTCCCAACTACATTTGGACTTGGTGATAATGTCCTCAGAGAATGTTGTTTCGCTGCCCCCTCAGTTGGTGGGAGGCATGAGATGTCTGGGGCCTATTTCACAAAGCGACGGGTGCGACAAGTGACGGGTTGACGGGTGTTGTCGGTTCAGCTGACAAGGGGTCAGAGTTTCTGTTTCACTAACATTTTTGACGCACCCGTCACTCGCTAGATCTCGTGCGACGGTTCGACAAGTAAGATGGCTACCACTAACGAGAAGAAGATTGCAGTGCTCCAGAAAATCAGGGAAGAAAAGTCTATTCTTTTGGTCTATTTTCGAGCGAGTTAACTAAAAAAGAAAAATGTGAAAAGTTTCTGCACTTGCTGAATCCCTAGAGTTGATATCCGGGAAAACTTGGCAGTATGTCAGGGACACTTTATGGTGTAACTGGAGGAAACGAACAATGCTAAGTGTTTATAGTATGTTCATAAGTCAATAACAGTTTTTTAAATATGTATCGATACGTGAATGTATACTATTCATAAACATGTAGTCATATTTATCCCCTAAACTACGTGTCTTATTATGTAATGACCTAGCCTACTGTGCTCAGGAATGTTCAATAAAATATTTAGGCACTGTCGAGAGAAAAAAATTATCTAAATTTAAATGATTTGTTTACCAAGAATTTTTTGCCATAAAAGTGCTTAACTTAATAGTTATTACTATTATTATTATTATTATTATTATTATTATTATTTTTTTTTATTTTTATTTTTATTTTTAATTTTCATTAATATTACAACTACAATAGTTGCAATAATGTTACACATTTTATTGAGTAAATGTGTGGTACAATTTACTGTGATCACAAATTGTTCAATTTATTTAGCCTATAACTTAAATTAAATGTCTAAATCACGTCCATTTTTTTTCAGGGCCACATACCACCATTACATTCACAGAGTGATCTCCTTTCCGATCTACAAAATAATGTTCATTTTCACTTGAAGCGTCTATTTTAATAAGAGTCCCATCTACACAGCCACATACTTACGGCATTCTCCGAAATCATGAAATTTCCCTACAACTTCTTTCATTTTATCAATAGTGCAGCGGACCCACTGGGACAATATTATTCTGTTAACAGAAGCAACTACGTCATGCACTGCACGGCATACACTAGCTTTCGATAATCCATGCATATCCGCTACGGAATGATAATGTTCTCCTGTACCTAGCCAATGAAAATGCTACCTCAAGAACTTGCTTCACACTTAAAGACTGACTTCTGTGGGTTTCTCGGTGCAGAGATCGTCCAAGAATAGTAGGCCTAATTAGTTGTTCCATCTTCTCGAAAGTTATTCTGAATCTTTAATTATATCGGTAACTACCCTCCAATTGTCGATAATTCACTCTCGTTCTGAAAAAAACGTCTCCGAATCACTGACCATATGATTATAAGCGTGCAACTAACTTAATGTACTGGGCTACAACAATGCATTACAGAATTGTGACGGGTCTGACTACGTGGGTCGCAATTCTCGATGAAATGACAAGTAAATGGACACCACTAGTCGCTTCGTGAAATGAAACGCTTGTCGGACGGCTGAAATTCACCCGTCGCATTGCTTCCGTTCGCTTGTCCGCTAACACTTGTCACTCGTCGCTTCGTGAAACGCAAACTCGTCAATTTTCTCGGTCTGACGGGTGTATTCGCTTGTCATGACAAGTCCCGTCGCTTCGTGAAACAGGCCCCTGGTTTGATATTGGCTACTGATTTAGCAAAGGATTGGTAACGGTAAGCGTTGCGAGATTTTTCTTTATGTGAGGTCCCATACCATCTCAAAATTCACTTTTTCCAGGCTTCCTCTATATCTTCCTTGGTTGAGAAAACTGCAGCAGCTCCCTGGACGACTGAAGACTTCAAATACAGTTTGATAAATCCCAGCTTATTCATTCAGGAGGTTGCTGAGGTATCACACCCAGCGAAGGCATGTGTGCCAATACCAAATAGGGATGCAAAAAGGCCCCCTCTTATGAACTTATGTACTTGGGAATTTATGAGGATCCTCTGCCAGTCATCCTCAAAGATCTGTCCCCATTTTCAATGGATGAAAAAGAAAGTAAAGCGGAACCCACCACAGGACCAAGTTCCCATGACGAGCCAGGAATTTATAACAATTATTCCTGTTTAATTGTACTATAAGGTGTAAAGATACTATTAAATTAAATGTAACATAGTTTACAAAAAGATTTACGAGTTAATGTGTTACTCAGGAATCACCCTAACCCAATGGCATTGCGGAGTGAACATACAGTTAATATATATAATATATATTATGGCTCCTAAATAAAAAGCGATCCTCAATAACTTGTCAATATCCATCATATATAGTAGGCCTACTGTATTTCTTTAGATGGAGTTTTCAAAGGGGTTCCATTGGATTCGGGGTGTTGAAAATAATATTCAACAACACCAAACAATATTACTTTTGAAGAATAGGCTGTACTTGAAAATATATTATATATAATACATATAAAGTGTTAAGTGTTTACATACAAAGTAAAAGTAAAGTGTATCGTCCAGTAGGCAAAGGAGGCCCAGAGGGTTCCAGGAGGTTGAGGCCCCCAGATTTGGCACGTGAAGGTGGTAAGGTTGTCAGCCTTACGCACCGGCTGCCTTTACCCCCAGGATTACTCCTGGTACTCATTTCTGTTAGAGGCTGAGTCGACCCCAGGGCCATATTGCCACCAAAAGGATTAGGCAAGTTGAAAAACTCCAACGACCTCATCGGGGATCAAACCCGTGACATTCCTTTTTGTAGCGCAGCGCCCCAACCACTACGCTACGGCATACCCCATATAATACATATATACATATAATTTCTTTATGTGCAACTTATTTATATAGTACATATTATTTATACCTATAAATAGGTATATATTGGCATTTATATAGAGTTAGAGCAGTGAAATAATAGAAAATACGAAATAATTTTTTTTTTTTTTTCAAGATCTTGGAATTTACAAGTAAAGGTAAAATTACTCTAACTTTTGATCGGTTAAAATCAAATAGTAAATTAACACCTATTTTTTAAGAAAATTTAATGATCTAGAACTTTCTTTCTTATATGACATTTTCTTAGGATGAAGAGCCAAAGAGTTAGAAGGTCAAATATGGCAAAAAAGTGGGGCAAAATATAGCCTATATATTTTTTAAAAAATTAGCAAACTTTGAGCATGGATATTTCGGAAACAATGGGAGACAGCGAAAAAATTAATATAATCAATCTTGTGAATCAGTTTGTCAGCTTTAACTGTGTATAGAGTGCTACTATTCCCCGCTCAGCTCCTAGGATTAGTGACTTTTAGTAAGTTTACCTTCTAACTAGTCCAAACAAAGTCCCAATGTAAAAAATTGTGTTCCTTCCATTTCCCTCTAGGCCTACAACCTTTCATTGACTGGACTATGTGAGAGTGTGGAGAGTGTAAGATACACCCGTTCTGCAAATCGGCAACATAGATAAGATAAGATAACTAAATTTTATTGTCGTTAAGCATACATAGTTGCAATAGAAAAAGTCAAAATCTTACATCTAATAGTTTATCACAGTGTTATCTATTTCACTTACATCTAATAGTTATAAGCATTTCTAATTTCAAATTAAATCTGTAATAATTATATTATCTAATATACAAAATCTATCGTAATAATATTATAAAACACATAATAAACCTATTATGACAAGAACATAATAAACAGTGTCCAGCAAATACAATAAGAGTTTATTATTTATTTTGTTCAAAGAATTCTTGAGGGGAGTTTACTAAGAAATTATATCGATTAATTTTAAACAAATTCACTGGCTGCTCTGCTATTTCTATAGGTAGTTTGTTAGAACATAATTGGACCTAAGACTTTGTAGCTATTATGAGATTTTGATAACCTATTAAATGGAATATCGATATGTTTATTTTTCCTTTTATTAAGTGCCAGTATGGTACTTTATGAGATTGTGTGGGGGACGAAAAATGTCTGTCTGTCTGTCTGTCCATCCGTCCGTGTGTCTGTACGCGCTCTAACTCAAATACGCTTTTTCGGATTTTCATGAAACTTGGAAAACACATTTATAATGTCAATGGGAAGAACCCTATTGATATTGAACCAAATCTGTTCACCGGTACCGGAGTAATGCCCAATTTAGTGCCTATTTTAATAGATTATGGCGCCTTTCTAATAGAAAGGCGCCATAATTCAAATACGCTGTATCGGATTTCCATTAAACTTGGTATACGCATTTATGACATCCATGAAAAGTACTCTGTTAAATTTGAACCTAATCTGTCGACCGGTACCGGAGTAAAACCCAATTTAGTGTATATTTTAAAGGCGCAATAGCTCAAATACGCCTTATTGGATATTTATGAAACTTCGTATACGCATTTATACTATCCATGGAAAGACGTCTGTTGATGTTCAACCAAATCGGTTGGCCAGTACCGGAATAATGCCCAATTTATTGCCTTTTATGTTAATATATGAGAAGTCGCGATAACTCAAATATGCTTTATTGGATTTTCCTGAAACTTTGTATACCCATTTATAATGTACATGGGAAGACGTCTACCGATATTGGACCAAATCGGTTGTCCGGTACCGGAATAAAACCCAATTTAGTGTCTATTTTAAAAACGCGGTAACTCAAATACGCTTTACCGGATTTTTATGGAATTTGGTATACACATTTATAGTGTTCATGGGAAGAGGTCTACTGATACTGGATGAAATCGGTTCACCTGTTTCGGAGTAATGCTCAATTTGGTGCCTATTTTATGATAATATACGTATTCGAAAGAATTTATATAAAAAAAAAAGCAAATCATTTATCATGACAACATAGTCAATTGTTTTACTGTGATATTTTACGGCTTTGGAAATTAAAATAGAGATAGCTATGACCAAAAACACTAGGCTGTTTTACATGCGCTTATAACTTACAACTAGACCGTTAAACTGACCAAGGTGACCGAGATGGTAACGTTTTGGCCTCACGTTATGGAGTTCCATGGTTCAAATCCCGAAACCAGCCAATTTCACTTTCTTTTTCGTATTTTTATGTGAGTGTGCGATTGTCAAGATATCAAAAATCTGTACAGTTCAGCTGATGCTGGAAGATTTTAATCTGATTAAAAAGAAAACTAGACCTTTGTTCTTCCCTAAGCCCTGCTTAATGAATAAATCTGGAGCTTAACTTGTAAATCAATTAAAAAAACATATTCTGCATATCATAATTGCAGTCATAACTGATTAAAAAAAACATACTGGCACTTTTTTACATCAGTTTACCTGATTTTATTGTAGTTGTGAATGTCTTGTCTGAGTTGATGTTCTGATATGTTATTTATTGTGGGGAGTAATACGTGATATATATATATATATATATATATATATATATATATATATATATATATATATATATATATATATATATATATATATAGATTTATTACTGTCAGGCATTTTTGTTTGATAAACAGAGGTTTACAGTGATCTAATTTTTGTGCATCTGATATTATTCTAATAGCTTTTTTTTGGAGGAGTAATATATTGTTAATGTGAGCACTATTTCCCCAAAGTAAAATACCATACGAAATTATGCTTTGAAAAAAAGCAAAATATGCAGATCTCATATAAGTACTTGGAACATGACTTTTCAAACTTCTGAGTAAAAATACAACTCTAGATAATTTGGTTGATATATACAGAGTGGCGCATGAAATGTCATACACTGAAAATATGTAATAAAACGTTTAATTTTGGGTTTAGAACTTTCAAATTTTATGAGGATTAGCCTTAGTCCATGCATGGTTCGTTAGAAGGCAGCACTTGTCAATGCAGCGCATGCGTGGTGTCACCCGATTCGATTTGTGAAACATTGCGCATTGTGCGCATTTAACATTGTTATTATTTGTGAAACATGGCGGACAAGAGTCGGTTGACGCTCAAACAGAAAGTGAAGACGGTGTTGTTTTACGCGGAAACGAGTGTAGCCACGACTCAGGAACGTTTATTTTCGTACGAGGTGGGCTCCCTGCAGACAGACAGTGTATAGAGAACCACGTCTTATGAATCACGGCATCATCTTCTGCAAGAGCCCAATCAGCAAACTGTACTCGCCGTTCCTTGTCATTCGCCATTAGTTTATGCAGCACTCTAATTTTGTATGGGAATAATTTCAGATCAGCGTGCAGTAATCTTTGAAGAGAAGGCATGAGATGCTCAAATCGGCAGAAGCTTGTTTGGTGGATTTAGCAGGACTTCGTGTCAAGGCCACTCTCACTGCCTCAATATTCTCTGGAGTATGGACTGTGGCGGCAAGAGGTCGTTTCTTCTCTAAAACAGTACCATGTGCTTCAAATTTTCGGCTATTCCATACACTGTCTGTCTGCAGGGAGCCCACCTCGTACGAAAATAAACACGAAAACGTTCCTGAGTCGCAGCTATACTCGTTTCCGCGTAAAACACCGTCTTCACTTTCTGTTTGAGCGTCAACCGACCCTTGTCCGCCATGTTTCACAAATAATAACAATGTTAAATGCCCACAATGCGCAATGTTTCACAAATCGAATCGTTTGACACCACGCATGCGCGGCATTGACAAGTGCTGCTTTCTAACGAACCATGCATGGATTAAGGCTATTCGTCATAAAATTTGAAAGTTCTAAACCCAAAATTAAACGTTTTATTACATATTTTCAGTGTATGACATTTCATGCGCCACCCTGTATGTTATATGATGTTCCCATGTTAATTTTTTATCAATATAGACCCCTAAGAACTTGACGTTATCTACACTGATGTTGTTAGGTAAGTCTCTTAAACTGGAATAAAGTTCCTGTGTCTTGTTTTCATTCATTAAAAAACCATCCGCTTGAAACCATGTTGATGCTTTTGACAGAGTGACTTGTGTTAAATTTTGAAGCGTTTGAAAATCTGAACTATTATTTTAAAAAGTCGTGTCATCTGCATAGAGCATAATGAATAGAATGAGAAAGTGTGATGACTCGGCCGCTAATACAATGGTGGGTATAGGGAGAGCGGCGGTCCACCTTCGTTTGCGTTTCAACTTCTCAATGCTGCATCATGATAGTTTGGTATCATGATAGTTTGGCATCTTATGATTAAACTCACAATCTTTAATTAACCCTTGGTCCTATTTCTGTGAAATTTGTGCAGAAATAATCTGCACACAACAGTCCTTCTGATGGTTAAAACAGAGACTTAAAAAATGCGGACATAAATGTTTTTATTTCATTATATAAACATCACCAATTACACAAAATTCATGGAGGGTGAAATGGAATTTGACTATGCTACAAATTTTTTCATTTTTGTGTCCCGTAAAAACTTCAAGCGAGAAAGTTTTAGTGAAATATTTCAACTTTATTTTAAATTCAGTACCACCTTTATATCTTGAATGGTTTACCAGTAATTGAGTGGTAATTATTCCGGGCACTACAGCTGTCTGAATGATGTGGGATGATCGTAAAATGTCGAGGGTGAAGCAAATTTGACTATGCAACATTTTTTATTTTATTTTTGTGTCCAGAAAGAGATCAAGCATGTAAGGTTTAGCGTGTAAGGTTTAGTGAAATATTTGAATCTTATTATAAATCGAGTACCACCTATATTTCTATAATGGTTTACGAGTAATAGTAATTACTCTAAAGCTAAAGCTATCAGAATGGTATTGAGGTATTAGCAGGCATCTTTTCCATAAAATACCAGCAATAACGTAAAAATTGTTACATAATTTATTCGTGGACTCATTAATAATACTATATTAACTGACTACTTGTACCCATACTGCAAGATGGACCCGCTGGGGAAAAGGAGTGAATGAAGCTTTTTTTTCTAACTTAGTAAATCTGCACTACTTTTATTTATGCATTTATTGGATTATTTATCATATTTTCTGTTCACTTATGTTAGTAATTTTTATTTATAATTATCATAGCAAATGTCTTATTAGTTTAATATCTTGTTCCTTTTTTAATAATATAATTTAACAACATAAGACGTACATCAGTTACAGCGAACGGTGAATGGTCGAGGGTTTGAGCAAATAGCGGGCTGTAGTTAAGGCAAGTCCGCGTCTGTGGGTGAGTCGGTAGCGCGCCTGCCTTCCACTCCGGCGGCCCGGGTTCAATTCCCGGGTTCAGGACTGGGTGTATGTGTCCTTAGGTTTAAGTAGGTAGGGGACTGGCGCACCCCGGTAACAAATACGCTGAGAATATCCCCTTAAGGGATCACCAGGGGTCGCTCGCGAACCTGAGGAATAACTAGTTAAGGCAAGAGGATTTAATTTTTTTATGAAAAAATCAGGGAAAATGGTTTGAAATATTGTGTGATATATGTAGAATACATTGCGAAACAATTTTTGCGCATGTACGTCTTTATCGGATGTTGAGACGCCAATTTTAAAGATCACCCGCCCTATTTTTGTAGTGCTGCTTATGAAATTTTCCATGCCCTGCAGTTTCAGTTTCAGTTTATTAATAGGTGTAGATTCCTTAAGAATTTCAGCTTCATCATTAAATTACAATATAATACAATAAAAACAATTACAATATAATATAATAAAAATGTTAGATCAATAGTGCTGGTAGCTTCAGCTTCATCATTAACTTACAATATAATACAATAAAAAAACAATTACAATATAATACATTATAACACTAGATCAATAGTGCTGGTAGCTATAAGTCAGGTAGCTACATGACAATTCAGTATACAAATTAGTCAGATTAACCTTACATTTATCATTAATTATATTATCATTATCATCACAAACCATCCCTTAGTTTATATTATCTCTGTTCACATAATTTGTACACAGTTCTACACTTTTGACCATGTTTCACCTACATAACTTACCCCATACAGCCAGGAGAAAATTAATATTAATATAAATAATATTACTATTAATACAATATTAATACAAATTAATACTCAGTAATATTCTATACAATGTAATATTAATATTAATTTATAAAATATCCCTTAGCTGTTTTCTACCCTAATTATACGTTGTTATTTCTATACAAATGTGCATTCTTTAACAAATTCTCATCAAATTATACTAACATACCCTCTACCCTATTTTCTAGGCAACAAAATATTAGATCAAATCATTCCTTAGCTGTTTCATACCTATATTATATAATTGTTCATTGCTTGTGAACATCTTCGATTTTTGGAAAGATGTGGAACGAAATGTTACGGTCAAGCTTCTTGCAATCTGAGGAATTACTGTTACACACGGCCATGTTTATTTATGGAGATGAGATCTTCCAAGACGTGTAAAGCAGCCCGAAAATTGTCAAAAGTATCTAACAATTCAATTTAGATAAGGTGAGTCATTTTGAAATAGATTAATGTATTATTTTGTTTAAGAGTGTTTGCAATTTTTCCTATACCGCCCGTAGTAATCTTGCTCCCGTGAATCTCAAGCAGAGTAACTGCTACCTAGCGGCGGAACCAGTGAACTACCTCAGTCATCACACTGTCTCCTCTATTCATTATGCATAGAGTATTGTAAGACTGTTTGTAGCCGACGGTAAATCATTTATCATTAGGGTAAATAATAACGGTCCCAATACTGAACCCTGTGGTACTCCATGTTTGACATTGGCTACATTTCACTATTTGTTTTCTATTTTCAAGGAATGATTTAATTAGACTAATACTTAACCTACTGAAGCCATAAAAATCTAACTTATGAAGTAACATTGTGTGATTAACAACATTAAACGCTTTACTCAAATCACAAAATGTTGCCTGTGCAAAGCCCTTTGTCTCAAAAACGTGCATTATGTTTCTCACCAACAATTCCAACGCATCAGTTGTGGATCTGGATTTTCTAAAACCATATTGTTGACTAGAGATTATACTGAAGTTTTCTAAATAACTAAACACCTGGTTATACATGACAGTTTCTAGGACTTTTGAGAAAATTGGGGTCAAAGAAATTGGTCTATAACTAGCGGGGGAGTCCTTCTCACCTTTCTTAAAAATAGGTACAACTCTAGACAGTTTTAGGATACTTGGAAATACACCTTCTCTTAAGCACTTATTTATGCAGTAGGTTAAAGGTTCGCAAAAGCTATCAATAACCTGAGAATGTTATAGGAGAAAAATTCCTCCGACACTGGGACTGGAACCCAAGACCTTTGGCTATTCGCACCAATGCTCTACCAACTGAGCTAAGCCGGAGTTCAATTCACAGTGCCAGATGGAACCTCTCTCCTATGACTGATTGCCCTAATGGTCTACCTCACAGACAGACATGTTATGTCATATGCAGTTCTGTGAGGCACACTAATTAGTGATTTTTGTGACCGGGCTCCCACTGTTATTGTACAGTTAACATTCAAGATAGATATATATAAGCTTTCATGAACCACAGATTATTGTCTCTATTGGACATTACATGAGAATGTTATAGGAGAAAAATTCCTCCGACACTGGGACTTGAACCCAGGACCTTTGGCTATTCGCACCAATGCTCTACCAACTGAGCTAAGCCAGAGTTCAATTCACAGCGCCAGATGGAACCTCTCTCCTGTGACTGATTGTCCAACAGAGACAATAATCTGTGGTTCATGAAAGCTTATATATATATATCTATCAATAACCTGTTTAAGTAAATTACAAGAAATTTCATAAATATCAACACTATCAGATGTTTTAAACTTATTTACAATACCGAAAACTATATCTGATCTTACTTCATTCAAAGTAAATTTGGGTCCATCAATTTTACATGGACTAATATTTAGGAAGTATGCAGACTTTTCAAAATCTTTATCGATTTTGTTTGATATTTCCTCTACAGACTGGTCACAAAAATGGTTGAATTCATTAGGGGTTATTCCAATAGCTTCCTTTGAGGTATTTTTGGCAATAGTATTTATTATCTTCCAGGCCCCTTTGCATTTATTCTTGGAATTTTCAATCCTTGCTACGTTGTAAGTTTCTTTTGCCTTATTGATAGCTAACTGATATTCCTTCCTTGTAAAGTAATCTAGTGGAATTTGTTTTTAGTTTCCTGTATACATCTAAGTGGATCATTAATTTATTTTTCATGACAGCTAAATCATGGGTGTACCATTCCTTTTTGTTTTTTTTTACAGCGCTTGTATGGCCTACAAAAATTAACATGACTTTTTTTTTTTGCGGAATGTACATTTCAAAGTTCACTAAAAAATATTTTAAAGAAACTTTCAAAAGTTTTATTTGCTGAAAACTGGTTATTCTCATTGATAAAATCTACCCAATTGACATTTAAGAGTCATCTTAAAATTAAACAACTTGTAATCATCTATTGGCCTGGTTAACTATGATTTTACCCTTAACTTTATTACTGTCATTGTAATCAACATTATTTATCTCTAGGCACACCAGGTCATGGTCTGAGTGTGGGAAAGCACAAACATTGGTAGATATGAGTGACATATCTATGTTTGTAAAGATATTATCTAGGCACGCATGTTCCCTGGTTTGGTTAGAGTTGGTGTAAATGAAATTAAACTGTCTTAATATATTTTTTAGTTCTTTTGAACTTGTCTGGTCCCTGGTCTTGTCAAATTCAGCATTTACATCCCTCCCTATTACAATATTAAAACTTCTCCATTGGGACCTGCTAAAAAACAAAAACAGGTCTTCCATTTTATTGAGAAAATCTTCAATCTTACCATCGGGAGACCTATAAATGGATGCTATGGCCAGTTTTAGTTTTTTTGAATACATCCCAGTAACTTCAAAGTGAATTTCTTTACATAAGTAATTCAAATCAAGCTTACAGAAATTGTGAACTAATGATTTATTAACATATAGTGACACACACCCATGTTTTTCTCTGCAGTAACTGCTAATTAAACAATAGTCATCCAATTTCTCAAAATTTGCTTCATCCTGCTTACACCAGTGTTCATTTAAACCAAGTATATTAAACATGTTTTCATTTGAAAATTCATTTATTATAACATTTTTATGCCTCAGACCTTGAATATTTAAAAATGCAATTTTAAATTTTGCAGGAACTTTACAGAAACTGGTTGTATTATTATTTTTTGTATTAGGCCTAGCATGGTTAACATCATTGAGTTGATGTAAGGAGTGGAATATGTTGAGTCTTAGATTAAAAAATCGCTGTCATATTTTGCTGGTGTTTTCCTAGGTCTAGTTGAATTTGGATGTTGCTGGTCTGCGTGAATGGATCTAGTTGCTTCAGACTGGGAGGTTTGCTGTGATTTTTGGTGGGTGTATAGATTGGTTTCTGCGAGACCTGATTCAGGTGGTCTGAGGTGGGTTGCTTCATCTTCACTATCTGATTTGGGCTCGTATTTATTTCTTGGCGATTCCACGTTGACTTGTGGAGGCATCTGGTGATTTGGCTCTTTATCCCTCACTGCTTTAGGTTCATTGTTGACTTTAGGCATTTCAGGGTGAGGGATAGGCTGGGATCTTGCTTTCTTCGTATCTGTTTTTGGCTTACTGTTTGTTTTAGGCATCATGTTATCTTTAGGTTCATTGTGTTCTATCTTCCATTTTAGTATAATGGGGCCTTCCTTAATCTCTGTATTTACATTTTTGTTAAAGGCCCTGTTAGCTTAAAAAATGCATTTTTAGGTGAAAGCTGGTTTAAAAAGAGGATATTTAGAGATCAGTTTGTGCGAAAACCCGAGCTTTCTATGTTTAACCGTTCGCCCGTAATCCAAGTAGAGAAGTTCCGCCAATAGTGCGGTATGACGTCACGGCGCTCTCACCACTGCACTGTGAGCAAGCATGGGAATGCCATATGTAGTCGACACATCAGTCTGTGTTTGTTAGCTCATTGCTGGTGTCATCTCGTGTGTTAAAATTATTATAAATTTACCAGTTTCTCGTGTCATGTCTGGAATCAGGCCATATCAATTCGAGCCGAAAAAAAGTGTAATTTTAAGGCCAGACGAAGAAAATACTGGGAATGCTGACCGTGTAAATAGTACTGATTGGTGCAACTGTGGTGAATGTGTTTTGTCAGCGATTCATAATGAATGTCTCTGCTGTTCTGAAAGTGTTATGATAAGAGATGTGAAGGGAAGTGCTGATTGCATTACATTACATTATTCCTTTCATTCTGTTGTATTAAACAGGGACACATTGAACACTGGTAGGCACATTATGATGGTGAGAGCCGAATCCAATTTTGAAAGGGAAGAGTTACGAGTAGCGAACAATAGAGACATGCGTTATGTAGCTTATAGACAATTCGTCTACTGGATTAATTCTTGGAAGCCCTTCGGAAAAGGCAATAGAAAAGTCATACCTTCATGCGTAGTTAAACAGATTCGGAACGAATACCCTGAGCCTAACAAAGAGTACAGACAATTTCAACCTGCTGACGGAAGAGATATTTCGTATTTTGATTAAGTGAAATTTTAATCCTGAATCCACAACTACAGTGAGGTTCAAAAAATGTTATACAGAGTTTTTAAAGTCAACTCAGTCTTCTTTTTACAGTAGTAGACTTATGTCTGTAAAATATTTAGTTTGGTCATTTATTTTCATGCAAGTGAAAGAACAATTAAAAACTAGAAACAACTATTATAATTTAAAATTTTGCTGTAAATAAAATCAAAGTTGTAAGTAGGCTAATATACTAAATTTAAACTATTAATTAAATACCGGTACTGTAAATACATATCGAAAGTTATTACTGGACAAAATTGTTACTGCGGTACTTTTAAAGTTCTTGGAATCTCGAGAAAGAGAATCTCTTCACAGCTTCCAGCGATTCAGGACGGGCCACTGGAGCGATACATTGTGGAACATCTTTAGCCAGGTAAGGATCTTCCTCAAATTCAATGTTTGAAGTATTTATGTAATGTAATGCCCTGTTCACTATGTCATTACGCCACTCGTTACTTTTACTTTCATAAACTGAAACCACTACCCACTTTTTTGTCGGTTTTGAGTATTTCAGCTTTTCACTTTTAACGTTTCTGTTTAAATTATAGTTATAATCCATAATTGCCAACATTGATCGTAGTACCATTCCATCGTAACTAAAGTGAATCCTTTTCGGCTTGTATTTTAGTGCTACATTATGATACGACTCTAAATGCCCTGTATGGCAATAGTTCTTCGCGTGCCTCAAATCTTCAATGAAATTCCTGCTTTTTATAACAGATGACAGTAACATGTAATCATTTGACTCCGGTCTGATCCATTCACTTGCTTCATCTTCAATAATGTCTTCATGTTCGCACTGATTAATTACGTTATTTCCAGTCCAGCTAAGTACATTGGAAATATGAAATAACACCGATTTAAATTTTTCAACCAACACGGTTTCGTCCCCTCCACAAGTCTGACATAACCACCACAGGTGGTTAACAATGCTGTCTTTCCAACTTTGTAATAATGGTGAATTCTTGCCGATCTCTTTGAGCTTCTTAGCAAGAGACTTAGACAGGTGCCACACATCAAACTCATGTGCTATTTTCGGAAATTTTGTTTTCAATAATTTACAAACCCCTCGATGTTGATCGGAAAGAAAAAATTCGATATCTACACCATTTTCAAGCAATCTCGATATTATTATGTCACATGCTGGCTTTTCCAAATCCCCAGTAATCTGCCCCTTTTGGAGTACAACAAAATCAATTATTTCGTCAGTGCTAACGTCCATTACTGTATACGTTATGTACTTCGCTGAAAATCCTGGGCTGTCAAATTGACCGTCCCCAGCTAACCAAGACTTTTCATTTTGTTTGGCAGCGATTTTACTGTTATGTTGCTCTAACCACACACTCTTTATTGCAGGTGAAACATAGGAGTGTATAATTCTATAAAATGAAGGGGCAGACATGAAGTACAAATTAAAAGTCTCGGCGAATGAATTGAAAACACTAAAACTTAAACCATTAACATAGAGAGATGTTGCTAATTTAACAGAAAGCGATGACTGTTTCTTTATGTTATTTTGCGAACGCCATATAAATTTATGACCATTAATGCAATCAGTTTTCACAGATAGTGAAGGCCCTCTAATCCTCGGATGTACATTAGTGACAGTTTTGCCGCATTGACAACAAAAGGTAAATAAAGACAGCAAACATTCCCACACAACAAAAAATACGGCACCCAGGCCTATTTTTGAATGATGTTTCTGTGAAACTTCTTGTTGTATGGAATCAGTAGAATCATTACTGCTCTTACTAACTGTTTCACAAAAAGATGTATCCATATCATTCTCAGGAGTTTCAGAATTTAAAATATCCCTAAGAACTTCCCTACCTAGCTCACACTGCATTTCTATTTCGATTGGTGCAATTGCGTTTAAATTGCCGGTTTGCCGGTTTAAATTAGTTTGCTCTTCGATATCGTTGATTCCTGCGTCTTCATACACTGTCTCACAGAATTCAGCACACGCACTCATTGACGAATCTGCTACTGCTTCTTTGACAATTTTCTTCCTTACATAGGCACTACACGCTCTCTGCGACTTGTGTCCACTTGGTTTCAATTTTATAAACGGAATTGCTGTTTTCTTTAAAATCGGGTGACTTGTTTTGATTCCCAGAAGTTCATTTTTAAGCCGGGAGGTAATTTCAAAGTCATCTGCATTGAAATGTGCAGAACAAACAACGGAATGTCGGGTAGGCTCGAAATCACGCCGATTTATTCTATTCGGCCACGCTTTGAATCTGCCCGGTGATCGATCTCAATTTGGAAACTTATGAACACTTATCCCTAAATCGATATTTGTGGCGTTTGAGCACCCAAAAACACAACATTTAGGCATTTCCGACTAACTAGCACGCAAACTCGCGCATACAATATTAAGATACAAGTTGCTGCCTCATAGACAACTTGATTACTAGAGAGACGGCGCGCGGGCTTTGTGAAGCTAGAGTGCTCTGACGTCACTCCGCTGGAAGCCACATCAGACATTCTTCGAATTCGCGAGAACGAAGCATCGTAGAAACATGGGGTTTTCACTGCTGTATTTTACTGAACAAAGTCTTTATTCTGAGAGTCACTTGATTTTAAGTTAACAGGGCCTTTAAGACCGACTAAAGGCTTAATTGTGTTGCTGATAGAGGAAGCCATGGTTTCCTTTCCTTTGTTATTCAGGTGTAGTCCATGGGTTGTGTAGCATGTTCTGTCAAGGTTTACATCTAGCATTTTCACATGGTTGTATGGTTTTACTATTTTCCTCAGTTTCCTATTGGGTCATACCATGCCAAATCATCACAGCTCCCAACCCGACCATCTCAGATTTACATGAAATTCGGTAAGAAGTTAAAATACATGAAGTTGTACACACACGCAAAATTTTACCCCTCAGTGATTTACGATATCCGTACAGCAGGGTTGCAAACATGATAAAAATTGTAAAATTTTCCCTTGCATGCTCTGCAAAAATAAATCATAACTTTACTTCTAATTGAGGTAAATTCATGTTGGTCTCATTTTGAAGCTAAAGGTACATAGTTTCCATTAAAAATTATTGCATTTCAAAATATTAATTTTTTCATTCCAAGGTCAAAAGGTGTAACTTTTGACCTTGAGTATCTAAGAAACTGTAACTTTAATTTTATTGAAGAAAAGATTTGTTAGGCAGTTAAATGCATTCTATCTTTGGTACAAATTTCATTTTGGGATGACTTTGGGAACAGGAGAAAAAAATATATAAAGTATATGAGTGTAAGTAATAGCATAGCCAGCTAGTAAGCTCTTAAGAGCATACTAGCAGGCTATGGTGATAGTAAACTCAGTGGCGTAGCAAGCTTAGGTGGTACCCGGTGCGGAAAATTTCTTGTCACCCCCCACCCCCAATTTAAATTATGAAAAGATGGAACAGTTCCAAGTGTTATTTTTTGGATAGTCAAAGGTAATCCCACGAGAGTTTAAGAGTTTATCGATAGATGCAGCTGCAATGAATTCATTTTATGTAACTCGTAAACTCAACGGATTATACAAAATTAGTAATAATTACTTTGTTAAATAAAATCAAAACTAAGCTCCGAAGTCATGGCATACTATGAATCAACCATCCATAAAGCGATTCGAGTTACCATGTTGTCGCCATGTTGTAACTAGTGCTACCAATGGTGCATATAAGACATAGTTAACCTAATTCAGCCAATTTTTTTAGGATTAAGGAGACATACATATCAAGCACATTATGCTGTACATTGTGCATTGTACTGTTAAACGACAATAAATGCTATTATTATTAATAATAATAGTAATAATAATATTATACATTGTTTTTGAGTCATTCCATGTCAAATCAACACAGAAAAGTACAATTTTCAACCTGACCATCTCCGATTTTCATGAAATTTGGTGTGTTCATTTCATATGATGAGAGAATGAAAAATGCCAAATTATAGAATTCTATCACTAGTACAACAAAAGTAATGGCTGCCCAAAGTTCGGAAAATGTGCTGAAAATTTGATAAACACAGCAGACAAAATCGGCTGTAACTTCTGTTCTAATAGAGATAGAACTGTGAAACAGTTTTTTTTCAGAATGGTCTGGGAACAAGCTTTCAAATGATATGCAACATGGCTACATTCAAACAATGTAAACAATTAAGGTCAATGACCTTAACCTTTGACCTTGAATATCTCAAAACATGTCACCTTCAAAATTGATGAAAAAAATATATTTGCTTCTTCATGTTACACTATACAACATAGTAAAAAATCAAGTTGGGACGACATTGGGTTTAGGAGATATAAATTAATATGTACAGCTATTTGGTGCAATAAAGCAGTAGAAATTGTATGCAGACTGCAACAAAGTGTCATAGAGTTCTGCAAAACGTGTTAACTGTTCAAAAGTGTTATTATAGCAATGCACAGTAAGGTAGCAATGTGAAAAGACCAATAACAAACATTTTTAATATGCAAGGTAACCTCTCACCTTCAATGATGCAAAGCATGATATAACCATTCCAGTGAAACGCATGTGTGGAAGGCAAACAGATTCAAATTTACACAAACAAACACGATGACAAATGTACAATCAGGACTTACCACATGCCTCAATACTGGGTAGCAAGATGTAACACTGTTTGTGGGTCATTCTCCAGAAAAGGGCAGATTTCAATGTTAGAATTTTTTTTTCAATATTTTTTATTTTGGATCATGTAATTTTTTAATGTAATATTTCCTTCTGCAGAGTACTACTGAGGTACTTGCCCTACTTACCGAGTGGTATTTTGCATTAAATTAACAAGGTTAGAAAATGGCGCATTCATGGAGGTGAGAAAATAGTATGAAATAGTAATTATAATAGAAGTTATGTGAGAATTAGAATTAATTTACTGTATTAAATGTTATCATGAAAATGAACAATATTTATTACCATACAAATGGATTAACACATAACTTTTTACTTATTTTTATCTAGGCCTATGTTAAAATAGATTATCACCTTAAAATCAAAACTTTAAATCAAAACATGATATATTGTCATAAACTATTAGGCTATACCAGTATCTTCTTTAAACAAAAATAAAAAATGCAGACAGTTAAATATGTCATCAATTACAACATTAATTACACCTCCATGGAAAGGACTCGAGAGTAACAGTAACGGAGGTGAGGGTAACGGAGGTGAGATTTTTCTCTAATTTGTCAAACAGCTTGGGAACATTTGAGGTTAGAAAATCTCAGTTCTAGAGTTTAACTTAGCATTCCTTATTATTATAAATTATAGCAAAAGTAAATATAAAAACAGCCAACTTTACCGTTGAGTGTAGGTAACGGAGGTGAGGAAGTCCAATTACCAACTTTGCATTTAGCCCTTTTACACAAACAAAACAACACTTAAAATCACACTAACAGCTTGGCTTTATATAAATGATAAGAAAACTGCCAAAAGTTGGAGTCCAAGGAAAATAGAAAGACTACAGTGCCATATCTGTGGAAATAATTGAACTTTTATATTGTTTCACGGAGGTGAGGTCTCACCTTGGGACAAGCATGTTTAGTGCAAAAAATTGTCTTTACAAAATGATATATTTTCTTTTCAGTTATTAATTACTCATTTTTTGAGCTGTTTGTTCTTGTTATAACACTAAAATGGAATACAAATTAAAGCCTGTTGAATTATGAAAGAATGAAAATGACAAGTCAGGCATTGGGACATGACATGGAGGTGAGATCTCACATACTGTGCCCTAAAATGCAGAAAATTGTAACTTTTGTTTAAAAAGTGGAATATGGGATCAAATAGACCTTATTTCAATCTAACTTATCATAATAATTAATAATCCATAAGTACTTATTTTACACCAGAAAATCAACTGCGACATGAATCTGCCCTTTTCTGGAGAATAACCCATGTGCATCTTTTGGTGAAAGGACATATGTTCGGCTGTTCTTACATCAACCTTTGTAAGAATATCCTTCTTGTCCATAGTAAAGATGTCAGGTTTCTCAGGGTATACAAATGAAGGTGAAGGGCCATGAGGATGTAGGAAGCTAATTGTAACCCCACTGGTATGTTCATTAACATTCAAAACACATCCAAGCCACCAGTGACCTTCGTACATTCATGCAACAAACCCTGTGATATCACCAAGGTATGAGTCTTGTTGGGTCCACGTTAGAGATTCATTTCTGATGTCTGGTGAATTGTAGAAACCTTTTGTTTTGATGTTAAGGCCAGCGGGAATAACACAGTGTAACTTGTGGGTACCTGCAATTGTGTGAATCTGTGCAAACCACTCTTGAAGGAGAGATTCTTCTTCATCATACTCACTGTTAGTTGTGTAATGAAAGTGACACACTGTAATGTTCTTAGAACACCATTCAAACAACTGTCTGGGTGTCATTATCTGAGAGTTGTAGATGCACTGCAGACTGGCACCAACAGAAGTCTCTTGATGGTACCAGCGATATCATCACATGGTCCTATGCCATGTGATGTGGCAAAGAAATGCCACTCTGCACAGACATTGAAATCACTCTCATGAAAAGATGCGTTTGCAAAATTCTTACAGTTTTTATACTGGGCTGCAGCTCCATCTGAGAAGTAATAAGTTACATGTACTTGGGTGTTCAATGGAAATGGGATATCATGAAGTTGACCAAATGATGTTGGAAAAGATGAACACTTTACAGTGTCATGTTTGAGGCATTCTGATATGATAACAAAGGAAATGTGATCTATTGCATGGGTTTCTGGATGTCTATAAGAAACAACAAATGGAAGAATGGTGGCCTGTGCATTGTTCCAGTGGAACCCCTGGACCTCATCTTGCAGGACAAATACATAATTCTCTGCAAAATCACATATTGTCACAAAGTGTCTCTTTCAGATGTTGTTCAGATAGACATGTCTGGAGAGTTGTTCTCTGTACATGTCCACAGTTCGTATGTTATCACCAGTTTGCGAGCATTGCTCATAATGTAAACATATGTGATAATAAAGTTATTATTATTATTACTATTATTTCATGAATTCCATTTTCGTCAAGAGTGTGTACCTGGACAGTTCTCACATGTTGACATATAACATTTTGGCTGTGCAGGGTTGACATATAACATTTTGGCTGTGCAGGGTTACAAATGGTCTGAGCTAGACAGTGTTTATACGTGTTAAGTCGACAGTTCTCATCACGTGTCATTTCAATCTGGAACCTTCCAACATTTTGATGCATCAGTTGCAAACATACACACTATGGGTACCGGTCTCACCAGCCAGAATACAGTTCTTGGGTCGTAACTGGCAGAATTTGGATAACCCTATTTTCAGTCCTGGATTTTCATCTTTGAATGCTTGATACAGTTATTAGCCTGTTCACATTGTTACCTTACTGTGCATTACTATAATAACACTTTTTAACAGTTAACACGTTTTGCAGAACTCTATGACACTTTGTTGCAGTCTGCATACAATTTCTACTGCTTTATTGCACCAAATAGCTGTACATATTAATTTATATTCCCTAATCCCAATGTCGTCCCAACTTGATTTTTTACTATGTTGTATAGTGTAACATGAAGAAGCAAATATATTTTTTTCAACAATTTTGAAGGTGACATGTTTTGAGATATTCAAGGTCAAAGGTTAAGGTCATTGACCTTAATTGTTTACATTCTTTGAATATAGCCATGTTACATATCATTTGAAAGCTTGTTCCAAGACCTTTGTGAAAATACCTGTTTCACAGTTCTATCTCTATTAGAACAGAAGTTACAGCCGTTTTTGTCTGCAGTGTTTATCAAATTTTCAGCACATTTTCCGAACTTTGGGCAGCCATTACTTTTGTTGTACTGGTGCTAGAATTCTATAATTTGGCATTTTTCATTCTCTCATCATGTGCAATGAACACACCAAATTTCATGAAAATCTGAGATGGTCAGGTTGGCAGCTGTGTTGATTTGACATGGAATGACTCTTTCGTGAGCGACAGATTCAAGAATTGTGGGTGTTACCATTAATAAAGCTAACATGTTTTGTTTCACACATTTCTAGGCCAAAATACACTCCCGAAATTGTCCAAAGTTTTATTTTTGGAGTGATTTTTTTTTATACTTTTATATTTTATTTTCCAAGCGAAATATCAAATTTTTGAAAGATGAATTTTGATAAAAGGAGAAAATTTTGTATTTATGTCAGGTACCTTTCAAAATGTGAACCGAAGATTGGATACGAGTTTTCCTTATTTTTACATAAAGAAAGTTTTCTCGAAACGGCTCTAATGTTTTTCTTTAAATTTTGCCCGTGGGTTGCGTATACTAAGAGCTAAAACTTTTATTTCATACACTTTTTCGTGATAATTCTGAGAAGGGTAGTTATAAGCCACACACTCTGAAAACGCGCTCTTTGCATTACAGCCTCTTGCAACGGAAAATCGTACGAAAACTAAATTTTGTATTTGTGTTAGGTACTTTTTGGGGATGTGACACGAAGATTGGTGACGACTTTCTCTTATTTTTAAGGGGAGGCTAACTTTTATTTGGGCATAGGAAGTTATGTGAATTATACATGAGATTTTTTTATAGGTTGATCCTAATATATTTCATAAACAAGTAATGTAACTATTTTAGGGAACTGTATTATTAATCATCTATTCTTAAATATGCGCACATACCAGTTCAAAATATAGAATGCCGGAGATTTCGGAGTCAACTCACATTCGAAGTTTTTTTCATCAAAGTCATGACTGCCGCAGCGGGTAGAATTGGTTGCGGCTTGAGTGATATAAAATATCACCGTTTTTGAAGTCGAATTTAAATTAATAAAACTGCAGAGACAAGCATCGGCAGAAATAAACACCCCTCCCCCTAACCATAATATTATTGTTTGTATTAACATAGCGGCCAGTTTAGTCGCGTTTTATTACCTTTGTTGACTGCATTTAAAAATAATAGAAGTTTCAATACGCATGTTGACTTGTAGAAAGTTGTTAAGCTTATTTAATTGTTTTAAATAATATTATTATTTTCTTTAAATTCCCTTAAGCGATTTTTTACTTGCAAAGACATATTTTTACTTTGTCACCCCTCAGTTGACGGCACCCGGGGCGGCCCGCACCCCCCGCACCCCCCTTCCTACGCCACTGAGTAAACTATTATTACACCAGTCATGCATCACACAAGTTCAGACCTACCTACCTACCTCTCCATCTCTCTCCCTCTCCCCCCCTCCCTCCCTCTCTCTCTCTATACATACATATATATATATATGCACTGCTAGTCTTCAAGGAACTTGTAGGACGACAGTGGTCAACCAGAGCAAGAAATAGGAATGACTGGGAAGTCTTAAGAAGACAAGTGAACAGTGACTGAAACCAGTGCATATGCGACCGAAGTCTTACGAAGACAAGTGTATAGGACCGTAACAAGTGTAAGGACGTAAACTACAATGAAGTGCACAATGACTCAGACTAATGTAAGTGGACAAAGACCAGGAATTGCAAAAAAGCCCAAGAGCACAAATATCCCTCATGTGGAATAGCTCACCACATGTAGGTGTATTCGAGCTTACCCTCTTCGAGGAGGCCATTGCCCTTAACGGGACATTTAGGTTAATCATTTCATTTCACTGCTAGTCTGCAAAGCAAGCTCAGTCCCCCTCAATCTTCTGTGGAGTTCAAAGGTGATTCAGAGACTAGTGCTTCTTTAAGTACCTAGTAATAACTTGAAAAAGTGTGTGGAAATGGATAAGAAGTACATACAGACACAGAGCTGCAACCCATTTGATATTAAAGGGCACAAGAGCAGAAGAAAACAATTAAGGAGGGTGTTGCCATGGATGACAGAAAAACTACCACATGTGAATAGTGAACAAATGATTTGTGACAACTGCAGGAAGAAATTAAAATGACTGATGATGTTCCCGAGGAAGAACCGAGCACATCAGTTGATGAAGAAAAACTGATATCGAATTGGACGCATACAGTACTGACTCTGCTATACGGTCATTAAATGCTAGTCTGGGTAGTGTCGGTGCATCACCCATCAAGAAGAAGAGACTGAAGGAAGAGCTATACTGCAAAAAGAAAGCTACTAAAATTGTGAAAGCTGTAAAAGAGAAGATATTTCACATTCTAGCTGAAGAAACCGTGCCTGACAATGATGGTTGTGATGCCATACTGCAAGAACTGAAAGAAAAGTTTGAAGACACTATTGACAAAAGTGAAAAGTTACAATTTTGACCATCCTTCCTAAAGACTGGAGTATCAGAATAATACAGCTCGAATTTCCTAGTGCAAGTAACTACATGATACGTAAAGCTAAGGAATTAGTAAGAGACCGTGGGGATTTTGTCTACACCAAATCCTAAACCAGGAAGGAGTTTGGATCCAGAGGTTGTCAACACTGTGAAGAACTTCTACTGCAATGATGATATCAGCAGAATTATGCTTGGCAAGAAAGATTTTGTGAGTGTTAGAATGGGTGCTACAAAAGAACACATGCAAAAGAGGATAATTTTAAACAACCTTGCAGAAGTGTATGTTCATTTCAAACAGTCTTATCCTGGTGTGAAGATTGGTTTTTTTCAAAATTTGCCTCACTGCGACCTAAACATTGTGTTTTTGTTGGAGCGGGCTATGCTATTGCTTACACTCATATACTTTATACTCGCTTTGCTCATTGGGGGCGAGGTTCTCGGGAAAGGTTTTTTAAAAGATCTATGGGAGATAGATTTAGTCTGCTGTATTGGCTATTACCTTATTTCTAAACTTTCAGAGCCCTATGTGAACACTATTTGATAATACCGTTGCCATGGAAACTGAGCTCTTTTTCAGGGGGGTTTTAGGGCTAGAAATTAAAAAATTAACTTTTTGGAATTTTCCTGTGGTTTACAGCCTGAAAGCTATATGTGTACCAAATTTCAAGTTTCTAGCTTATCTGGAAGTGGACAAACATAAATGTCAGTGAGCCGACCCGAGCCTTTTTTGGGGGGTTTTTAGGGCTACAAATTAAAAAAAAAAACTTTTTGGAATCTTCCTGTGGTTTACAGCCTAAAATTTAAAAAGCCTAAAAGTATATCAAATTTCAAGTTTCTGGCTCATCTGGAAGTGGTCAAACATTAATGTCAGTGAGCCGAGCCAAGCCCTTTTTCGGGGGGCTAAAAATAAAGAAATAACCTTTTTGGAATTTTTATGTGGTTTACAGCCTAAACACTATAGGTGTACCAAATTTCAAGTTTCTAGCTCATCTGAAAGTGGGCAAACATTAATGTCAGTGAGTGAGTGAGTGAGTCAGCCATGTAGCTTTATAAATTATAGGGATATTTTTTTCTCCTGTTCCCAAAGCCATCCCAAAATGAAATTTGTACCAAAGATAGAATGCATTTAACTGCCTAACATTTCCTTTCCTTAATAATATTAAAGATACAGTTTCTTAGATACTCAAGGTCAAAGGTTACACCTTTTAACCTTGGAATGAAAAAATTAATATTTTGAAATGCAACTATTTTTAATGGAAACTATGTACCTATAGCTTCAAAATGAGACCAACATGAAGGTTTTACCTCAATTAGAAGTAAAGTTATGATTTATTTTTGTAGAGCATGCAAGGGAACATTTTACAATTTTTATCATGTTTGCAACCCTGCTGTAAGAATATCGTAAATCACTGAGGGGTAAAATTTTGCGTGTGTGTACAACTTCATGTATTTTAACTTCTTGCCGAATTTCATGTAAATCTGAGATGGTCAGGTTGGAAAGTACACTTTATTGTGATGATTTGGCATGGAATTACCCTATTAAAGTCTTTTACTTCTAGCCTTGTTTGAGAATTTGCCTCTAGGTCATGTCTTTCAGGGGCACTCATAATCACAATGTTTGTGTGGTTGTTTTTTTCCATGAATGACTTGACACTATTTAGGCCTATTTCGCAGGTATTTGTAGAAATGCTGTTTGTGCCTCCCCACACGATTACTGCATCCTTTTTTGACATTGTTGATAGGTCGTCGCGTCCAGCCTGGGTGACGGTTTCCAGTGGGGCCCAGGGAGAACTAGGCCATATACGTCTAGCTTTCAATTCCGCAGCATAATTTCTGGCGTGGCTATCGCCAGTCACATTCACTCTCATTTTTGCTGGATCTGAGGGCTTTCTGAGTGGGTGGATGTTTGTTTTTTCCGGCTCACTTTCCTTTTGCAGAGGAAGGAATCTGTTCTTCGTCTCAATATGAGGTAATGTTTGGAAAGTTGATTTAACATTTGTGTTGCGTCTGCGGTCACGTTCTAGACCATGGAGCTGCATTGACGGGGTTTCTGTTTTGTGCTGTGGCTAAGCCTGTTTCGGCTGCGTATGCGTTCATCCTGGATGATCCTGATTATTTCCCAGGCCGTTTTTAGCTCTTTGGTCTATTGGATAAGCTCTCTGTTCAATGTTTCACAACTTCTACATGAGTTTCTGTTCTGGAAGTTGAATCTATCGTGAAATGTTGGTCCTCTAGCTGCATTGTTTATTATATAAGGCGTCATCTTGTGATACCAGTCTACTAGTCTACTTTTCACAGTTGTTTCTTATCACGATTTATTCACTGCTTTACTTTTCCTATACCACTGAAACTAATCCGCAATGCAGATATTTGACCAAAATTACTCCATCCACTTCTTCCGATCTCTATGGCAGGTGATCTCTCAGCTGGCTAACGGATTTCAAGATGGCTCCAAAAAAGCTTACCAGAGCGTTGTATATTCAAAACTCCGATTATTACTTCAGTGTTGAGATCTTCGTTTCACCAATTCGTACAGACGTGCATTGCACCTTTCTGCGTTTTCTGATTAATAATCCACCTTAGTAACAACTCCATGTAAATAAAATTACTAATCAAAAGCGAAGAGCCTAGTCCTTTACCACCACGCAACCGGAACCGGAAACTAGGCACCATAGTACTAAACTTTTAGGCTTGGGGGTAAGGGGTGTTAATGACAGCCAGTGACCTTGATGTCTTTTTTCTAGCATCCGCCGTAATACAAACTCTATATCCATTATTATTATTAAGTCATCATCATTATTATTCAAAATATTATCATGATAAATTTTATGATTATGATTATTGTGATTATTATTATTATTATTATTATTATTATTATTATTATTATTATTATTTTTAATATTATTTTCTAATGCACTGTCCATTGGATGCATAGATAGCATGTGTAGTAGCATGATATCGAGTAGTTGGTGATCTCATGGCCACTTTCACTTCGAGGAATATTGATTGTATTACAGTGTTTCATGTTACAAAATATGCATTATGCAGCGACCTTGGTTTTAACACTCTACAATGGCCAGACTTCGTTTTAGCAATCCAACATAGATTCAATCCTTGAATGTAGTTTAAAAGCCATGACTTTAAACTTCCACTTCATCTTCGTTTTTGCAATCCAGTGTATATGTTCCTATAACTAAAACGTTAGTTAATGGAACCAAAGTTTGGAACGTTTAATGTTTACAAAATAAAATTGACTATATATCTATTATTCTTAATGAGTTAGAAGTACATGTCTTTTGTGCTGCAGAGCATTGGCTGAAATATGAAGAAATTAATGTTATTAAAATATAGTGGTATTAATCAGAGGCAAGAGCCAGATGTGCGTGAGGGGAAGTGATGGATGTGGGAGGAAGCATGGAGAGGGATAAGATTGTTGAACTGCACTAGTGAGAGGAGAAGTGATTGTAACAAGGTCTCTTGTTTCTTATGCTATTTTTTTATTGATATTTTGTTATTGTTCTTTAGTGCTAACAACTCGATTCTTACAGATATTGTTACAGCAAGACACAGAATGACAAACACATCCTTTCGTGTCCAACCAGTCACTGCCTTGTTGATTCTGTCTTCTTGTTCACTTCACTAGATTACAGTGCACCAACATAAGAAACAGTTGTTACCAACATAGGCTATGTTTTTACATTATTCTCAACACACTCCCTTAATGTAAAAACCCAAAAAATATTTCAAAAATACTCTTACATAACGAATCATCAAAAAAATACAATTTAACAGATAACATTGGTCAGTTCGTAGTTGAATCAGACCTTTAGATTTCAAAAAAATCACTTAGGCGTTTAAACCATTGCTGGGACGCCTGTTTGAGTCCATAGATGGCTTTTTTCAGTCTGCATATCTTTCCAGGTATCTTCATGTCTTCAGGTAGACACATGTATATCTCATCATGAAGTTCACCATACAGGAATGCTGACTTGATGTCAAATGTAGTTATGTTGAGATTTTCAGATGGTGCTACAGCCAGCAACACCCTCAGAGAATTGGATTGAACAACTGAGCTAAAAGTATATTCAAAGTCCAAATATTCTTTCTGTTGACAACCACGTGCAACTAATCTTGCTTTGTGTCATCCATTGTCTTTTATCTTGAGTAACCAAAAACTTGTAACAATTTATTTTCCAGAAGCCTCCTTTTCATCAACAATATCCCATGTATCATTTCTTATGATATTTTCTCTTTCTTCTTTGAGAGCTGCATTCCATTTACTTTTATCATGGCTATTCATGCACTCTTCATATGTGAAAGTATTCAGAGCACTTGAATTCTGGCTGGCATTCTTCTTTCACGAATCTCAGGATTATCTTCATCTTCACTCGAGCTGTTATCATCTTCGAATGTATTTTCTACTTTTTGTCTTTCTAGATTTTCTTGCTTTGGTTGTTCTTTTTGTTCGTTTTCCTGCTGTTTTTCTTCATCTAGGTCAAAAATTTTGATATTAGCTCTTGAGTAATCAGCATCTTGGTGTTCTGCTTCAAAGATGTTTGTTGCATGTACATCTCTTGAAAAATAGATTTCTCTTTTCTTTGGATTCCAAATCCTGTAGCCATTATCAGAGTAGCCTACAAATATACCTTTTTGACCTCTGTCTGCCAATTTCTTCAGCGGACCCAAAACTTTTGTGTACACCACAGACCCAAAAACCAGCAGTCTTGACAGATCTGGTTTGTTGTTATACCACATTTCAGCTGGGGTGACATTAGTAGTTGATGACGGGCTTCTGTTTATTAAATACACTGCTGTTTCTGCAGCGAAACCCCACATTTTATTACTCACTTTGCTATCATGCAGCATGGCTCTCACTTTATTCATAATTGTGAGATTTAGGCGTTCAGACTTGCCATTTAATTGTGGACTGTGTGGGACAGTGCAATCCAGGACAATCCCTCTTTCTTTGCACCAATTATTGAGATTATTGCTGCAGTACTCTCCGGCATTGTCACACCTAATCTTTTCAACTCTCAGATTATTAAAATATGCTTCAGCTTCTACAACAAATTGTTTGATATAATTTCCTGCCTATGATTTATGATGAAGCAAGAAGACTCTTGTAAAATGAGTGTAATCATCCATTACTTTCAGAACATACTCTTCATTATTGTAGGTGGGCGGATCAATTTTTCCACAAACATCTGTGTGAAGCAATTGGAGAGGTCTTGAAGCTCTTTGTTGAATTGTGTTGAAAGGTTTCCTTGTTTGTTTGGCAATAACACATGACTCACAAAATGTGTCAGTGTTACAATTTTCAATTGATTTTGTCACTCCGTTACACAAAGTTGGAATTTTCTTGAGATCTTTAAAATTAATATGACCCAACTTCTTGTGCCATTCAGATGCCTGAGTCGCTAAAGCTTCTTGATTATTATTATCATCATTGTTGTTAATATCCACTTCATAGAGTCCATTTTTATTCTTCTTTCCTTCAAGTGACAAGACACCTTTAATTTCCATGTTTTGTACATTTTGATACATTTTGACAGTGTCTTTGTCAAATAACACAACACCACTTTTTCTGTGATTACATTTACAGACATAAGATTCTTGCTCAAGTCTCGAACAAAGGTAACATTGGTCAGCAGCACTTTTTCTGAGTCTATGTTACCCTGTAGATCAGCTTGCAGTGTTGTCCTTTTTTGGCCACATTAATAGTTTGCTTTTCTATCCTCCTGGTGTCGGACAATAATTTTTTCTCTTTGGTAAGGTGAGAATTACATCCACTGTCAACAACAAAAACAGAGTCAACTTCACCATGTGAATTTACTTTTTCAGACATAGGACTTTCCACAAAAAAGGTAGCTTTATGACTGTTATTATTGTTATTCTGGTTGCTGTTAAAATTTCCATTATTTCTTCCTTGTGAAAAGTTGCCAGGATTAAATCTGCATTTTGAGGAAGGATGAGTTCTCTTCTTACACCAGGGACATACTGGCAGGGGACCATTTTTGAAGTAACATTCTCCATTGTGTGTGTTGGAGCAGGTGTAACAACTTGGAGCTTTTTGATTCTTGTTGTCTTGATTTTGAGGGCAAGAACTGATGTAATGAGGACCACCACATTTGAAACACTTCACATTGTTTTCTTGTTATTTGAATAATTTTGTTGTTTACTTTTGCGATTGTTATTGTAATTACAAGTAGCTTTAAAGACCACTTTGGGGTCTTCTTGTGTGCCCTTAATCTTTTCCTCTTCCACGAGTAATCTTGATTTTAGATTTTCAAGTTTTCTTTCTGCTTTGGGTGTGGAAAAATGACGATATTCTTCTGGTAATGCCAGAATCAGTCTGGTCATTATCATATCTTTGTCAATATCAACATCCAGACCATTCAAACGAAAAGCTATATTCTGAAGGGCTGAAATATTTGTCATCATATTTTCCGACTCGATATATTTAAAACTGAAAAATTCACTCATGAGTTGATTGTTTTCTTATGTTACATTATTGTATTACTTCATTCATTGGTACCATAATACGCTGAATATTCTTGTGATAAATGCGGATGTGTGCCTCGCTGCAGCCCCGTACAGCGGAATAAAGACGCTGGTTACTACCAACCAATGCATATTCTCAGAGCTTCATGTTGTTATTTATTAAGAGGTCAGGAATTACTAATCTGACATAAAATGAAGTAAAATTCAATTCTGTAATTTAATTGTCATCAATTTTCATAAAATAAATAGTCATTATACAACAGCACTTAATGTATAATCAAACATATGGGAACATTTGTTTCCATGCAGATGCCACCTGTCCATGGCAACTGAAGGAGGCTTTATAAGCTGTCCTTCATTAAGGACGCTATAAGAAAGAACCGAGAATTTTATTTTGCATTTGAAGAAGGTGCCTTCTTTTTACCCTCCTTTACTAAGGAAGGTTTCAGGAGGAGTTGAAGGCTTGTTCCTGAATTCCGCCCTAGGATTGCCAAACAAAGGCCTAAACACAAGGTACTAGTGCTAGGGGACAGCCATGCTAGAGGAATAAGTGAGGAAATAAAAGCAAATCTGAACAAATCTTTCGATGTGACAGGCTTTGTAAAACCAGGTGCAAGAGCAGAGGCAGTAGTCCAAACTGCACCAAAAATTATAAGAAATATTAAATATACTGATGTGACCGTAGTGTGTGGAGGTGCCAATGATATAAATCATAACAAATCTAGCGATGGCCTCAGTAATCTCAAAATGTTTGTTAGCAGGCATGTTAACACAAATATCTTAATAATCAGTGCACCAAAGCGACATGACCTTCCTGAATCTTCTGTTATTAATAAAGAGATTACAGTATTCAATAGGAAACTCAACAAAATTATGAAATCCCAGGGACACGTGAAAGTTATCAATGTGAACCTGAATAGACAAAGTTATACTTGTCATGGACTTCACTTAAATAGGAGGGGCAAGGAAGTCATTGGGAAGGAAATAGCTGAGAAAATAAGTGAAATTCTGTGTGGTACAGTAAGCACAAGTAGGATAGTACTGAAATGGATGTCCGAAGATGTGAACAATCTACAAGAAGCAAGTGTGCAATACGAAAAAGATAAGGAAAGCAATACGGTATCTGGAACTCAGGCAACTGAAAACAGGGTACCAGCTCAGAGAACCCCATCCCAGGAAACTGAAAAGACGACACCAATGGAAGAAACGCTACAAGACAGCAGTTGTAATCATGAAAATAAGGAGCTTGAATCGCAGTCATCTGGTAGAACTGCAAAAAGGGCAAGAAGACCACCAGCAAAATTAGTTGTAGATTTTTTGTAAATAATTCTTCAATGTGCAATACAATAGTGGACACAGATAATAGCAACAGCAGTGCAGTCAACACCAATGTGAACAAGATGGGAAAGTTAAACAAAATAAACATTACGAAACCTATTAGAGTAGCAACTTGGAATGCTCGGGACAAAATTTGCTCTTCATAATATATTATGATGACATTAATTTAAAAATAATGTACCTGAACATCCAAGGCCTAAAAGATAAGGAACTAGATTTGAGTCATTTTGCTTCTGAAAATAACTGTGATGTAATCTGTCTCAGTGAGCATTGGTATAACGAACTTGCATTATCCTGTGCCTATATAGAAGATTATAGTCTGCTCAATAGCTACTGTAGGAAACAACACATCAGAGGGGGAGTTGCAATTTATGTTAGTGATTCATTGAACCTATTAGGCCTACATACTAGATTAGATTTAAATTTTTTATGTAGGCTATAGAGCAACATTTTGAAGCAACAGGCATAGTTATTAATAACACTAAAGTAATAGTAGTGTCTCTATATAGATCTCCTATGGGTAATTGTAATATATTCTTAGAAAAGCTAGAGGATCTACTAAATTTTCTTAGTAATCCTATATATAAAAAATACAAATTATTGATTGGTGGTGATATAAATTCTGAATTTGATGTGACAACAGATGAGAATAGTGTTAAGGAACTCATTAATATATTAAGACAGTATGATATGAAATACACCAATTCTATACCTACCAGAGGCTTAGCATGCTTAGACAATATCTTCATAAATTTCTATTCTGAACATGTAAAAGATTTTACTTTATCAGACCATAAGTCAATTTTCTTAAGCTTCAGCATGCATTCAATGAGCAAATTGAATATCAATAGTAATAATGACTCAAAGATAGTGATTACTAGACCATTGAACAAAGTTAAAATATCCAATCTGAAAGAATCCTTAGCCTCCTTTGAATGGCATATTCATCTCTATAGACCTGCTCACTTAGGTAGCCTGAGCTCTGCAACTACATTTAATAGATTTTTCAATACTTTTATGCATCTCTTTGATTATTGCATTCCAAAAAGAAAATGTAAAGTTAATTGTACTAAATTTAAAAGAATGGGCAAAAAATCAAATAATCAATGGTACACTCCACAGCTGGCAATTATGAGAAAGAATGTCTTGTCATTGTTGAGTGTACACAAGAGTCTTGGGACAGATACTTCTAAACTGGCCTTTGTTAATATTAGGAATATGTATAAAGTGGCAATGCAGGAAGCCAAAAAGTTTTATAATTCAAAAATCATCAAAACATCAAGCAATAGTTGTAAAGCAGCATGGGATATTATAAACAAACTTTCCAAACCCAGGGTAACAGGTAATTTAACAGTTAGTCTTGATGATTTTAATGACTATTTCTTAACAGTGGCGGCTATTCAGGGGAAGTAGGTGAAGTAGCACTTCACCAGTATTTTTCCTTTACAATACGTATTTTTAAAGTTTATTTTCAATATCACGAATGTTGGTTTTTACTATAAATGTATCTGTAGTTTTGAATTGCCCGCCACGCCATCACCTGGTGTCAAAGCTAGGAGACACTGAGATCCTGCAAGCGACAGAGTGTTTCAAGTCGGCCGTGGCGAAGGTGAACTGGAAACCACTCCCTCCGTTGCATGGGTAGTCTGTTGCACTAAAAATGATTGGAAAGCAGCAGTTTTCTTGCTTAAACCACAGCCTCGTGGTTACGGGAACAGACTACCCATGAAGCAGTCCCTCTTGTTCAGGCATTTTCTTCGCCAGTACAAGAATCTCCAGACAGTTGTGCTCTTCCTTTGTGCACTTCTACTGCACAACTGTCTGAGATTTGATCATACGAATGTTTCCGATCAGGGGACTCCTTATTTCCGATGTCCTCCCAAATCTCTCCTCTCTTTTAGCTAATTTGATGCAGTTTTGGCGCTAAACTGCAGGTGCAGTTGTCATGTTTGTCTTATTTCTTGATTTGTGTGATTGTAATTTCGCTTATTGTTAGTAGTTCGGGAGCTAAATGCAGTTACAAGTGTTTGTCTTCATTATTGATATTTCCGACTTCCATCTGTGAGTAATTTTCCGTAATATTAAGTAAGCTATGTATAAATTTAAAATTATACTTATTTAGGTTATACGCCCTCATTCATTATTAATTTCTAAGTATAGATTTTATGCCACAATGTCACCTTTGTTTATTTGTGACTTGTGTGATTTATAAGACATTTAAAAGAAGATTCAATTTAAATATACATATTTCTAGTGTTCATCCAGAAAGAAACATTAGTGTGTCATCTAAAAAAAAAATTGCGTCTTTCCGACCCTAGCAAGCATAATAACTTATAAGATAAACAACAGTAATTGGTCGATTGCTAAAGATTATTAGTCAATACCAAGTCCACATTGCATGAATGGAATATTCTGAATAATCTGATTAGGAGAATAATAATTAAGACATAGGTGAATTCCGTTATTAACGTAAGCATGTGGCAGTTTTTTTCTCTTCACCTAATTTTCCGGCCATGAGCCGCCACTGATTCTTAAACTCTGTTATTGGAATCAGTAACTCTATTGTTAGACCATCAATCAATGCTACTGATTTACTTAATGAATTCCAAGCGGTGCCTGTCATTCACCCACAACAAAGTTTTATGTTTACTGAAGTAACTCCAGACTTAATTATAAACATAGTCCAAAAATTTAAGCCATCTGACTGTGTTGATATATCCTGTAACTTGGTTAAAGAGCTAATTCATAGCATTGTCCACCATTTGACCTATTGTATAAATAAATGTATAATTGAAGGATTCTTTCCCCAGGAGCTTAAAATATCTAGGGTTGCTCCGGTTTAATAAAAAGGCAATAAAGATTCCCCTTCGAATTACAGACCGATTTCTATTATCCCAGTTTTTCCCAAGATCTTTGAATATGTCATTTACTATCAGTTATCAAGGTATTTTGATAACAACAACGTGTTAAGTAAATATCAATATGGCTTCAGGAAAAGCAGATCGACCATTGATGCCATTGATGATCTAGTGAGATGTATCTATAAAGTATTTGAAGACAAAGGTATTGCTCAGGCCACATTCTGTGACCTAAGCAAGTCCTTTGACTGTGTCGATCATGATGTACGAGGGGGGACCCAAAAATAACCGGAATCAAACTGTTGCGGGCGAATGCTTTCTAGTTACGAGTTGTGCTGTTAGGTGGTGTTATTTGGGGGTCTCCCGCGACCGTTAGTGAGCTGGCGTAAGTCTGAGTTAAGTGGCTTGGTTGTGGTGCGCTGTTGTGTGCATCCGTGTTTCAACCCGTTGGCGATTGGTGAGATGCCCGACCACAAGGAACAAAGAGTGTGTGTGAAATTTTGTTTTCTGATAGGGAAAACTGTAGCCAAGACCGTTGGGATGCTTAGGCAATCCTTTCATGATGATCCTTTGGGGAAATCACAGGTCTAAGAGGGGTTTTTCCGTTTCAAATCTGGCAACATGTCAACTGAAGACATGCCACGCCCCGGGCGTCCTTCGACAGGAAGAAATTACGAAAACATTGCCAAAATCAAATGTGCAATTGATGAAGATCTTTTAAGAAAATTTGGATCATTCTGCACTTCAAGTCGTGGCAAACATTCACGCGGTTTTCTCTTTGGTCATCTCTGAGCAAGTGAGGAACAAATTTTGCAGACACCCGTCTCATGTTCAAACCTTCGGTTAAATTCGCTGGACCGTGCTCCATGACACGTTCGTTTCCTCAGAAATTTTGTCAATGTTCTTTCGACGATCTCGGCTGCAGTTTTCCCTAACAGAAAAAAATTCACACACACTCTTTGTTCCTTGTGGTCGGGCATCTCACCAATCGCCGACGGGTTGAAACACGAACGCACACAACAGTGCACCACAACGAAGCCACTTAACTCAGACTTACGCCAGCTCACTAACGGTCGTGGGAGACCCCAAATAACACCACCTAACAGCACAACTCGTAAAAAGAAACCATTCGCCCACAACAGTTCGATTCCGGTTATTTTTGGGTCCCCCCTCGTATTATTAAGTAAATTGGATTACTATGGCAAAAGAAATAATAGTTAAAATTTAATGAGGTCATACCTATTGAATCGTCAGCAAATTGTTACAGTAAATAAAATTAAATCTAAAGTTCCTAAAGTTAAAAAAGGAGTTCCCCAAGGTTCTGTCCTAGGACCATATTTCTTATTATGATTAATGACCTTCCAGCAGCTGTCGATACTCATTTTGTGTTATATGCTGATGACACAACTTTCATAAATGTTAGTAATGATCTTAGTACTCTCAAAGCTCTCACTGACAATACGATGATAGAAACTACCAACTGGTTCAGGGCAAATGGTTTCCTACTTAATGAAGATAAAACTCAAGATCTATATTTTAGTCTTAGTAACATGAACACACTGGCCTCAAATAACTCTTCTAGTGTTAAATTTCTTGGTATCTATGTCGACAATAAGTTAACATGGGAACAGCATATAACATATATTAGCAATAAACTTTCAAGAGTTATTTATTTGTTACGACACCTTAAATACTACATTCCAGATAATCACATTAGATCTTCATACTTCACATTTTTTCATAGTGTTATTGCATATGGAATAATACTCTGGGGAAACTCTTGTCATGTAAATAGAATTCTGTTACTACAGAAAAAAGCTATTAGAATTATCACTAATAGCTCACACAGGGAACACTGCAAACCTTTATTTCTACAACACAAAATATTAACAGTGATCAATCTATATATATTGTAACAAGGGCTCGTCGGGGTTCAAAATGAGAACACCGAGTTTATAATTGAAGGATGGAGGTTTCTTTATTTCCTACAACAATTGTCGATACAGCCAGAAAACTCCACACTATTTGCCAGTTCACTGTCCTGTTCAGTGCTCACTCTCACTGTGCTCAGTCCTAATTACAGCACTGTTCCGTTCGCACACCCTGTGCGGACTCCCAGTCGAGATGATTCCACGTCGCGCCGGTCAACTCCACGGTCCTCGCTGCCGCTGTATGATCCACCCGTCGCGCAGAGTTCCCCGGAACGGCACTGCCTCAGCCCAGATCAGCTCACCAGCTCTTCCGTTCACCCTTCTCTCCGGTCACTAGTTCCCCGTTGACTAGGTCTTCCGCTCGCGGGTCCCTCCGGTCACTGGCTCCTCAGCTCCCCAAGTCACACTCACTTGAGGCCACGCTGATCAGTCCTCTCCGTCCAGCTCACCCTCTGACGCTGACGCTCGCCGCTACTCACGGACTGCCTCCTGCTGACTCTGACTCTTCACGGACTCTCTCCCAACTCCGATTCACTGACTCTTCACACTGAACTCTTCACTGTACTGTCCTCCTTCACTGACTGCCCGGCTCGGCTGCTCGCACTCCTTATATAGCCTTAACGAAAGTTCCAGAGTCGAGATCTGGAAAGCTCCGCCCGCGCATGGTCTAGAATGTCCGCGCGGTGCGCCGTCAAGCCCTTAGCGCGTGGCTCCACCTCTGGCCCCTCCCACGAGCGCGCGCCGTCACTCACCGCGCCGTGCCAGGGAGTAGGCCGCACCCGTCGGCGCGCGGCTCCAATAGCCGTGCTGCTGTCACGCCCACTGGCGCTCGTCTGCCGCCCATCCACTAGGGGAGCGCGATCCCTCTAGACTCCGTCGTTCTAGTTCTTTCTGGCTTACTCCTCCTTCTATCAGTTTCTAGGCTTTTCTGGGCTTTGTCACAATATATATTTACTGTTTTATTTTACATAAAGAATAGACAGTCAGAGTTGCAGTATAGAAATAATATTCACTCCCACGATACTAGATTCAGTAGTCATATATACATTCCGTTCCAACGATTATCCGAATCTCTGAATAGTCATGAAATCATAGGACATAAACTGTTTAATAAACTATCTGTATCTACTCAACATACTCATATCATTGTATTTACAAAAAAATTGCATAATTGGTTAGTTTGTAACCATTTTTATACCTTGGATGAATACTTCAACTGCAATAGTGTAATTTAGCTTAAAATATGTGTTATTTGTAACTTAGAACTTAGTAATTTAGCTGTAGTTTTATATTAATTCTATTTTTAGATACGTATTAGACTTTGTCTATTGCTGTAATGGCCTAACGACAATTAAATTTATTTATTTATTATTACTATTATTAGTAGTAGTAGTTAAATCTAATCCTGACAAAATCAGTTCCCTGTTCTCTGCCATCTGTAGCTAAATATTTCAGGCAATGTATTGTACCACACATTAAAATGCATTACAATGCTGCTGTGTTGTGATGTCATGCTTTCCCAAGGTTGCATAAATCCCTCTCTATTTCAAGAAATATGTGCTGTGCTTTTGTTTTGGAGGAAACTGATAAATTATTTTAATTTGTTTGTTCATTTATGGTTACAAATAAAATTTGCAAGATAATACAGCACCACTAGTTTGTATAGTGAATAATAATAATAATAATATTAATAATAATAATAATAATAATTCTTTATTAGCTGTCAGAATACAATGTCCATAGCTTCGTCAGCCTTCTTAATTCTATAGGCATGATTTTGGTTATTACAATACATAATATACAATACATAAAATGACAAACTAATTAATAATTAATGACAGAATAATAATGACAGAATAGTTAATATACACATTTATAAATTTCTTATAATAAGTATTAATATATACATACGGTATTCAATATGTTATAAGAATGTCATATTTCCACAGAGTTAAGGAATACTTGTACATTGTAAAATAAATATTTTAGAAGTAGAGTTATTACTTGCTTTTTAAAATGATGAGTGTTTGGAACTTTAAGATTGTTAGGTAGTTTATTATACATAACAAAATCTATATGAGAAATGCTGTTCAAGCTCCTGGTACTTCTATGACAATGTAAATAAATATTATTAGCTCCTCTTGTCTGGTAGTGATGTATTATATGTATCCTTATTGTTGTAACCTGGCACTTAGTTTGTTTAATATTTTAAAATGAATCAAACTTAGCCAGTGTTCACTTGTATCTTCTGTCTTATATAAAATGTCCATGGTTCAAAGAAGTATACTATGCATTTCTAAGGCCATGGTGCGGTCCCGGTCACCCACACTCCTTGTCAAATCAGTTTGCACTCTGGTACTTACAGTTTGGAGTCTGAAGTTCGAGACCAGCCACGGTCTAGTCAGTGAGCCATGAGGTACTGCTTCATATCTCAGGGTATAATGTGGGAAATGTGGTTCTTAATCGTTCTAAAATAATTATTAATATATTTACTTAATTAACACTGGTTTATTTTAATTTGCAAGTCACTTAGTTCAACAGTATTGAAAATAAGCTTGATAAAATGTTCGGAAGACTCACTAGTTGATTTAGGATAATGCAGTATCCTATCTTATCAATTGCTCACGTGTGCTGATTGAATAATGCTTTGTCGCGGTTACTTGAGATTTATGTATACGTACAGTACTTACTTTACTCACTGATTTTAGATGGTGATCGCTATATTGCAGCGTCACCTCAATGGTATGCATAATAACACTGCGTTAAATGAAAAAGCTACAGATTTTATTGGGTAATAGCCCAATAAAATAAAATACTTATATATTATATATAAGTCAGTGCAAACACCCCGACAAGCACTCCACGTGCGCTGGCAAGCACTCCCGTGGGCTAGCAAGCACTGATTACCAATTCTCTGTGTCTTCTGCAACGGCCTATTTCAGCTAGTGTTCTCCCCACTCTATATTTAACAAATAGTATTTCATGTTACACTGTTTTTCCTTATTTCTAGTTTAAAACTTACTTCCTATTGGTTTTTAACTTCGAAGCCTCTAGATGCTTCGGAATCGCTTGCTTGTAAATTTCAGCTTTTATCTGTTCTGGCTATTGGACTTAGTTTCCAAGAACATCTATTGATTGCTTCTTTCCCATCTATTTTTCACAGAATTTGTCTTTCAGCAAGGCTTATACCCTATTGTACGCGTTTTGCTATGAAAGAACGTGCAACTCGGTATAATAGCCTGTCTGCAGTTTCTTGCTGTGAGTGAATAGGAAGCTAGCTCCTCTATTGATAATTTCCTAGAATACCGTCTGGGTTTAGCAAGGTTCTGAGTGAACTTCTATATCTCAGCCCTCATAATATTTCAATTTACTTATCATATTTTATTTTTACTGTAATTATTGCTTAGTGTATGCTTATTAATTCATTACAAGTTATTTATATTATTCCCTTGTTATTATTCTATTAATATCGAAACTAATATTGTTAATATATTCTTTATATTGGTTAATATCATAACCTTGGCTATAATATTTTTATAGGCATGGGTATGATTCCTTCATATGCCCAAAAATATTCGTGAAAACAAGCTGAATTTGCAAAGTTCTGCTTTTTGAATGAATGTTTTTCTTCTCCTTGCTAAATATTTTTCTTTGAGTACGCTGACATTGTTATGATTCTATAGTACAGTGACCCTTTCTTAGAGTGTAGTGGCTATAACCTTTATTCCTTTCTCTCCCCTTCTCTCTCTACCTGCTACACAAGTGACTGGCTAGGCATTGTATTATTATCTGACATTCATCATACCCAAATTGTAACATACAATCACACTGCATTCTTCAACCTTTCAACTCGCGTAATATTTGATTAACCTGTGTTATTATGTCATTGATGGACATTACTTATGCAATTTCAAATAGTAATAACACGACAAGAAATGAGTTTTACACCCTAAATTTACTAAAATAGTAAGAAGATTATTGAAATTAACACTATAATATTTAATAATAATAAAAGAATAAATGAATTGCATCATTGCATTAAATTGACCAATAAAAATACACAAAAAGAAAACACTATTACATTTAAGTAGCCTTTGACAACCTTCTGTTGGCTTTTAAAGGAACTAAATAACAATAATAATTCACCAGGGATTTAAGTCTGCGTGTCCTTCTTAGAAATTAATTCAACAGTAATATATTCGTGAACGGATTTATTTCTTCAACGTCCGTGTTATTATAATTAGTAGCACTTATATTTCGTCAACGGATATATTTGTTGATCGTCCATTTTGTTATTTATGTATCACACGTGATTACCCTTGTAGTCATACATACATAACAACATCCATATTTACAGTTTTTACATAATCATACCCTTTTATGAAGCCATATAGTTATGTCACCATACTGTTGTCATTTTAATATTCCTTATATTTACTTTTAACATTTATCATTGGAAACGTATATGCATAGGAATTAATTACTAATAATTATTAGGGAGTCATAATTAGTACATATATAAGTTAGGAAACCGTGCTATCCATCTTTTACTTTAGACCACTTATTTTATTTTTATTTTCTACCCACAACAATATTTATTGCCTCTTATATCCTCTGAGTTTGAAAACTCCACTTTTTTTTTTCAAGCAATTTGAAAATACCTCTAATCTTGTTAGAATGATAGTTAGTCTTATAATATAAACAAAGTTCAGTTAATTCGCGGTACACTCCCATATACTTGATAAATACTTCAAATAATAGTTCTTTTTGATTTTCAGTTAAAATCGTTATGCTGCCCATTTTCTCCTTTAAGATTTCTATAATCTTCGCCTCTTCGCTAATAATATGATCTCCGCCCTCAGTTTCGTTTGCAACTATTACCGATTTCATAGATTTATTCACAATAAGTGTTACTAAATTAATCTCGTAGTTTAATTCAACTGCTGGGACTTCCTGTCCTACCACATTATTGAATTCATTTTTCAACGCTGGGACTTCCTGCCCTACAACATTGTTTATGTTATTGTCTGTTGGGCTTTGTGCCTGCAACAGCAATTTTTTTTTTTTAGTAACCTCCATTTCTCCTTCTATCAATAAATTCTCAACTATGAAAAATTCGTCTTGAATTGCAACTTCTTCCGCAGAACAGCTTTCCTGATTAATGATATTATCTGTCAAGAAAGGGACTTCGATAACTTTATTATTATATCTAATTTGAAGATGATTCTCTCCGAAATCTAAAATGCTTTTGTGCTCTTGCATCATATCAGCTCCTAATATCAATGGATGGGCTAAATTCCTAACAACTAATAGGTAGATCTCGGTTTCCCATTCACCAATATTTATTGACACCATTATTTGTTTATCTATCTTGTAGCGAGCTTTACTAACGGCGGTGGTACAGTATAACGCTGGTACATTTAATTCTTGCATCCTGACCTTGTTATATTTAAATTCCTCATAACATTTAAAACTGCAGACACTAGCTGCAGACCCACTATCCAACATGATTTGTATCTTCATTTTGCCTATCTTAGCTTCGATTTGTGGGGGGGTTTAATATGCGTACTTTATCAGTAGGCCTATTAATAGTTAATTTGTTTTCATTGTTTTGGTTAGTTGCGAGCCTATTCCCGGATTGAACGGTCCCAAGATATGACGTATTATGACTCACTAATGCGTCATCTGTTAGTTTAAATTTGTTCTCGGCATGTCAACAGTCTGTTCCCCATTTACATCACTCGTGCTATTTGTATACTCACTGGCGTTTGGGTTCAATGGCTGAGTGGTATTTTGCTGATTTCCCCCGTTACAGGTATATCCTACATATTTCCCATCTATTATCTCTCCTCTCATCTGGCTAGTATTTCCACCCCTCTGTTCATATTCTGGGAATGCTATGTGATTAATGCTAGGCGGTGAATTCCTTGACCCATTTCTGTCGTTATTATTGCCGTTACGTAAACCTTGGTTCTGATTTTGCGTATTGCCTCTGTAACTATTATTATTATAGTTACGATCACTTCTACCGTTTTGATAGCTAGTTCCATGGGTTTGTCCTTGCCTTCCATAATTAGCATTTTGATTTTCCCTATTTCCTGAGTAATTATTGTTAGGCCTATCAATATTATACTGTTGGTTAGAACTCCTGCCTGCTCTGTTGTCAGTATAATTTTCATTTTTCATCCCTTGGGTGGACCTACTATTTATTTCGTCCTGAGGGTCTTTAGTGCTTCCCTCCTCAAATTCGGTAAGCAAACTAAGCGCTTCTGCAAAGGTCTTTGGCTTTGCGACAATTAAATGATTGTATATCTCTTGGCGGTAATGTTTGAAACTCAACTGCAAAATATCCTGCTCGTTTAGGGACAAATCGAGTGATTTCGCGATTTTAATGATGCGCATGAAATACTCGCCCATACTCGTCTTACTATTCTCCTTGTATTTTCCTGAATAGAGCTCGGTCATTGCTTTGTTGCGTCTACTAGAACTCCAGTACCGCTCCATAAATAATCTTTTGAAGTCAGAATAGCCTACCCCTTCAGATAATATAAAGTGAAACCAATCACGACATTTCCCGACTAAACCTCTTTGTATCACAATCATCTTATATTCTTCCGGAATTCCCTTCAATTTGAAATAGGTTTCCATCTCCGTAATAAACAAGTGAGGACTTGACTGATTATCATCACAAAATTTAGGCACTGCCCATTCTACTCCTAATATTTGATTTAATTGCAAGGGAATCGTATTAATTGCTGGTGAAACAGTATGGCTATTAATAACTACATCGCTTCGTGTTATGTCCGATTCGTTGCTGATACTAGGGGTCGGTGTCCTACCATTTACTGAATCATTGACAGGCAAAGATGCCATATTAGCAACATTAATTACTTGAGAGCAAGTCCCTCTGATATCAGCATCGCATCGTCCATTAGGCAAGTCACTTGTTATTGTTTTCACCTTGTCTGCTAAAGTGTTAATTTCCTTTGACAATTTCACTTCAACTTCCTTCACCCTACCTTGAAATTTGCTATTTAGTGCATCGAGGTCGCTAGAGAATGTTTTTACTAAGTGCCCCTCTACATTTTTATTCCTATCATACATCTCTTTTTGTAATGCACAATAATTTGCTTCAATCTTGTCATCAACTGGGGGTACGCCGTAGCGTAGTGGTTGAGGCGCTGCGCTACAAACCGGTAGGTCGCGGGTTCGATTCCCGATGAGGTCGTTGAGATTTTTCAATTGGCCTAATCCTTCTGGTGGCACTATGGCCCTGGGGTCGACTCAGCCTCTAACAGAAATGAGTACCAGGAGCAATCCTGGGGGTGAAGGCGGCCGGTGCGTAAGGCTGACAACCTTACCACCTTCATGTGCCGAATGTCCAAAATCTGGGAGCCTCAACCTCCTGGAACCCTCTGGGCCTCCATGGCCTGTATAGGGATGACTTTACTTTACTTTACTTGTCATCAACTATTTTAATATTAGTTATTATCTTTTTCTCTAATTCTTTATCCCTCTTTTCCAATTTTTCTCCTACTTCCTTCCTAGTAGTTTCTAATTTTGCTTCTACTTTATTAATTCTGTCATCAAATTTAGTATGGTTACCCCTAACCTCCTCTGTGAATTTATCTAGTCTGTCATTAGTTTTATTTATATCTTCAGATATTTTATTTACTGTCCCTACAACTTTTCTATTTTCATCTGATATTTGTTTAATGTCGCTTGTTACCTGTTCGAATTTATCATCCATTTTCTTTGAATTCTGCTTGTTGTCATTTGACATTTGTTCGAGTTTTTGTGAAGTTTGTCTATTGTCACTTGACATTTGTTCGATTTTTTTTGAAGTTTGTTTATTGTCACTTGACATTTGTTCGATTTTTTTTGAAGTTTGTTTATTGTCACTTGACATTTGTTCGATTTTTTTTGAAGTTTGTTTATTGTCACTTGACATTTGTTCAAATTTCCCTAGCAACGTGCTCATCATCTCAACCATAGAAAGTGTTGTTTGTCCTATGTTTTCATGTTCGTTACTGTTAGGCCTATCTACCTTTACGACCTCTACCTCTTCATTAATTTGTTGAGCTGATGGCTCCTCCCCAATTATATTATCCCTATCCATATCTGCAATTAATTCTTGATTCTCCTGCATTGTATTGTTTTCATTTAATTCTGCCTGCACTAGTTCACTGTTACTCAGTATATCCTGGCTATTCTGTGAATCTACCTGCTCCATTTCGCTATTCAGTACCTTTCCACTGCGCAATGTCGACATAACGGTTTATACATAAATAACCCTGTTCATTGCACTCACTTCACTATAAGAATGTGTCATGTACTTACCCTTTTGCATGCAACCTTTATACTCTCAATTTACACATTAAATGCCCTCTTATAATTACAAATGCAAATGTACCTTATTAAAATTTAATATAATATATTTGAAATTTTTTGGACTTATCAATCTTTGCTGCTCCGCTGCTGTCATTGGCATCTGCTTCTCTCATCTTTCTTCACTCTTCACTCTTCTCTCTTCGTTTCTTGGCCGTGCCCTCTCCTTGAAGATCGTTGCCCCGTAGCCTCGCGTTCCTCTGCGTAGTCTTGTAGTCGTCGCGTGTAGATCTGTAGATTCTTCTCCACACTCTCACGTTGTTTTAATTTGATAATTTTGGTGCTACGATGTTGCAGCTCCTATTTTTCGATAGCCCCTAAGTTGGTTGCGCCACTATGGTGCGGTCCCGGTCACCCTCACTCCTTGTCAAACCAGTTTGCACTCTGGTACTTACAGTTTGGAGTCTGAAGTTCGAGACCGGCCACGGTCTAGTCAGTGAGCCACGAGGTACTGCTTCATATCTCAGGGTATAATGTGGGAAATGTGGTTCTTAATCGTTCTAAAATAATTATTAATATATTTACTTAATTAACACTGGTTTATTTTAATTTGCAAGTCACTTAGTTCAACAGTATTGAAAATAAGCTTGATAAAATGTTCGGGAGACTCACTAGTTGATTTAGGATAATGCAGTATCCTATCTTATCAATTGCTCACGTGTGCTGATTGAATAATGCTTTGTCGCGGTTACTTGAGATTTATGTATACGTACAGTACTTACTTTACTCACTGATTTTAGATGGTGATCGCTATATTGCAGCGTCACCTCCATGGTATGCGTAATAACACTGCGTTAAATGAAAAAGCTACAGATTTTATTGGGTAATAGCCCAATAAAATAAAATACTTATATATTATATATAAGTCAGTGCAAACACCCCAACAAGCACTCCACGTGCGCTGGCAAGCACTCCCGTGGGCTAGCAAGCACTGATTACCAATTCTCTGTGTCTTCTGCAACGGACTATTTCAGCTAGTGTTCTCCCCACTCTATATTTAACAAATAGTATTTCATGTTACACTGTTTTTCCTTATTTCTAGTTTAAAACTTACTTCCTATTGGTTTTAACTTCGAAGCCTCTAGATGCTTCGGAATCGCTTGCTTGTAAATTTCAGCTTCTATCTGTTCTGGCTATTGGACTTAGTTTCCAAGAACATCCATTGATTGCTTCTTTCCCATCTATTTTTCACAGAATTTGTCTTTCAGCAAGGCTTATACCCTATTGTATGCGTTTTGCTATGAAAGAACGTGCAACTCGGTATAATAGCCTGTCTGCAGTTTCTTGCTGTGAGTGAATAGGAAGCTAGCTCCTCTATTGATAATTTCCTAGAATACTGTCTGGGTTTAGCAAGGTTCTGAGTGAACTTCTATATCTCAGCCCTCATAATATTTCAATTTACTTATCATATTTTATTTTTACTGTAATTATTGCTTAGTGTATGCTTAATAATTCATTAAAAGTTATTTACATTATTCCCTTGTTATTATTCTATTCATATCGAAACTAATATTGTTAATATATTCTTTATATTGGTTAATATCATAACCTTGGCTATAATATTTTTATAGGCATGGGTATGATTCCTTCAGCCAAACTCAAAGAATACAAAATACAACTGCAAAGTCAAATCTTATTCTCAAAATCTTAATCATAAAAACTTTACCAACAAAATGAAACATTTTGTAAGAAATACATAAATGTGAACATATCTACTGATATTATTTTATTTCTTTCTTTACAGTGACTAACAAAGATGAAAAAGCGGCCCCAACCAATAATCTAAAATGTACATAGTTATAGTTGAAAATTTAGGCCTATATATTTGAAGGGTGAATAAATTATTGATATATCTTACAACTGTAAACAAACATAACTTTACCATTTCTGGGCTGATGTAGTAAGGTGTTCCGAGTACTGTTTGAGCCTGTGCTCGAGTTGTCATCATTTTAGAAATTCCAAAATCACCAACTTTGATAGAGCTGTCTTTATTCAGAAACACATTGGCAGTCTTCAAATCCCTTGAAAATCGAAATAAAATTTATACACCACAATCCACAGTATAAACATTAAATTTTATAAATTATAGAAGATGTGGACAACTCTCATTTGTAATTTTATATTTACAAGGTGTTACATTATAAATCAGGCTACACATACTCCAATATGGTACAAGAAGTTGTAGAGCATTAAATTTGCTTCAAGAATATATGTTATTTTACTATTCATCTTCGTCCGTTCAAAAGTTAGAGCAATTTTAACTTTATGTGTAAATTCCGAGATTTTGCAGAAAAACTTAACTTTCATATTTTCCATTATTCCACTGCTCTAGCTCTAAATAAAAGTCAATAACTATGTATTTATATGTTTAAATAGTATGTAGGCCTACTATATATAAGTTGCACACAAAGAAATTATATGTATATATGTAGACCTATCTTATAATATATTTTCAAGTATATATGTAGATCTTAAAAAATAATATTTTTTCATGTCATTGAATACCATTTTTGATACCCCGAATCTAATGGAACCGCTTTGAGAGCTCCATCTCTCACCCCTACAGGAGTACAATGACTATATATGATGGAAATTTACAATTTATCGAGGATCGCTGAATCTTTATTGTTATTTAAGATCCATAATAACCCTCTACATAGACAATAATACTTGTATTCAATGTGTATAATATATAATGTACAGTTAATATATATTATATATATTTACCGTACATTTGCTCTTCAAAGGCATTAGGTTAGGGTGATTCCAGAGTCAACAACAATATGTACATAACTTTTTTATTAACACATTAACTCTTGGACAATGAGGATGAAGAAATCGACATTGATCCTCTCCCAGTCATCCGCAAAGATTTATCCTTTTTTTCTTTGGATGAAGAAGAAAACAAAGCAGAACCCACCCAACGACCAAGTTCCCATGACAAGCCAGGACCCTCACGCTCCAAGAGAGCCAGGAATTTATAACAATTATTACTGTTTAATTGTACTATAAGGTGTTAATATATTATTAAATTAAATGTATTATAGTTTTACAAAAACAACTATGAGTTAATGTGTTAGTAAAAAAAATTATGTACAAATTGTTGTTGACTCTGGAATCAGCCTACCCCAATGCCTTTGCGGAGCAAATGTACAGTTTATAATAAGAAGGTATTTTGGCTCCTAAATAACAATAAAGATTCAGCAATCCTCGATAAAATTGTCAATTTTCATCATTTATAGTCAATGTACCTCTGTAAGGGTGAGAGATGGAGCACTCAAAGTGGTTCCATTAATTTGGGGTGTCGAAAATAATATTCAATGACACCAAACAATATTATTTTTGAAGAACTACACATAGACTTGAAAATATATTACAGGGTCTTTATTATAAGTTGAGACGGGGCGACCGGTGTTTTCACTCTCCGCTACGGAGTCCGCATTAGCCGCGGGCGGCGCGCGCGCGGCTTCCCTGCTTAGAGTGTAGGCTATATAAAGTATTACATATCTTACCTTATAACATGTTGGAAGTGTCATCCTTCCTGTGTTATACAGGTATTGTATCTGTAAACCACATTCTGGCTGACGCGAGTGAGTTCTTCCACTGTAATGCCCCTAATTTCATTCGTAATGTTTTCTTTCAGCTCCTCCAATGTGTGAGGATTTGTTCGATAAACCTTATCTTTAAGAATGTGGTTTCCAGATACAATGCCTGTATAACACAGGAAGGACGACACTTCCAACATATGTTATAAGGTAAGATATGTAATACTTTATATAGCCTACACTCTAAGCAGGGAAGCCGGGATTCCGTAGCGGAGAGTGAAAACACCGGTCGCCCCGTCTCAACTTATAATAAAGACCCTGTATATATTACATATGACTTCTTTATGTAAATGTATATATAGTACCGGTACATACTATTTATACATATACTGGCTTTATAGAGTTAGAGCAGTGGAATAACGGAAAATACGAAAGTTAAGTTTTTCTGCAAATAAAAATAATAATAAGTATTCTTGAAGCAAATATAATGCTCTACAACTTCCTTTCTCATGCATTTTCTATAGGGCAAAGGGTTGAACAGTTAGAAGGTGAAATAAGGCAAAAAACCTGAGGCAAAATATATATATTTTTAAAGATGAAGAGGTTTGCACCCCTGGTATTAAGCAGAATGATCCATTAAAATGTTGCAAACCCCTTCAGGAACTTTTGGAATAAGAATCAATAAACAATGAAACAAGATTTATAAATTCCTGGCTTGTAGCCTGTTTAAGTAAATGAATGTGAATATGAAAACACACTGTAAATTACATTTGACACTTTAAAGAATGAAAATATAATAAAAAACGAAATTGACTTAATGCACTTCACAGATTTCTTCTTGGTGTATTGTGGTACTGTTAAAATTTCTTGATGTAGACTAGTTAAAGTTGATAATGTAGCAATTGTTAGTTGAATATAATGGTTAGAAACTTGAATGTGACGCTTCAAACAACACATCTACAGTCACCTTACAATGCTCTCAGGCACATCCATCAAATGTTATGTATGGATGTGTATCGGTGCAATGCTCAACAATAATGTTGAATGTAGTTGCCTTACAATGCTCTCAAGCACACCCACCAAATGTTATATGTAGATGTGTGTCACTGCAATACTCGACGATAATGTTGCATGCAATCACCTTACAATGCTCTCAGGCACACCAACCAAATGTTATGTATGGATGTGTGTCACTGCAATGTTTGCCGATAATATGTAGGCCTATTGAGAATGTATTTGGAGGTTATGATGTGAATAGTTATCAACTTGGCAAATAATTTAACATTATGCTGGGATCACATGTCATTGAATTAAGCTTGACGATGAAGAAATAGTTGTAGTTATTGTGACCAACAGACCATAGGTTAATTGTAATGGCATAATGAAACACTATGAAGGATTGATAAGATGGCACAGCTAAACGTCTCTGAAAGGTAAAACGGTAGTCAATTACATATGTAATTAAATGTGAAATGAGCGGTAGAGGTCACGGGGTTGATGAGATTAATTGGTGACTCTAATTTCCATTCACATCGCACCCAGTCACATAGTGACGAGATTGAATGAGGGCTTCTAATGACAAAGCAAGCACAGGTGTTTATTTGTAGAAAGTAACTGTTGATTGATTGATTGTTGATAAAAATAATGATGGATGAATTGATTCTCTGGACACAATGTCTCATGGTTGTCGAAGACCACACGTGTTTGTAACAGTAATCTTAAATGAGTTTTGACATTATGTTTATATGTATAGATCATTTATGAAATGCACTGACCCTAGTAGCACACTTCGTTGGCCCAACGGAGGGATTTGGTTGGCATGGAAGGGATATGTTGGGAAAAGGTTGGTTGTAATTTCCTCGGTTGTGCCAACGCATTTATTGGTTGCTTCGCGCGCTCGCCCTACTGTAGGCGTTTCCAACCAATAGGGTTGTTGGCCCAACAATACATTTCGTTGGCTAAGCCTCCGTTGGCGTTACCAACCGACAGGATTGTTGGCCCAACAATACATTTCGTTGGAATATAATCGCATTTGTTAAAATAAAAAAGTGTTCAAATAACATTATAAGCGTTAAATTTTTATATCCTATAAAATAAAACAGTGTTAATTCATTAATTATTCGAGCTCTTTGTGCGCATTACATACTAAAAATTCACTTCTCCACCTCTTCCCACCAGTCTTTGGCAATTTCCGGCGTAGTTCGTAGGTCATCACGTATATTACAACGGTTATTCGCCATCTTGATATGTTGAAGAATCCTGAATGGTGTTTTTACTTCTATTAATATTAGGTAAGCCCTTTATTTGTTCTTTGATTATAACGTTATCTTTTTTACACAATACTGTATTATGAGTGTTGCATGAAATACAGCCTCTAAAAAATAAGTAGACCTATCATTTATAGGCTATTCTAAATTTACATTATAATTGAAGAGGTTGAGCTGTAAATTGCAAATTTATTTGTTTCAGATGATTTACTGAAAGCAAGGCAGAAGGAAATCAAAGCAGAGTTCACAAGATCAATTGGGATTTTCAAGATTTCAAACCTGCATATGGAGCATGCAGTTATGTGTCAGCAACAAGTAATTCGATTTATTATTAAAATGTAGCAATTTCATCCCCCAATTTCCTGTAGGCCTACTTATATGGGTATAAGTGCATGTTACCATAGGCCTATTAGTATTTCATGTAAATGCATGTTATGTAAATTTATGTAAGTCTTTCCACGTTATGCCCTCATTATATATTCTAAGAAATCCAGGGAATGTTGCCAGTAACATTTAAATATGATGTTAATCTTTATATTCTGATATAAGTTATAATGTGCACTCTTAGCCTTTAATTGCCGGTACTTTGATTAATTAATTTGTTATCCAGTAGTCTTGTGACTAGTTATGCCATCATTATTAAGCTCTATCCACAATGTGCAGTTGGCCGCTTGAGAGCTGCCCACAATATGCACTTAACATTGAGGTTAGGGAAACATTTTACGGTACAAATAATGGGAAGGAATCAATTTATAGTGCACAATATGTAGGCTATAATAAACACATCTTGCTTTTCATAGTAACCTAATCTATTTCTTTGCACTAGTAAATAATTTTCAATCTCGTAATATGTAACTTGCAGTTGGTAGTTGAAGATGAATTTCTCGACTGCCGAATACCAACTGCTGACTGCAACTGTACTTTGTGAATAGCGTACATTACTCACCACACGTTTTACTTTGACTACCAACTACAGACTGCCAACTGCACATTGTGGATAGAGCTTTAGGCCTACGTTAGTTATATAATCAACTCTACCAAGTAACTTGCATTCAATTTGCCTGTATAATTTAAAAACATAGTTCATGACAGGGTTAAAAAATGCATTTACATTATGTTTGAATAACCGTCTAAATCTGATTAGCTTAACTTGATTGCTAGAATGCTTTTCCATCAAATTGTTTCATCTATCCCTATAGGCCTATATGTGCACTTAATAGATTATGTTATTTAAAACATCTTTACCAAATCATGTAAAATCTCTTCAAATTTCTAAAGAATTCTATCTGTTCTATTCTTAATTTAGGCCTACATTCAGTCACAATTTTGGTTATAACCCCAATAGGCTACAGTTTGTAGAATTAAATTTAAAATTAAGTCTAAAATGTTGTGTGTAGGCCTAATCAATTTCGCTAATGATCCTAACATCAGCCTTTGTAAAAGTAAAATATTACTAGATTATGGAATAAAATGGGAATAATGGAACTTTGCGCCCCTTGCGTTCCCCTTTCCACTCGCCTGGCCGCTTCCCGCTTGCCACCTGCCCCGCTTCCCCACAGGTCATGGCGTCATACCTGTAGCCGCTGTTCAACGCCGGTAATGCGTAATTGCGATTGGCATGTCACCTAATATTTCACAATAAAAATAAAATACCCTTGCACCTGGCATTCAACCCAATTCTGTACTAATTCCATCCTACTATCCCCCACAAATCCTACTTCCCTTAAATCTATCCTAATATTTTCCTTCCACCTACGTCTAAGTCTTCCAAGTGGTCATTTCCCTTTGGGTCTCCCACTCAGCATTTTTGAGATGTCTTTCCTCCCCCCATACGCACAACATGTTTAGCCCGTTTCATTCCCTGTGATTTAATTTCCCTTACTATATCTGGTGGCGAGTACAGATTATGAAGCTCGTCGTTATGCAGTTTCCTCCAGTCCCCATTTTCATCTCTCCCATAGGCCTAAATATTTTCCTAAGCATTCTGTTTTTGAACACACTCAGATTATGTTACAAACTGTATCTTACAATCAAAATTGTAATTGAATGTAAATTAAGAATATATTAGATAGAATTATTTAGAAATTTTGAAGAGATTTTACACAAATTGTTAAAGCTTTTTTTAGCCTATAAGCTAATTTATTAAGTGCATAGGCCAATAGGAATAGATGGAACAGCATTTTAGAAATAAAGCTCTTACAGGTTAAGCTAATCAGATTAGACTGTTTTTTAAACACAATGTAAATACCCCTTTTAACCCTATTATGAACTATGTTTTTAAATTATACAGGCAAATAGAATGGAAGTTACTTGATAGAGTTGATTATATTTCTAACGTATAGGCCTAATAATGGTGATGCTATAACTGGTCACAAGACAGCTGGATAACAAATTAAGTAATTACAGTAGGCTAAAAGATTGCACATTGTTACTTATATGAGAATATAAAGATTAACACCATATAATATTGTAAACGTTAATGGTAACATTCTTGGATTTCCTAGACTATATTGAGGGCATAAGGTGGAAAGATCAACTTACATAAATCAACTATTCTCACATTGCATAAAAATGAAGTTTATTAATACATGTTATGTAATTCATAATATATATATATATATCTGACTTATCCATAACTTGTAAAGCAGCAATAACAATAAACTATTCATTATTCATTTCTCTGAATTTTATTTAGCCTACAGCCAAGATTATTTCCTTATGTTATGGGTCATTCCATATGAAATCATTCAAATTTTTAAAAAATGGTTGCATGACCATTTTAGAAAAAAATTATTTTTTGTATATGAGTTCATACATGTTTCAAGATATCAAAACAAGTTTTCAAAAAAATCTTATGTTCTTGGTTTCCCAGGGGTGTCCATTTTTCAATCCTGGTGTAACACATTTTTTGCGAATATAGCTGATTACGAATATTTTCATAACTCAACAACCATAAGAGTTAGAAATTTGAATTATGAACCATTTTGTAACTATTGAAGCGTACTTTCAGAAATACTTTATTGTTTTCTTCAACACAAAATTTTTCATATGAAAATATGAGTTTGAAATTCGGGTAAATTTTTCCAAAAAAATCACTTTTTGGACCAAATTTTATATGAGAAGGAAGTGATTGTAAACGTTCAAATTTTTGTTAAGTTCAAACCTACATGTGATTTGTCAGTGAGGAAAAAAATCATGGTCTAAAAATACATCCCTTATTTCTAAACTGGCCTCGAATATTAGCGTTTTTCAGATTTTGACTACTTTTGGGCTTAAATATCTCTGGTGGGTACCCTTCAAAAAATCTGAAAAATTGCATAAAAGAAGCCTTTCATGTCCCTAACTCACAGTTAAAATTTCTATTTCTTGATTCAACTCCTATTAATTTTATAGAACTGAAATATCACACTTTTTAGGGTAGCGAATTTGGGAAAAACTACATACAACTCAACAACCATAAGAGTTACAAATATGAATTATGAATCATTTTATCACTATTGAAGCTTGCTTTCAGAAATAGTTTGTTTTCATCAACACAAAAATTTTCATATTAAAATATGTGTTTGAAATTCGGGTAAATTTTTCAAAAAAAAAAAAAAAATATTTTGGGCGAAATTTTATATGAGAAGGAAGTGATTGTAAACATTCAAAAACATTTTATGTGCAAACCTGCATGTGATTTGTATGTGGGGAAAAAATCAGGGTCTAAAAATACATCCCTTATTTCTAAACTGACCTCAAATATTATCGTTTTTCAGATTTTGACTATTTTTGGGCTTAAATATCTCTGATGGATAACCTTCAAAAGATCTGAAAAATTGCATAATAGAAGACTTTCATGTGCCTAACTCATAGTTAAAATTTCTATGTCTAGAAACAACTCTTTCTATTAATTTTATAGAGTTGAAATATCACACTATCACATAATATGTAGTTTCTCCCAAATACGCTACCCTAAAAAGTGTGATATTTCAGTTCTATAAAATTAATAGAAGGAGTTGTTTCTAGAAATAGAAATTTTAACTGTGTGTTAGGCACATGAAAGGCTTCGTTTATGCGATTTTTTCAGATTTTTTGAAGGGTACCCACCAGAGATATTTGAGCCCGATAATAGTCAAAATCTGAAAAACGCTAATATTCGAGACCAGTTTAGAAATAAGGGATGTATTTTTAGACCCTGATTTTTTCCTCACAGACAAATCACATGTAGGTTTGAACATAACAAAAATTTGAACGGTTACAATCACTTCCTTCTCATATAAAATTTCGCCCAAAAAATGATTTTTTTTTTGGAAAAATTTACCCGAATTTCAAACACATATTTTAATATGAAAATTTTTGTGTTGATGAAAACAAACTATTTCTGAAAGCAAGCTTCAATAGTGATAAAATGATTCATAATTCATATTTTTAACTCTTATTGTTGTTGAGTTGTATGTAGTTTTTCCCAAATTCGCTACCCTAAAAAGTGTGATATTTCAGTTCTATAAAATTATTAGGATTTGAATCAAGAAATAGAAATTTTAACTGTGAGTTAGGGACATGAAAGGCTTCTTTTATGCAATTTTTCAGATTTTTTGAAGGGTACCCACCAGAGATATTTAAGCCCAAAAGTAGTAAAAATCTGAAAAACGCTAATATTCGAGGCCAGTTTAGAAATAAGGGATGTATTTTTAGACCATCATTTTTTCCCCACATACAAATCAGATGCAGGTTTGAACATAACAAAAATTTGAACGTTTACAATCACTTCCTTCTCATATAAAATTTGGTCCAAAAAGTGATTTTTTTGGAAAAATTTACCCGAATTTCAAACTCATATTTCCATATGAAAAATTTTGTGTTGAAGAAAACAATAAAGTATTTCTGAAAGTACGCTTCAATAGTTACAAAATGGTTCATAATTCAAATTTCTAACTCTTATGGTTGTTGAGTTATAAAAATATTCGTAATCAGCTATATTCGCAAAAAATGTGTTACATCAGGATTGAAAAATGGACACCCCTGGGAAACCAAGAACACAAGATTTTTTTGAAAACTTGTTTTGATATCTTGAAACATGTATGAACTCGTATACAAAAAATTATTTTTTTCTAAAATGGTCATGCAACCACTGTTGGATGATTTGGCATGGAATAACCCTTATACCATGTATCACCATTTTTCTGAGGTATAGAATTCTGGACCAGGGTGTACATAGCCTCATGAAGACGAGGAGCCACTTGATAAAGAAATAGCGGTTTCAGTCATGAAGACCACCATCTGCCAATGTAGAAGAATGGAGGAAGAAGATGCAACATGGGTAGTAGGCCTTGTCCCCTCATGGGATGAAGTTCTCGACCATTAGTATTATAACCATCAATAAGCCATCCAAATCCAATGATTTCCCTAAATTCCTCCATTAGGTTCTGCTTTTTGTCTTGGTTTCATGTTTATTTTATCATAATTAGGTAGTTGATAAAATATTTTCCTTAGCAACTGCAATTTAAGAATGATTAGCAAGTCCATGCAAATCTTTCGCACTTCGCCCCTTTTGATATAGGTGCCCAGGAAAACTAGGCATTTAGCTAACTAATAAATTCATTCTTATACAGTCATATACATTCACAAAATACAGTATACGGTTGAATTAATGTCCCTTTCATGCTCCTTAATCCGTGTTTTGATATCACGACCTCTTTCTCCCACATATTCCCTTCCACAGTTCCTACATGAGACTTGGTACACTCCTGGTAATTCCATGAAGTCACTTTCTTTTCCTATTCGTTTATATTGTGAAAATATCTCCCCAACCGATTTTCCAGCTCTGTACGCAGGTACCAGCCCATGTTTCTGGAACACTTTCCCTAATCTCTCACTCACACCTGGTTGGTAAGGTAGTCCTACATATCTCATATCTTTGTTTTTTCCCTTGTTGTTGTTACCACCATGGTCCATTCTTTCCTTACAGGTAACTGCCCTGTTCCAAATCTTTCTTATCTGATTCTCACAAAAGCCATTAATTCTAGCCAATCTCTCTATTTCCTTCCTTTCCCTGTTCAGATCTTTATCGTTGTTACATAAATTTATCACCCTATTGGCAAAATTCCACCAAACATTATTTTTTATGCCGTAGTGGTGGGCTGATTTTTTATGGATATATAAATCCCCTTTATTAGCTTTTCTGTGCACCCCTAAGCATACTCTGGGAGGTAGTAAACTGATCCTTAAATCCAAAAATTTCAATACCCCTTCTTTAGATTTTTCTAAGGTGAACCTTATCCTTTCGTTACATGCATTAAGCTCTTCCATTAGCACTCCAGAGATGTCTTTCTTGGCTATAACCAATATATCATCCACATACCTGATATACAAAGATATATTATCAATGTTCTTGACGATCACCTGCTTTCCATGGAGTGAACAAATATGTCAGCGATGAAACCAGAAACCAGGTTCCCCATTGCTAGGCCCTCAACTTGTTTATAAATCTTCCCGTCAAATTGAAATATGCCTTACTCTGTACAAACACTATACCAATGAATGTATTCATTTGCCACCACACTGTCCACGCCATGCACAATCGACCACTGGAATAGGCATTCCCCCGCCAAATCCCTAGGTACACTGGGGTATAAGGATTCAATGTCAAGGCTGAAAGTACAAGTCTCCTCATCACATTTTAGTCCATCCAACCGTTCTTTGGCCTCAAACGAATTGCCTATAGACCATTCAGTTCTGTTTTTCACATCACTAAGCCTTTTTCCAACAACTTAGCTAAATCAAATGCTGGGTGTTGGTACATAGGGATTATCCGACGCAGAGGGACCCTTTCTTTATTAACATCATAAAAAAATTATCGCTACTCTGTTAGGTTATTCAAATGCTAGTCTATTTCACACTAATTATAATTTGTATAATAAAATTATGAATATTCTGTTTAAACGGAATTTGTAAGTTTTTCATTGCAAACATTAAAACGTTGAAACACTTGGAAAACTAAATTATTCTTCAAGGCATTGGTGGTTCTTGTAAATTGACGATTTTTAAAAATATTTATTATAAAGAAGACATTTGTCAAAATATGTTTTCCTTCGTATACTGGCTAATTTTTCATCTAAATACAAAAACAAAAATACACTAATATTAAATACAACTCACTTTTAACACACACTAATAACATTAAAACACGATATTAGTACTTGAATTGCTGATGCATGTAGATATTTTAACTCGAACCAAAGAGGACAAAGTATTTTGAATTATTAGCATTTGAGAACCCAGTATGATGAATAACAATTCATAACAATAATATATATATAATTCTAAAACAGAAAGTATAAACCTATGTTACGGGTAGGCCTACTTCTTAAAAAAGTTGACGTTAAAAAATATTAAGCATATAGGCCTATAGTTATAATCACAAAAAAACATTCATACATTTTTACCTTATTTTGACGTTCCAGCTTCTTTCAAATTACGTTCATTTGATGAAAAGAACAAGCTATTACTAATATGTTACACTATTCTATTCAAATACTATTATTTGCATTTGTTTTCAACACAAAAAATTAATGACAACTATAATTCTGGAGCCCCTTAGTAGCCGCAAGACCTTGTAGTAGGTGGGAGGGGGGGGGGGCTTGCGTGTATCTGCAAACCTGTGGGCTGTACTGGAGCTGGAAACACTGAAGAGTTACTCATGCCAGGGTGGAAAGTCATAAGTTCCAGGACAGACACATCAGGGCAAACACTCGTCTGCTTGGTAGACAACGAAACTCCGAAGGCCATTAAAGATTTGGACAATAGAGCCTTCTTGGGCCTTGGAAGAATCACAATCGTAATTCTAGCCAAGGATGCCAATAAAGGTCCTACAGATAAACCTTCAACATAAAAAGGCAGCTTTGGCCGCCTTTTTTTAAGACCTTCAATACTGAAGGAATAGACCTAGCCCTGATCCAGGAACCTTGGATCCACAGGGGACGAATAGCAGGACTGGGGGAATGTCAAGGTAAGCTGATCTATTGCAGCAGGGACAATCAAATTAGAACCTGTATGATAGCACGCAATGGAATTCAAAGCTTACCGCATCTGGAATTTTGTTCCAGCAACATCACCACGGTGAAAATCAACAGCCAAATAGAAGGAGGAAACAGGGACCTTATACTGAGCTTTGTTTATCTCTCCTATGACGGCAGCAATCCACCCACAAGGGTATTAGAGCAGTTAGTTACATATTGCATCTGGAGAGGGGAACAGACCATCTTTGGGTGTGATGCACACTCCCACCACGAAATTTGGGGCAGTAATGACATTAACAAAAGGGGTGAGTACTTCTTTCGACTTCCTGCTTTCTAACAACCTATACATATTTAATGTTGGAAACGAGCATACCTTTGCTAATCGCATAAGGCAGGAAGTTATCAACATTTCCTTCTGTACTGGGTATATTCATTTGCAGGTTACCAAATGGAGGGTCTTAGATGAACCATTACTTTCGGACCACAACTACATATTCTTTAATATTAATGTAGGAACAAATACTAATCTCTATAGGAATCCTAGGAGAACCTGGTGGGAGCCCTATATGGAAGATGTCACAGGAAGCAAATACAGAAAATTAGATTCTTTGGTGATATTGACAAGGCTGCTTACTCAATTCAAGAGGCTATACTTGACTGTTATCATCAAAACTGCCCCATGTTCACACGGGATAAAAACAAGAAAGTGACATGATGGACTAAAAACCTTGAACACAGGAGATGTAGAGTCTGACACCTCTTTAACAAGGGAAAATGATCTGGAGACTGGAGGGAGTATCATACAGCCCTCACAGACTACAATAAATGTATACGTAGGGCCAAAAGATCCAGCTGGCAAGCCTACTGTCAAGAAATATCTAGCTTGTCAGAGTCAGCCAGATTACAGAGAGCATTGGCCCACAGTTCAGTCAATCCAGAAGGAAAATTGTGTAAGCCTACAGGTGGTTATACATGCATGGCTGAAGAAACACTCAAAGTTCTCTCTGAGGTACACTTCCCCGGATGCAGAAATGATGACAACACGTGACTCCACAGTCCACTGTGAAAACTCTAGACCAAGAGCATCGCAGAAGGACTGGGAACTAGCACGTCAGGTTGTCACAATACAGTGTTAAATGGGCAATAAATAAATCTAACCCATTTAAATCACCAGGTGGAGATGACATCTTTCCTGCATTACTGCAGAAAGGACCTGACTCTCTATATGTTTTCCTCTCCAACCTCTTCAAAGCCAGTATAGCTTTTGGCTATATTCCTCAGGCCTGGAGAGCCACCAGAGTAGTATTTATCCCTAAGCCTGGGCGAAATAATTACACCGAGGCTAAGGCATTTCGACGAATCAATCTTTCATCGTTCCTCCTTAAGGCCTTAGAAAGACTGGTCGAGAGACACATCCGAACAAGAGTACTATCAGATACTCCTCTTCACCAAAACCAACATGCCTATCAGCCATCCAAGTCCTGCTTAACGGTGTTACACAGCCTTGTTAGCAGACTGGAGGACTCCATGGGCTCATTGTCCATCACTTAGTGCAAAGAGGGAACTGGAGAAACAGTAGCTCAGCAATTGACCATACCTCCATATTAAGAAATAGACCTTGGGGTTTTCCTAGACATAGAGGGAGCATTTGATAACACCTCCTATAAGTCTATGGTATTAGCTGCTCAAAAACAAGAAGTCAATGACACTCTTTGTAGATGTATAAACTCCATGCTTAAGAGCAGGAAAATTATAGCTAGCCTTCTTGGGTCTACGATGGGAATTGCTGCCATGAGGGGATGTCCACAGGGGGGTTCTTTCCCCCCTACTATGGAGTCTCGTGGTGGATGATCTTCTCAAGGAAATGACCCAGGATATTACATACAAAGCTATGCAGATGACATAGCACTCGTCTCTGGGAAATTTTCCAAGACAGTCTCAGACATGACAGATCGTGGTCTGAGGAAAATTCACAACTGGTGCAAGCAGGAAGGCATGTATATTAATCCTAGCAAAACAGTTGTTGTCCCTTTTTAAAACAGGAGGAATTTGAAGGACCTGAGTAAACTTAAACTAGGCAATTCAATCCTGGAATATTCCGAATCAGTTAAATACCAAGGCCCTGTACTAGATAAGAAACTGACTTGGAACAACCATATCTAAAATACCATTCGTAGAGCTAGATGGTCACTTGTGACCATCAAATGCACTATTGGAACAACCTGGGGCCTAAAACCTCGCATAAGCCTCGTTTGGTGGTGCAAAACACTACAAATAACTGTAGCAGGTAAATTCACCAAGCTACAGAGATTAGCATGTCTATGTATTATGGGGGCTTTCAGAAGTACTCCTTCCATTACATTAGAGACTCTTTTGAACCTCCCACCCATGGACATTTACTTACAAGCGGAGGCCATGCTCACTGCCCATCACTTAGTGCAAACAGGGAACTGGAGAAACAGCAGCTCGTCAACTGCCCATACCCCCATATTAAGCTTCCTGAATGAGTTGAATATGAGGTCGGACCTTATGAACACTCAACACTGTTCCTTTCCTTCTTTCAAGATCACTCTTGGTTCTCGAAATGACTGGAGTGGAGAAATTACACCCGATAGAGGACGGGACCAACTTGTGTGGTTCACGGATGGATCCCGTATAGGGGATCAATCAGGTGCAGGCATATTCATCCTATCTCCAAGGACAAATTTCAGTAAAGCCTTGGCAAATACTGCACAGTTTTTCAAGCAGAAATAATTGTCATCTTGAGCTGTGCACTTAGAGGAATTGAGAAAGGCTACCATGATAAACGAATTCTCATCCTCACAGATAGCCAGAGTGCTTTAAAGGCACTCTCCTCAGACCAGGTAAAATCAAAACTGGTATGGGAATGTTTGAATTCCCTTACTGCCCTTTCATCCCACAATAGTCTCGAACTAAGGTGGGTGCCTGGGCATCAGGGAATTCTAGGAAATGAAAAAGCAGATCAGCTGGCAAAAAAGGTTGCTCAAATACCCTTTGTCAGCCCTGAACCTGTGGTGGGAATCAGTATAAATACTTTTAAAACCTCGGTTAAAACATGGATCAGGGAAAGACACCGACTTAGGTGGCAAACCTATCCAAGACAAAGACAGGCCAGGAAACTGGCCCTGGGTCCAAGCAATGTTCTCTCCTCATCTATCCTAAAATTGGACAGAAGAGGAATAAGGAAAGTGGTTGCGTTAATATCTGAACATGGTCACTTCAGAAAACATATTTGAACATGGTCACTTCAGAAAACATATTTGAACATGGCCACTTCAGAAAACATTTATGCAAAGTGGGGCTCTATGAGGATGATCCCATCTGCAGATTATGCATACAGGATGAAGACAGCCTCACACATCCTGTTTGACTGTCCAGCCCTGTCCAGGAAGACCTAGGGAATGAAAAGGTCATTGCAACCAAAATACTACAATGTGTTCAAGGAACAGATTTTGGAAAACAATGAGATCCTCTCGCCCAATGGGGCGAGGCGCAAAGCCTAAGCAAGCGGAAGTAAGGAGAAATCCAAATACCCTGCTTGACTGTGCTACCCTGGCAAATATCCAGAGAAGACTTTGGGAAAGGAATCCAACACGATCTTCTCCACCAAAGGGGCAGCACAATAAGCCTTTTAGGCTGATGTTAGGGAAGTCTACAAACTCTCTTCAAGCCCCCGTTATCTAATCTAATCTAATCCAATAATTCTGGAGAATGTATTATTTGTAAGCCTCTATAGGATATGGAGATGCAAGCAAACCCAACCTAAATTATTTCTAAAATATTAATGATAATAGAAACAAAATATTTACACATTTATACCCAAGTTCTTTACTTACTATAACTACTGAGTTATATTAATCAAAACCATCATCTGATTACCACACAGTAAATTCATAACAGAATCCTGAAATATATACAGAATACTGTGAAAGCAAACAACTATGAAAATTATTTAGAATATAAAGAAAATATTTAAATATTTACACCATGTTTATAAATCTAAAGATGGGATTTTTTCTTTATGATGTACTGTACAAGTTTTCAATGTATTTCATAAAATGTAGATGAATCCTTCACCATATGACGAATAAAAATGTCATCGCGAAAAACAGGAATAACTTAAATATTTTGAAGAATTTGGCACTAATCTACACATGTCTCTGCCACTACAAAATAATTAATGTTCCTGTTTTTATGGCAACCTCATAGGTTCTTTTCAATATAAATTAACCAATTGCTTCACAAAGACATTAGAAAATCAATACTTGTTTCTGCCGATCTCACGCTCTCCTAGGAAGAATATAGGTAGCCTGTGGGTCATTCCATGCCAAATCATCACAATAAAGTGTAATTTCCAACCCGACCATCTCAGATTTACATGAAATTCGGTAAGAAGTTAAAATACATGAAGTTGTACACACACGCAAAATTTTACCCCTCAGTGATTTACGATATTCATACAGCAGGGTTGCAAACATGATAAAAATTGTAAAATGTTCCCTTGCATGCTCTGCAAAAATAAATCATAACTTTACTTCTAATTGAGGTAAAACCTTCATGTTGGTCTCATTTTGAAGCTAAAGGTACATAGTTTCCATTAAAAATAGTTGCATTTCAAAATATTAAATTTTCCATTCCAAGGTCAAAAGGTGAACCTTTGACCTTGAGTATCTAAGAAACTGTATCTTTAATTTTATTGAAGAAAAGATATGTTTGGCAGTTAAATGCATTCTATCTTTGGTACAAATTTCATTTTGGGATGGCTTTGGGAACAGGAGAAAAAAATTTCCCTATAATATAAAGCCACATGGCTGACTCACTCACTCACTCACTGACATTAATGTTTGCCCACTTTCAGATGAGCTAGAAACTTGAAATTTGGTACACGTATAGCGTTTAGGCTGTAAACCACAGGAAAATTCCAAAAAGTTTTGTTTTAAATTTGTAGCCCTAAAAACCCCCCGAAAAGGGCTCGGGTCGGCTCACTGACATTAATGTTTGCCCACTTCCAAATGAGCTAGAAACTTGAAATTTGGTACACTTATAGCTTTTAGGCTGTAAACCACAGGAAAATTCCAAAAGTTTATTTTTTTAATTTCTAGCCCTAAAAACTCCCGAAAAAGGGCTCGGCTCTTCTCACTGACATTAATGTTTACCCACTTCCAGATGAGCTAGAAACTTGAAATTTGGTACACGTATAGCGTTTAGGCTGTAAACCACAGGAAAATTCCAAAACGTTTTGTTTTAAATTTGTAGCCCTAAAAACCCCCCGAAAAGGGCTCGGGTCGGCTCACTGACATTAATGTTTGCCCACTTCCAGATGAGCTAGAAACTTGATATTTGGTACACTTATAGCTTTTAGGCTGTAAACCACAGGCAAATTCCAAAAGTTAATTTTTTTTAATTTTTAACCCTAAAAACTCCCGAAAAAGGGCTCGGCTCACTGACATTAATGTTTGTCCACTTCCAGATAAGCTAGAAGCTTGAAATTTCAGGCTGTAAATTACAGGAAAATTCCAAAAAGTTAATTTTTTTAATTTTTAGATATTTCACCCAATCGGTCAAGAGTTAGAGCTGCAGCTGCCGCGAGGCAGAAACCCACACAAATTTAAAAAAAAAATAAAAAACTTTTTGGAATTTTCCTGTGGTTTACAGCCTAAACGCTATACGTGTACCAAATTTCAAGTTTCTAGCTCATATGGAAGTGGGTAAACATTAATGTCAGTGAGCAGAGCCGAGCCCTTTTTTGGGAGTTTTTAGGGCTAAAAATAATTAAAATATTAACTTTTTGGAATTTTCCTGTGGTTTACAGCCTAAAATTTAAAAAGCCTAAAAGTGTATCAAATTTCAAGTTTCTGGCTCATCTGGAAGTGATCAAACATTAATGTCAGTGAGCCGAGCCGAGCCTTTTTTCGGGGGGTTTTTAGGGCTAAAAATAAAAAAATAACCTTTTTGGAATTTTTATGTGGTTTACAGCCTAAACGCTATACGTGTACCAAATTTCAAGTTTCTAGCTCATCTGAAAGTGGGCCAACATTAATGTCAGTGAGTGAGTGAGTGAGTGAGTCAGCCATGTGGATTTATATTATAGGGAAATTTTTTTCTCCTGTTCCCAAAGCCATCCCAAAATGAAATTTGTACCAAAGATAGAATGCATTTAACTGCCTAACATATCTTTTCTTCAATAAAATTAAAGATACAGTTTCTTAGATACTCAAGGTCAAAGGTTACACCTTTTGACCTTGGAATGAAAAAATTAATATTTTGAAATGCAACTATTTTTATTGGAAACTATGTACCTTTAGCTTTAAAATGAGACCAACATGAAGGTTTTACCTCAATTAGAAGTAAAGTTATGATTTATTTTTGCAGAGCTTGCAAGGGAAAATTTTACAATTTTTATCATGTTTGCAACCCTGCTGTATGAATATCGTAAATCACTGAGGTGTAAAATTTTGCGTGTGTGTACAACTTCATGTATTTTAACTTCTTACCGAATTTCATGTAAATCTGAGATGGTCGGGTTGGGAGCTGTGATGATTTGGCATGGAATGACCCCTGTATGACTTGTGGAATATAACTAAAATGTTACTAAACAGCAATTTTTATAAGAAAACCAACATTATTGATATTTATTTATACACACAAGCACAGTGGCGGCTCGTGGCCGGAAAATTAGGTGAAGAGAAAAAAATGCCACATGCATATGTTAATAACGGAATTCACCCAGTAGCGGCTCGTGGCTCAAAACGTGGGTGCGCTGCAAATACTATTTCATACAGCAACCTTAAAATATCTTTAAAAATTATTAGTAGGCCTCTCAAGCGATTTTCTCTACCGTAATTATTTTTTTGCTAATTTCTCTCGTCTCGTCGAACGTTGTGTGAGTTGTGTGATGAGAGAAAATAGCAAAAAATAAAAAATAGTAATAACAATAATAATAATAATGATAATAATAATGATGATAGTAATAATAGTAATAATAATGATAATAATTAGGGCAGGGAAAATCGCGTGAGAGTTCCCCGAAATGGAATAAGAGACGAGAAAATAGTATTTTTAATGATCGAGGTAGAGGAAGTCGCTTAGTGTTCCCAGTGCGACAGAATACTTAATCGGGGTTGTGGAATCCGGGCTTTTCTGAATTTAACAGATTCGAATTTGGCGGTGAAGATGAAAAGCATTGCTTACTTGACTGATGACCCCCATGCTACATCACGGCCCCCTACCGACAGACGGTACCCACCTCTTTTTCCGAGCTGACAGTGTGAGGTGCTGGCGAAGAAAATGCCTGAACAAGGAGGACTGCTTCATTGGTAGTCTGTTCTCGTCACCTAGAGGATGTGGGATAAGCGAGAAAACTGCTGCTTGCCATCCTCATTTCGAGTTGAACAGACTACCCATACAACGGAGGGAGTGGTATCCAGTTCAGTTTCACCATGGCCGACTTGAAGCACGCTGCGATCTCAGGATCTCAGTGTCTGCTAAACTTTGACACCAGATGGTGGCAATTAAAAAAATACAGATACATTTATAGTAAAAACCAACATTTGTGATATGGAAAATAAACTTTAAAAATACGTATTTAAAGGAAAAATACTGGTGAAGTGCTACTTCACCTACTTCCCCTGAATTGCCGCCACTGCATAAGCATGAAGCAGAATGAGAGGGCAGGACCTCGTCTGACCCTGCTGCGCTCTTCTGGTCAAATTTTTAACTGCATGAAAAAGGTTTCCATTGTAAGAATCAATCATTGAAAATTGTAGATGAATGTGGGTATTCCAAAGCTTGAAATATGATTTTATTCTTCTTCATTGGTAGGCAGTGACGCTAATTTAATGATGGGACTTTTTAGAAACCAGTGGGAGTACGAACTGTTACGATTCATACCAAACCCTCAGGGCCTGGGTGAATCTGATCGACAATGCCTAAAATCAATTTTAGAAGAGGGACATTGTCTTCGTAATGTTTTAAGTAGTTAGTATGTCACCTTTGCCACAAATGGTCAACACTGATATTTGTAGAGGGGGGAGTAATTAAAGGCGATCCATCTTTCATTGGAGAGGCTGTGCCTTGGGTCAAAGACAAATGTTATGCTGCTTCAAAGCAGAGCGTGCAACTTTAGATTTAGATAGTGAATTAGTAAATGGAAGAGGTAGATTTTGAGGACCTAGACATATGACTGCAATCATGCATTTCTGAGGTTAGAAACGCAGACTGATGCACAGAAAATATGAATTATGAAATATGAAATATGAATGAATTAGCAGTCGGTGAGTTGAAACGCATGAGTGATGTTGTTGATGCATATGGCCATTTGCATTAGTGAAGGTTATGTGATTAACACATTCATTACTCACTACCTGCCAGGTCTTTAAATGCCCCAGTCCAGGGACTTTTAAATGGCTATTTAAAAATACACATGAATTTACAATACCTCACTATTTTCAGTTTTTCGTGAAAGCTATATGATATTATTGCATAAAATGTTTACATACTTTTAGGAAGACTTCTATGTTTGTTGAATGGCCGCGGAGCTGCAGCAGACGGGATTAATTCATGATCAGAATCATTGTTGAATAATAATTTGTCTATCTCCTCACCTGATAATGGCCTATGCCTTTAATCACGTTTATCTCTTTTGTCACTGCACATGGAATTACCACTAAGCCTAATGCTAGCCATTCTTCACGCTACTGACTGGCGTTGCGAAACTGGTCTTCAAAAGCACATGGAATTCTTTTGTTGTCAGGAGGTCAACAACATAATTTTGAGGGTTTCTGTAAATCCAGCAAGTGTATTTACCCACCATCTATTGCCGTAAATGGAAACTAGCAAGTGTATTCACCTCCCTTTCTATTGTCATAACTGGAAACTACCACCTTCAGCATTTCCTTGAAGAAATATACAAAAAATTGGCACGGGCGCTTAAACGCCAGCTGGCGTGGACGGGAGCGAAGTGCTGGCTTTTCTTCCACGCCATATGGCGTGCACGGTAGCGAATGTGTTAACATGCATCGTCGTCAGTTCAGTGAAGTTAATCATTAATAATTTCAGTCACTAATGCAAATGTCAGTGTTGAACATTGGTGGCAAAGTTGGTCTACTAATTACTTCATATATTACGAAGACAACGTCCCTCTTCTAAAATGGATTTTAGGCATTTCCGATCAGATTCACCCAGGCCCTGATGGCTTGATGCGAGTCGTAAAAGTTCATACTCCCACTGGTTTCTACAAACGTCCCATTGTTAAATTAGCTCCACTGCCTATCAACGAACAAGAATATACTCATGTTTCAAGCTTCTGAATACCCACATTCATCTATAATTTTCAGTGATTGTTTCTTACAATTAATTTCATACATTCAACATTCTATACACATCAACAACTTTCACAGTCCCCCAATTGGGCTATTCTTTTGGAACTTCAGGAATGCCGATGGTATTTCTCAGCGTTATTCTGACGAGCGTCCTGATTGATTAGGGTTCTTTAATACCCGATCACAGGACATCTAAATTTGATCTAAATCCATTCTTGACCAACCTTCAAAATTCGTCACTCTGCTGCTGTTAATATTATCGATGTAATTTGTTGTCCGATCCTTCAGATCTCATTGACAGTGTAACAATGTCTTCACATCATAGAACGTTTCCCCCAAAGCACCAAAAACCTTTTGGTGTTTTGGGTTTTTTCTCACTCATAACATGAAATTTGCATGTGTCTACTTATCATATTATTATCTCAGTACTAATTAAGCAACGATGAAGAGAGGACGTGTGTAAGAGGTGCTGCTAAATGATTGAGGAAAAGCGACATAAGGGACAATGGGTGTTGATATAACAGCTTATAGAGCCAGAATTGGCTCCTTTGGGGCCGAAAGGAAGATTGAGAAGAAAGGGCAAGTGAGAAAAGAAGACTTAATTAATGTGCTAGTTTATGAACATTACTTATGGTGCTTTTAGTAATTGGAGGAATCAAGCTGAACCCAGGCCCGGCCGATAGTCAAGACAACGTGGAAGAGATATTTAGAAGGATTGATGGCATGGAAGATCGAATAGGGAATAAAATCATCGAGGCGGCGAAAGAAATTCAACTCGAGATCAGAGAAGAACTTAAAGGAATGAGGAGAGAAGTGGAAAATGTGAGAATAAGAGTTGAGAAACTGGAGAATAGATATCGGGCATTCAATCTAGTTTTTACAGGAGTGGAGGAGAGACGAGGAATATGGCCTTTGCAAGAGGTTAAGGAAGTCCTGGAGAACAAGATGAACATTGGACTGCAAGGTTGGGAAGTGACCAAAGTATTTCGAGTGGGAAAGAGGCTGGGCAGAAGAATGATAATCGCAAGATTTGCCACGATGTATTAAAAAGATCAAAGATGTTACAAGGAAGCGACACTTTTGTGAATAAAGATCTCTCAGTTGAAGATAGGGGAGTTAGGAGACAATTAGTACACGGACTGAAAGAATTAAAGCAGGCAGGAAGAAAAGCCTGTATACACAACCTACAACTTTGGGTGGATGGAGAAAAAATAGTGGAGAGCGCAAAGGTGCTAAAGGACAAGCAACAAACCAAGGAAGGAAATGCGTCAGCAAATAGCTGCACTGCAAGAGACGCAATACGTAGGAAACGGGAGGGTGGAACGTCCAGCTAGCCACGTGCGAGGATCCGACGTATGTCGAGGTGCCAGCGATAGCAATCAAGGCCAAACATCATCAGCTTCTTCTCCAGATGTGACGTCACCACAGAGGGATAGTAGGCCTATATATGATTATTCAGTACTTAATCCACATTTCAAAAATGATATACCGGTACTACATGCTATAGTAGTAATATAGGCATATATTTTAAAAAGCCCTGCAAGCTAACCTAAACTCGTCTCACATAACCTTCAATATAAACAATGATTCAGCCTGATTTTGTCATTTAAATATTTCTCAAATGCAGGGTCACTGCTACAAAAACATTTATAAACTATTAAATTTATGCCTAGCCTTACGTATATAGCCTGCATTTTCTACTTAGTATTGAGCAGACCCAATGTATGTACCGCGTTATAAATCACAAACAATAAAACAGTACTTTCATGGCAGAGCATTTATACTATTTAAGCCACATTTCTAATGCGACAAGCCAGAAGATATAAATATTGGCATGTATTATATAAAAAGGCATTGCAAGCTAACCACAACTCGTGCCATCGTTAACATAACCTTCAATAAAGAGAGTAACGAGATGGCCTGACTCCCTTGTCATTTAGGCATTTCTGCAATTATGCTACAAAACATTTGTATAAAACTAATAAAGTAATGACAATATAAAGAATTTTTTAATGATTTAAATCTTCGAAATTCAAGCTTTCCCTATAGCCTTGTATACAGAGAAAACTGGTTTTGGTCAAAGCTGTTGGATGTAGCGTAATAGCGCATCTTTGATTCAAATATCGCCTGACAAGTTCTTCATGAAGTTCTTGTCCAATACATTGGATAGTGGAATACTGGCCTAAGAGAAGAGCCTTGTTGTTCAATCATAGATTTAAACTACCTACAAGTTTAATTATTTTGCTGCCAACTTGACAGCAGTATATACTATTCATCATTTTTCTCTAATTTTATTGTTATAAGTTAGATTTTAGGTTATTGCATTACATCCTATATTCATTTACTTACAACATTAGATTTAGCCTATCATGTTGGCCTTGGATATCTTTCTTTGTCACTTCCTGTTTCTGAAGTCAACTTTACTCATATTACTATTTAAATAACATACATTTTCTATCTTGCAAGCTATTATCCCTATTCATTGTCTGTTATTATTCATATTTGATTATTATTTTTTGTATCCAGTCTTCAGGATACACTTCTTGAGCAGTTTAAATGCATTTCATATAGCTCAATGACTTGACTTCCTTCTTCTTCACTATACAACAATCCATTACTCAAACATGAAAGGATTCGTGTTTTCTTTGGTGCTTCGGATTATCGTGATATAGTCTGATCATCAACATTCATTCTATTATTTGTGTGGATAATATATCCTACAAGTTCTACGCTTCTTTATCGTATGCTTCGTCAAGTAAGCAATACTTCTAGTGCATCAAGAAATGGACTTAATCATTCATTCAATTTATGCCTGGCAAAATGGCGTTTCTGTGTTGTGTTTTGCTAATTGCTAAATAGCTGGGACATCACGACACATATTCTCATTCTTATAGCAGATAAAGATTCTGCTATTATCAATCTAAATAAGGACATTTACTTCGCTTCAAGTAAGTAATCATTAGTGTTACTAGAAGTGATTCCAATTTCCACACATCTACGCATTAAACATCGATCTTATTGTTGCGATTTAGCTATCATTAAATAGCTTATCCATCAGACTTGACATTCAGTTTCTAGTCTTGAAAACTATTTCTACAAGTGTCACGCTTCACGGACAGATGTATATTTATTCACAAATGTGATTATATGTGACTTCAAGACTAAATTTTCATCTCCATTATCTACAAACTTTCATTCAATCGTTTATATGGTAGATGGTGATAATGTTCACATCCTTGAATCATAACTTCAATCTCATGCGTTAAGATGGATTCACATATTACATCAAACACAAACACTACATACTAGAAGATTGTCAACCATTGTATTGATATGTAAATGCTATCTTCAAGAAGACTTTCAGCTGAAGACCTGCTATCTTTGTTTTCAACGCTTTTCAACCAAGTGAAAGTGTATTCGTTCGTGTGTTTTAACTTATAATTAAATATTATATCTTATATCGTTAGTTTCATTGAGTGATGTATGCTATAAAGCTTATTCAATCCAATTCCTCCAATACAATGGAGGTGGTCCTCCGCCAGAGATCTCATTAGTTGTGGTTAGCACGAAATGTGTTAAGCACAACTAAATTTTCAATCTCGTGTAGGTATTAGGGACTCTTACAGTCCGCTATCACAAACATACGCCCCCTGATCCTACATATGGTCCTGCCGGGCCGGATAGAACTAGTAAGACTGTACTAATAGGCCTAGCCTACATCTAGGATATTTCCAGCAAGACTGTACTAATAAGTTATTCCTTCATCTGGTCCTTCTGACCATAATCAAACTATTAAGATTGTAATAATACAATAATACTCATACATTATTCACCCTCTGTGTCACAGACAGACTTGGGTTGCATACAAGAGCCTTCTTGTTTTGCTCACATTCATGTATGCATTATTACTTCATCTCAAGAGATATATATTGATACTTAAGTAATTAAAGATTGACTTAACATTGATTTGTGCTCTGCCATAAGCATTTCAGCCACATGCCATCACTCAGTGAAACTTCAAAGTGTACTGTATGATATATATATATGTCAATTGTAAACATTGTGACATCAATGTAAGTCACAGACACACAACACACTCTGTCAACAGTACATTAACACACAATTCTCTTACACGAACAAGATCCATAACGTTCTTTGCAATTCAATACTCATCTTATTGCAAATAATTGCAATCTTTCTGCTCTATCACATATTTCATTGTCTTCTTGACAATAAGTTGTCCAGAAGTTGAATCTCATAGGTGGGCAAAAGATCCTGTTCTTCTCGCATACTATTTCACTTGCATTGCTTCGTTGTATCCCCGCAAGCGGGCAAGGTTCTACATTGTTTTCATTCTTCGTATACCTATCTTTGAATCATGGAAGATCAAACATTAAGACAGGTCGAAGACCTCAAAAGAAAACGCACTCCTCTTAAGGCACAACTTACACGTCAGTGTAATTATATTACTGATCTTAATGAGTCAGGTGAACTCAATCACCAAATGTTGCTAGCTCGCAGAGACAAACTTAAAGAGTCTTTCAATAAGTTTGAGCTTATTCAAATTCAATTAGAAGAATTTCAGCCCACAGAGGCTGAAATTAATTACCATGAAGAAGTCGAAAGAGATTTCTTTGAAGCTATTTCTAAACTAGAAACATTGAACGGAATCTAAGATAGAAACTCTTTCTAAACTTGCTGAAACGCAGCAGGTAATTTCAAACAAAATTTCTGAGCTGCAGCAAATCAAAGCTCAACTATTCACTCAAGTTCAAGTAATATCAGATTTTACTGTAACTCGTGAAATCGAGTTACATGCTTTGTTCTCTCGTAGAGACAAACTCAAACAATTATTTGAGAGTTTTGAACTGGTTCAAACCCAGCTCCAACAACTCCATGCTACGAATGCTGAGGCCAACTCTCATGAAGAAGTTGAAACAGCATATTTCCAAACTGTCGCTAAGGTAGAGACTTTGATTAAGCTCGCAAAGCTTAGGCAATTAAGAGTACAGCTCTTAAACCATATTCAAGTAATAAACGAGCTTATGATAGAGGATCAGGCATCTTACATTGAAGGTATTAAGAGATGCGCTGAACTCGAACAATCATTTCAGCACTATCAAGCTGAACAGTCTTCAATTGAAGACATTGAATCATTCAATGACAGGCAAATTCAACACTATGACCTTGAAGAAGCCTATTACAAATCACTTACTAGACTTGAAGCTTCCATAAAGGCAAACAAGCAAATATATGATCCAGATTCTATGTCTGCGTCTAGTCCGCAACCAGTGCTGACTGAGCAAAATCACGTTTCTCTTCCTAAGTTACCTGAAATAAAATTACCGACATTTTCAGGCGATCCCACTATGTGGCTAGAGTTTCGTGACACGTTTACATCCTTAATACTGCAGAATCAGTACGTGTCTGAGATGGACAAGTTTCAATATTTAAAGTCATGCTTAACCTCTGAGGTTATGACTATTATACATAATATTCCTGTCAGTGCTGCCACATTTAGCATTGCCTGGCAAACTTTGTTAGAGCGTTTTGACAATGACAGACTCATTGCTAATGCTCATTTAGAGAATTTATTTTCTCCCCCTTCTATTGATAGAAACTCTGCTGATTCGCTCCAGAGATACTTAGATCATTACATAAGTACTGTCCACGCGCTTCAGTCACTGCACATTGATATTGAGCTGACTGATCTTATTATCTCAAAAATAATACTGGATAAGCTTTCTCCAGCTATTATTAGAGATTGGGAATCTTCGCTTAAAGCTGATAAGTTTCCATCACTGAAGGACTTATTCAGTTTCCTTGAGGCCAAAGTTCGAGTCATTCAAATGACTGACTTAGCTATCAAGTCCCAGTCGAATCAATCTCCAGTAAAAATGTGACTGCGAAATCTAATAATAATTCTAACAACAATCGTAAGTCCACTGAAGCTAAGAAAAAGTCTTCGTGGTCTCAACCTATTTGTATATGTTGTAATCGCCCTCGTGATCATGAATTATTTCTCTGTGAAGCATTCAGAGCTTTCGCTTTGCCCCAAAGATTTGAATTTGTGAAACGCAACAATGTATGTAATGTCTGCCTGAGAATAGGTGGTCATTCACAAGCCTGCTCTTCTTATACTTGTATGAAATGTCAAGGTAAACATAGTACTTTGCTTCATCCTTCAAACGCTCCCATACCAGTAAATCCATGTGCCATGTTAAGAAGTGGTCCAGCTACTTCAAAGATTCTATACCCTACAGCAACTGTGTTAATAGCAGATGCTAATGGCGAGTGCATTGAGGCTACAGCCATTCTTGATTCAGCTACAACTTGTAATTTAATTACAAATAGATTATTTCAATGCCTCAAACTTAAACCAACTCCTCGAAGAGAATATTTGCAAGGATTAGTGTTTGAAAAGCGCACTCTCTGCAAGGTAGCATCTTTGTCACTGAAATCTAATGTTTCTGATTGGTCGTGCCAAACGAATGCTTTGGTTATTCCATGCATAGCTACTTGTAAGTTCCCTCGTGCTTACATAAATACTGACAATTGGAATATTCCAGCTAACTTGAATTTAGCAGATGCTAAATTTAACCAACCTAAGTACTTAGATTTGCTCATTGGTACAGAGCTTTTTTCACAAATACTGTTATCAGGCAAAATCATGGCTGATAATCTGCCTGGCATACATAATTCAGAACTTGGTTGGTACTTTATGGGTAAAGTCCCTCAACCTGTTACTTCTTCGCAGCATAGTATTCCTATGCCAAGTACTGCTTCTAAACATATGAATGTTTCTAAGCAAATGACTTCTCACAGAAAAGCTAAAGCAGCTATTAGGCGTGAGAAGCCTCGTGTCAAGCAAGCTCATTCTAATCTCTTATTCCCTAGCTCTGACTCGTTAATCGATTCAAACTACTCTGCTTTCTTGCATTCAGAATCAGCTGTGGATGAACAGTTAGCTAGGTTCTGGGAATTAGAAGCTGTCAATAATTCTGCTCCATTCCATGATGAATCGGAATGTGAGAAACATTTCTCTCAAACTACCACCAGAGATGACTCTGGAAGATATATAGTTAAACTTCCTTTTACTGCTCCGCCTGAAACATTAGGTAGCACAAAGCAACAAGCTTACAAACGGTTTCAGCTCTTAGAAAAAAGACTGTCATCCAACGAATACTTACGTACTGAATATGTCAAGTTCATGCAAGAATATGAGGATTTAGGTCATATGCAACGAGCTGACCACATTACTAATGCTCCTTGTGAATACATTATTCCTCATCACCCAGTAATTAAGCCTAGCAGCACTACTACAAAGGTTAGAGTAGTCTTCGATGCTTCAGCTAAGTCATCCAATGGAAAATCCTTGAATGACATTTTAGCTATAGGTCCTGTTGTGCAGCCTGACCTATTCTCTATTTTGCTCAGGTTTCGACTTAATCCAATAGCATTTACTGCGGATATCGCAAAGATGTACCGCCAAATATTAGTTCATCCAGAACACCAACCTCTTCAGCAAATTATCTGGAGAAGTACTCCCACGGAACAAATCAGTGTTTACAACTTGAAAACGGTTACTTATGGTACCGCTCCTGCTTCATTTCTAGCAACGAGATCTCTAAAGCAGCTCACCATTGACGAAGGTGATAAGTTTCCCTTAGCTTCTCAAATAATTAATAATTCAACTTATGTAGACGATGTAGTGTCATGTGCTGCTGATATCCATCAAGCACAAAAGATGGTATCAGAACTTCTTACATTGCTACCTCTTCGTGGTTTCGAACTTAGAAAATGGACGTCTAATGATCCACTTCTTCTGAGCAATATTCCAGTCGAATTGCATGAAAAACAAGATATTCATTCATTCGACGAATCTAATGACAATGCAATAAGAGCATTAGGTCTTTTATGGCAACCCTCAAGTGATCTGTTAAAGATACAAACTTCAATAGATCCTTCCAAACCATTTATAAATTGTACCAAGAGAACTCTACTTTCTTGTATAGCGTCCATATTCGACCCCTTAGGTTTGATATGCCCTATTGTAGCTCATTGTAAAATGATTTTTCAATCGTTATGGAAAATGACTAAGACATGGGATGAACCCATTCCAGATTGCGTAGCTAAACAATGGCTATCAATCCATCAACAATTACCTGACATTTCACAAATAGCTATTCCTAGATTAGCTCTTCCTTCAAAAGCTATGTTAATTCAAGTACATGGTTTTTGCGACGCGAGTCAAAATGCTTATGGTGCATGCTTGTACCTGAGATCTATTGACAGTAATAATAAAGTAACTACTGTATTACTTTGTGCTAAGTCTAAGGTAGCACCTATCAAACTAGTTACCATACCTAGACTTGAGTTATTAGCAGCTCACTTGCTTGCTAATCTGACTCATAAAGTTGTACCTACGTTACAGTTAAACATTGCTAAAACATACTTATGGACTGACTCTAAAATAGTTTTGAGTTGGCTCAATCATTCGCCCACTACGTTAAAGACTTTTGTAGCTAATAGAGTAGCTGATGTACAAGAGTTAACTGCTGACTATTTATGGTCTCACGTCTCCTCTAAAGATAATCCTGCTGACTTAATAAGCAGAGGTTCAACTCCTAGTGAGTTAATTCATAATGCATTATGGTGGTCAGGTCCCTCTTGGCTATCTAAAGAAGATTCCACTTGGTCTCATAGGGAACCTATCAAACCTATTCAAGCACTACCAGAAGTGCGGATTTCTGCCTTTCTTCAAAGTCAGCCTCCTGAACTTCTGCCCTATGTAACTAAGTTTTCACATTTGAAGACTTTGCGTATGATAGCATATGTTCTACGATTCATAAATAATTGTAGGCCTGCTAAAATTAAGCTCACAGGTCCTCTTGAACCTAGTGAAATTTCAAATTCACTCTACACTTGTGTGAAAATAATTCAGCAAGTCGAATATCATGATGAAATCAATGCCTTGACTTCGTCTGATGTCGTTCCTTCGTCCAGTAAAATACACTCATTATGTCCATTCTTGGACAGTGATGGTATTCTTCGTGTTGGTGGAAGACTGAAGCACTCAGAACTGCCCTTTGATGCGAAGCATCAGATTTTGCTTCCAGCTAAGCATCCTTTCACTAAACACCTCATTCGTTTTACACACTTCAAACTATGTCATGCTGGTTCACAGCTTATTATAGCTCACTTACGGGAAAGGTTTTGGATACCTTCTGTAAGGAGAACAATTCGCTCTGTGATCAGACAGTGCAATGTCTGTTTCAGATTTCAAGCTCAACCTTTTCAGCAAAAGATGGCTGATTTACCATCTTCTCGTGTATCTCCTATTGCCCCATTCACTAACGTCAGCATTGATTATGCTGGGCCCTACTCTATTAAATATGGTGGACCTAGATCAAGGATTACTACTAAAGCTTATATAGCTGTTTTTGTTTGCATGTCTACCAAGGCTCTTCACCTTGAGTTAGTCACCTCGCTTACTTCCAATGCATTTTTAGCAGCTTTTTCCAGATTTACTGGTAGAAGAGGCATACCAGTTTCAGTCTCATCGGATAATGCTACGAACTTTGTTGGTGCTCAAACTGATATCAGACAACTTACAGATTTTCTATCTTCTCATGAACATCAATCGAAAGTTCAAGATTCTACTTCACATCTTAACATAAAGTGGAATTTTATTCCTCCTCACAGTCCCCATATAGCTGGCTTGCATGAAGCAGCTGTTCGCTCAGTTAAGCATCACTTGAAAAGAGTGATGACTTCTATGATACTTACCTTTGAAGAGATGTCAACTCTCTTAATTCAAATTGAAGCTATTTTGAATTTACGTCCTCTTGTCACTCTTCATGAAGACGTTGAAGACTTGAATTATCTTTCTCCAGGTCATTTCCTTATAGGAAGACCTTTGATTTCATTACCCACCTCAAACCTATCTAGTAGCACTTCTTTGCGTTCAAGATAGAATGCTATGAATCAACTGCTACTTGGTTTTTGGAACAAATGGTCATCTGACTATTTACATTCTCTACAACAACGTTCTAAATGGCTAAAGACTCTTCCTAATGTAGAAATAGGAACTCTTGTTCTTCTACTCGACGACAACGTTCCCCTTTACGTTGGGTTATGGGTGTTGTACACTCTATTCATCCTGGACCTGACGGACTAGTTAGAGTAGTCACAGTTAGAACCTCTACAGGTTTCTACAAGCGACCAATTGTTAAGCTTGCCCCTCTTCCCATTTCTAATGTTGAAGATAAGTAAACCTCTTTATTATTCAAAGTTTAAATCTACTCTTTTCACATAATCTAATATATTTTAAAATTATTTTCAAGAAAATAATTTTGCGGGCAACTTATGTTCAATCATAGATTTAAACTACCTACAAGTTTAATTATTTTGCTGCCAACTTGACAGCAGTATATACTATTCATCATTTTTCTCTAATTTTATTGTTATAAGTTAGATTTTAGTTTATTGCATTACATCCTATATTCATTTACTTACAACATTAGATTTAGCCTATCATGTTGGCCTTGGATATCTTTCTTTGTCACTTCCTGTTTCTGAAGTCAACTTTACTCATATTACTATTTAAATAACATACATTTTCTATCTTGCAAGCTATTATCCCTATTCATTGTCTGTTATTATTCATATTTGATTATTATTTTTTGTATCCAGTCTTCAGGATACATTTCTTGAGCAGTTTAAATGCATTTCATATAGCTCAATGACTTGACTTCCTTCTTCTTCACTATACAACAATCCATTACTCAAACATGAAAGGATTCATGTTTTCTTTGGTGCTTCGGATTATCGTGATATAGTCTGATCATCAACATTCATTCTATTATTTGTGTGGATAATATATCCTACAAGTTCTACGCTTCTTTATCATATGCTTCGTCAAGTAAGCAATACTTCTAGTGCATCAAGAAATGGACTTAATCATTCATTCAATTTATGCCTGGCAAAATGGCGTTTCTGTGTTGTGTTTTGCTAATTGCTAAATAGCTGGGACATCACGACACATATTCTCATTCTTATAGCAGATAAAGATTCTGCTATTATCAATCTAAATAAGGACATTTACTTCGCTTCAAGTAAGTAATCATTAGTGTTACTAGAAGTGATTCCAATTTCCACACATCTACGCATTAAACATCGATCTTATTGTTGCGATTTAGCTATCATTAAATAGCTTATCCATCAGACTTGACATTCAGTTTCTAGTCTTGAAAACTATTTCTACAAGTGTCACGCTTCACGGACAGATGTATATTTATTCACAAATGTGATTATATGTGACTTCAAGACTAAATTTTCATCTCCATTATCTACAAACTTTCATTCAATCGTTTATATGGTAGATGGTGATAATGTTCACATCCTTGAATCATAACTTCAATCTCATGCGTTAAGATGGATTCACATATTACATCAAACACAAACACTACATACTAGAAGATTGTCAACCATTGTATTGATATGTAAATGCTATCTTCAAGAAGACTTTCAGCTGAAGACCTGCCATCTTTGTTTTCAACGCTTTTCAACCAAGTGAAAGTGTATTCGTTCGTGTGTTTTAACTTATAATTAAATATTATATCTTATATCGTTAGTTTCATTGAGTGATGTATGCTATAAAGCTTATTCAATCCAATTCCTCCAATACAATGGAGGTGGTCCCCCGCCAGAGATCTCATTAGTTGTGGTTAGCACGAAATGTGTTAAGCACAACTAAATTTTCAATCTCGTGTAGGTATTAGGGACTCTTACAGTCCGCTATCACAAATATACGCCCCCTGATCCTACACTTGTGGTAAGCCATGCGATGTAAAGCGAGTGGCCGAGTTATTAAATTTGGGCGGTAAAGTGACAGCGCGGTATCTGAAAAGGCCATATAAGTTATGAAGAAAAGCAGAAGGCAGATTATAGTAAGATAGTCGTTGAAATAAAAGAGGTATAGTGATTAAATCGTAAGCACGGGATATATCTAAAAAACAAGCCGCAACAAATTGTTGTTTATGAAATGTAATGGCCGTGTCAGTCGTTAGAAGATGGATATTATTTTCCACATTAAAGTGGCGACAAAAACCAAACTGTGTCGTTCCTTTCGAGATAAAAAGTCAATCTATCTGTAAGTAGTTTTTCAAAAAGTTTTCTGAGAGTAGAAAGCAACGTGATCGGCCGATACTCCTGAACGTTTTTGCCCGTAGTTCCGGGTTTAAGTATAGGACAGAATACTGTTGCCATCCATGATGAAGGGACCTGCCCCATCCAAAGTATCTTGTTGTAGGAATGCGCTAAATGTTCAAAAAAATCCATGGGTAGTGCTTTGAGCATGGTGTACATAATATCGTCTGGACCCGGGGCCGACGAGCGTGTTTTTGTGTTTAAAATCTGGCCTATTTCTACAGGGTGAAAACCCCGAAGAAGTGGGTGATTTGAAGAGTAGTCGTCCCTAGTAAAAGGAATCGGTTTGTCCATAGCGGAAGCTGGTGCAACCATATCCAGAAAAGAGTGTTGTAAGTCTATATCACAGGCAATGGGTGCCACGTGTGATGATCTGTCCGTCTCTTAAACCATGCTACTTTTTTCCAAACGTGAGCGGTCGGAGTATCTTGAGTAATAGTGGTGCAATAGCGTTGCCAGGAATTACGTTTCGTTTTATTGAGAATCTTTTTTGTTTTTGCTTCTTGTCGTTTGTAGGCCAGGAAAGTCTCTGCTGTCATGGTTGATAGATAGTGTTTTAACTGTTGACGCCTATTGTTAATTGCAGCCGCACACTGTTTGTACCACCAGGGTGGATGTTTAGCAGGAAAAGAAGGTGTAATGGTATATGGATGGTGTTGGGATAGGTACATGGTCAATAAATTTTCTAAGTCCTGGTATTCCGGTTCCCCATTTGTCTATTGTTGTAAGTGCTTGGAAATGTACGATGTTAGTATATCGTTGTCTAAAGCGCCAGTTCTATTTGTTCGAAAGAGTTGATTGCGTATAAAAGACGTGTGGTGGATAGTTATGTGTATAGGAAAATGGTCACTATTGAAGAGCAATGTATGAGAGGAAGTAAAGCATCAGAAGAAATGATAAGATCCGGCGTAGAGTCTTGTTGATGGCTGTATCCTATCCAAGTTGCAAAATGAGAGTTTAGGATATGCCATTTCCTACTGTTACATATCGGAATAAGCGGATGTGAAAAAAGCCTCCAAGGAAGACGGCCTGGAAAATGGGGTATATTGAAATCCCCGCAAACTAGCATGTTGTATCCCGGTAAATCCGGTAGTATGTCTTTCCAACGGTCGAGTGATATATTATGGCGTTCGGAATTATATATTGCAAAAAGAGATATATTGTGAAAAATGATATGAATCATTTCCGGGGAAGTTAGTACGTTGCGACTCACCCTGCTCCCCTTTCCACTCGCCTGCCATGTCACCTAATATTTCACAATAAAAAAAAATACCCTTGCACCTCCACATAATATTTCATAATTATAAAAACGACCCTTGCAACAAAATAGGCTATTTCGGATTGAGAGTAGGGGTGGGGGAGTCGGGTGAGTCACAATGTACCATTTTCCCCATTTCCATATGGGGAAATGGTTTTAGATCTGAGGAAATATACGAAATGAGAATGTGTTGTATAAATATGGCAACCCCCCTCCATATCTGTCTCTGTCCTGACGAATATGGCGATAGCCTGGTAGAAAAAGTGGAGATCTGGGTGTAAATGGGTTTCGGTAATGATTATAATGTGGTTAGAGGATAGTCATAAAAATTGGCAGAGTTCTTGTTTTTGTTGTGTAAGCTGCGGGCATTCCAGTAGAGGATGTTGAAATCCCCTTTAGTAGGCATAATGTCAATTCAATATTCGGTTGAAATGTGCTTTCAGTTTGCCCAAAACGAGCCTGGTTTCTTCAGCTTTACTTTCACTGATCGCTGCATTAATGGCCGAGATCAGCACCATTTTGGAGTTTGTACGTTTGTATGTAGAGGCGTCTGTGTTACAGACTGTTTGGTCGGTCGAATCAGTGGCCGAAGCGGTGGGGGTTGAGGCAGTCCCTCCTGACGCCAGAAATTGTACCGCGGAATTGAAAGCAAATTTGCGCGAGGCAGACGTATATGGCCTAGTTCTCCCTGGTGCCCCATTGGAAACCGTCACCCAGACAGGATGCGACGACCTATCAACAATGTCAAAAAAGGATGCAGTAGTCGTGTGGGGAGGCACAAACAACATTTCTACAAATACCTGCGAAATAGGCCTAAATAGTGTCAAATCATTCATGGAAAAAAAACAACCACACAAACATTGTGATTATGAGCGCCCCTGAAAGACATGACCTAGAGGCAAATTCTCAAACAAGGTTGAAGTAGAGTCGATAGAGGACTGTACGGAACTTTGGTGAGTGAAATTCGCATCCATATTGAATAAGCTGAAAACAAAAACCTCCCCTCCCGGGGGGGGGGCTATAGACTGTAGAAATCGTAATACACCAAGTACTTGGTAGGAACAGTACCGATAATAAATCACTGTAATCACACTTAACACTGCACACGAAAGTAGCGATAACTCTGTACGGATGATGGGGGGTAAAAACCTTCCGACCCGTTCAGTTGCTCTTTTCATACTGGTAATATATAGTGAAGTGAAATTACCGAGTGAGAGAAGGCCTACCAGATTTTCTATCCCAATGGTGCCATGGTCGAAACAAAGTTGCACAGAAGATCACATGAGTAAGGGGGGCGGGAAAACGGAAGGGATTGAATTAAGGAGTTCAAAGAAATTACAAACTTCTAATCTCTTGTAGGGATCAGTGCCCATTCGTTGCTAAAATCAACACCAGGAATATGCGTCTGGCTTTTTTAGCGTACCACAGATAGTGAAATTAAAGCAGTGTGAACACATAAGCGAAAATGAAATTACAAGAATGTGGTAGCTAAATTAAATAACCAGTGAAATGTAATGCGTTATGCATAGAGAGTCTGAGTAGTTGCTAATATGAATAATTTTCTAATAAATGTCATTATAATAAGTTTATCTATTTAGAGCATTTCTTAACGGCAAGAGTAGGCCTAATAGAATACTCTTTTGTAATTTTTTCTTAGTACAATAAATATCATATCATATCATATTATTATCTTACACATTTCGTAATTTACTTATAATTCAGTGTGACTTCATATAAATTCAAGAGACGAATTACACACTAATTCATCGTGGGAAATATGTTTCGTCCCACTGAATGAAGATTAACGAAAGTGAGGTTGTGTTTGCCAACATTTATTTTGTATTATTATCAGGTATATATTTTACCTAAAAAAGATTTGACTAATGTTTAATGAGTAGTTTCATATAGATATATATTATATATGCCTACCAAGTTATATCCATTATAGGTTAAAATATTAATTATTCAATTTGCATATGCCCTAACATTCACTTGATGAACTGTGTCAAGCATGCTGTGCTACCAACATTTTTAGAATCATCCTAAAAATCACTAACATCATCAGATTTCAGCAAATTCTTGATTATACTATTTTTGCGACATGATAGGCTATACAAAATTTGAATATGGGTTTAAAGCCTTGACAAACCATTATTTAAAAAAGGAATAAATACTGATTTAAATAATTATAGACCAATCTCATTGCTATCTGTTTTTTCTAAGATTATTGAAAAGGTAGTTCATAAAAGACTAGTCTCATTCCTAATTAAACATAAAATTCTTGCAAATAGTCAACATGGATTTCAAAAATCTAAATCAACAAATACAGCGATTACAGAATTTATTTCGAATATTTATAAATCCATGGATAAAAAGGAATTAAACGTTGCTTTATTCTTGGATTTGTCTAAAGCCTTTGATCTTGTAGACCATGATATTCTACTTTGGAAACTTGAGTCATACGGAATAAGAGGCTTAGCTCATAAATGGTTTAAGTCTTACCTAACAGATAGGAAGCAATTAGTAGAAATTTCTCATAATTATACAAATTGTAATTTAAATGTTACTCGTTTGTCTAACCTGAAATCAGTAAAGTATGGTGTACCACAGGGATCCATCCTTGGACCTGTTCTTTTTCTTGAATATATAAATGATTTGGAATCGTGTATTAAACATGGTAAACCTACCCTCTTTGCTGACGACACTATTGTGTTTATATCAGGTCGAAATTCAAATGATATAATCCCCAAAATAAATGAGACTTCTCTTCATCTTTCCAAATGGTTTGATGTAAATAGACTATCTGTTAATCTGGACAAAACAATAGCCATATCCTTCTGCCATGTACAAAATAGACAACCACAACACACAGAGATAAGACTGAAGGGTAAGATCATTGAATACAAGCAGAACATAAAATTTCTGGGTCTATGGGTGGATGAACATTTAAATTGGTCATCTCACATTCAGAAGTTAATAAGTAGATTGAGTTCAACATGCTATGCAATACTTACTATTAGGAAATCACTAGGGTTAGAATCTACCAGAATTTTATATTTTACCCAATTCCATTCTATACTAACTTATGGTATCATCTTTTGGGGAAATTCATCACACACTCCCTTAGTGTTCAATTTACAAAAAAGAGCTATTCGAGCAATGATGCAGGTGAGCATGTGTACTAGTTGTAGAGATTTGTTTAAATCATTATAGATTCTACCGGTTCCATGTGTCTATATTTTTGAAACATTAAAATTTGTCAAGATTATTATAAAGGACTATAAAACAAATTCAGAATTTCACTCCCACAATACAAGAACAAATATAATTTGCACGCCATATCCCACAATACCAAACTGTATAATAAAAGCTTTATGAATACTGGTCTGTCTATGTATAATTCTCTACCAGCTTATATAATGAACCTACCCACTACTCAATTTAACAAAACCTTAAAAAAATTCTTGTTAAAATACTGTTTTATTGTGTAGAAGAGTTTTATGGAGGAACAAAAACTCACTTGAGTGACGTCAACCTTTAAATTTCCTATAATTTTGTGACTGATAATTTTCCATGTTAAAATATCCGACTGAGTCGTTGCTTTTTTCTATATAAAATAACTAATTAACTCATAATATGTTAAGTCAAAGATGTTGCCCTAGAGTTATTTTGTGTATGTGTATGTATTTTGTGTATATGTTTAACATGTGTATGTATTTTGTGTATATGTTTAATATCAAGTAGTCATTAAAATGATATAACATTTATATTACTGTACAACTTCATTATTTTAAAAACATTATAGCTAATAGAAAATTTTTTAAATTGTATCACAATCAAAAATTTGTATGAGTGTGCATGTGTGTGTGAGGAAAATTTTGTAAGTTCTGTATTTGTAAAGACGTGTCCTATATCAATGTATTTTGATCAATGGATGAATAAACTATTATTATTATTATAATAGTAGAAATTTCAATGCATAAAGGGAACATTTGGCATTAGCTCAATTTACTGTAATTCAGAATTGCGTATCATGTGATCCATAATTTCAATTTTCAAATAGTACACAGAGCTTTCAATGGAACATTATATCTTTTTGCGACATGATGATGTAATCATTTAGGCCTGTCGTATATTGCATTATTTAAACTTAGCGAATGTTTTGTTTAAAAAAAGAAAAGTAAATCCTTTGTTTGAATTTTAGTAATTTTTGGTTGTTTAAAAAATGGCCATTCTGTCTTAATCCCTCATTGGTTATTCATATCGTAATTAAAAAAAGTTGTCAGTGAATAAAATCTCAGATGACGTAATTAATTTACTGCATGATTGCACATGTTATATACAAACCTCGATGCCCTCAAGCGTCAGTCAGTTCAGTCTACTGAGTCTACGGAGTCCGCCGACGGCTTATAGGCCATTCAGCAGTCCATTACATCTCCATTTCTTTGTTACATTTTCAGTAATTTGCATAATATGTTATAGCATTACTACAATCGAGTGCTGCAGCGTATTTCATAATTTATCAAGACATATATAACATCAAAACTCATTACAAACACGTGTGGCCTTCGACAACCATGAAACATTGTGTCCAGTGCATCAATTCAAACATCATTATTATTATCAACAATCAATCAACAGTTACTTTCTATAACTATTCATCATTCAATCTCATCAACAGTTACTTTCTATAACTATTCATCATTCAATCTCATCAATATGTGACTCGACTGGCCTCTATATGGCCAATGATCACCTCCTGCAATTTACTCTAGACTTAACTTTGACTATTAAAAAGAAGCCACAATCTTTATGTGTGCTAAAAATGATACCTAGCATTTTCTGAGGCAATAATAATCTGTGTGTATTAATAGTCCAGTCGATATAATGAAAAATAGGGGGGTAGCTGGAAAATATTCCAAAGTTAATGAAATTTTTACAGGTTATTTGGGGGTACTCTAGGATGTCTATCCTAAGTTTTCGACCTCGAGGACCCTGTGCTAACTTGGGGGGAGGTCAAAAACCTCAAAATGTTTGGACTTTTTTCAGTTTTTCGCTTATATTTCGTGAACTAAGCATATTTTGTGCACCATAGTAAAATACAAAGTTGTAGAATATTAAATTTTCTAAAATTTGGTTGATTAAACGAATTTGTAGACCCAATATTAACCGAGATACGGCCGGTGAAACTTAGACAAAGTTTCTCGAAATTTTTAAAAAATATCCGAAAAACGAAGGTTTTGGCGCTATAACTATTTATTAGCATCATTTACAAGTTAATTATGTTAATCACTCATTAATATCAACATCTTGGAATACCTATGACCCCCTTCCTCCACCCCTCTTCCCACTTCCCACCCCTCCCCCTCCCCCAAACGTGAAGATGCCTCATTTTAATGTATGAAATGCATTTTAAGAAACCTTCTCACACTAAAAACCCTTTCGTTGTACACACAATGTGATGTCACCGGAGGGGGGGGCTATTGTCAATGCTGTATGATGCATTCTTTCCTATCGTGGGTGAAGACGTAGATTTTGGCGCCAGAAAATTCAATGTCATTGATGGTGGGTTTCTGTTGCATAGGGTTGTTTGTACCAAGTGAAGTGAAGGCACATTTCAGGTAGTCTGCCAAAACTACGTGTATTATGTTCATAGGCACTTCGGTAGGAATGTCATAGTGGTTTTTGATGGTTATCCTATTGGGATAAGCTACCAAAGCACCAAAGCAGCTGGACGTTATCGGCGTTGTTTGCTGCACTCCTCAACAAAGTTTGTCTTTTCCAAGACAACTTTGATTAGCACGATTTCGTAGGCGAAATTTCTTTCCAATGATACCAACAAGACCAACTTCATAACCATATTGAAGAGCTAAATGGAAGCCAAGGGGATCCAAGTGAAGCAGGCAGTAGAAGACGCCGATGTAATGATTGTGGATACTGCTGTCTTAGCTTAGCTGCTGACAAATATGATAGTGTCATCATAACAGGTTACGACATATATCTTCTGGTGCTACCCACTGCTTTTGGTTCTTCCAAAAAGGACGTCTATTTCCAGAAGAGTGGAAAGGGTAATATCCCAACTGTGCTGTATTCATCCCACTCGTTCAAGTACGAACCACAGGCCATTCTTTTCCTGCATGTGACACCACCTCAGCACCCTTTGGTATTGGAAAGAAGTTGATGCAGATGTATAGCAAGAACTCTAGCCTTTCAGAGATGTTGGCGATTTTTAAAGACCCCGACGCAACTCCAACTCAAATCGCTGATGTTGGAGAGAAATTTCTTGTGAAACTGTATGGAGGGACCATCGAACTTGACAACCTCGAAGACCTGAGGTACTGCATTTTTTCCACAGTTATGGCAAAGCCGAAATGTCAACTTGCCAGACTGCCACCAACGAGAGATGCCGCCAGGATGTACTTGCAAGTCCAGGCGTGGATAGGAAGCCAAGGGAGAAATCAGAAGTTGCCTTCTGTATGAGGATGGAAGCTTACCAAACGAGGTGGGTATTTTGATGCACTTTATCAATACTGAGTGATGCTGTAATAGTACATTTTCATTCTTAAAACCTGCCACACGATATCTTATTGCTTTTCATTCTTGTAACAACATATAATGCACGTGTATTAATTGAGTGCAATATGCAAGCACTGCGTGGGAACAGCATGCTAAAACTCCCCTCAGCCTGACACCAATGACGAGAGTGAGGATCCCACTGACGTGTCCATGGACCCCAACAATGATGACGACGACGAGGAAGGTCCGGCAGCCCCCAAGCGCTCCAAGGTTTTCGTAGCTTGATACACTATGTACAAATTATTATTTGAAATTATTTCTAAGTTGGTCATAACACCTGCAATTATCTTAATTATTATAATTATGCTCTAAATCAGGTATGGGCAACCTTTGGAAAGATGTGGGCTAAACTTTATAATATTTATGAAGTCGCGGGCCGTAGATAATAGGAAGTTGTGAAAAAATAATCATGATACGGTTTTTTGTATTTATAAAGTATAATTATAAAGTTACATGAATGATAACAATATCGAACTGATTAGGTATTTATTTACAATCAGCAGAAATTAATGAGAAGCTTGTGCTTGAACTTGAGAAACAAGATAATCAATGTTGGCATCAATCCCACTAATATATACAAGCGCAGAGTGTTTTCAAAATTTTCATCTGTAAGTCTGGTTCGATACTTTGATTTAGGCCTATTGCAGCATTTTTCTAGCGCTGACCGGAAGGAACACCCTCGTAGTTCAGTCTTTTGTTTCCCCTCCTCCCACTCTCTTGTTGGCGAGAACAGAAAATATTTACTTTTTCGAGCGCGATTTTAAAGTGTTCCGCGGGCCGGATCAAAAGTCGGGGCGGGTCACATCCGACCCGCGGGCCGGGCGTTGCCCATATATGCTCTAAATTATGATTTTTTGTAAATAAATTCTATATTTTTATAAACTAATTCTTGATTACTAATTATTTATTTTAAACTACCTCATCTACGTTTATAGAGGTTCACGATTGTGGGTTAACATGAATTCACAGTAGGGTGATGACCAGGCACCAAAATATGTAAATAACTGCAAATCACAATAGGCTCTAGGTCAGCGGATCCCCCCCCCCCTCCGGTGACATCACATTGTGTGTACAACGAAAGGGTTTTTGGTGTGAGATGGTTTCTTAAAACGCATTTCATACATTAAAATGAGGCATCTTCACGTTTGGGGGAGGGGGAGGGAAGTGGGAAGAGGGGTGGAGGAAGGGGGTCGTAGGTATTCCAAGATGTTGATATTAATGAGTGATTAACATAATTAACATGGAAATGATGGTAATAAATAGTTATAGCGCCAAAACCTTCGTTTTTCGGATATTTTTTTACATTTCGAGAAACTTTGTCCAAGTTTCATCGGCCGTATCTCGGTTAATATTGGGTCTACAAATTCGTTTAATCACCAAATTTTAGCAAATTTAATGCTCTACAACTTTGTATTGTACTATGGGGCACACAATATGCTTAGTTTACGAGATAAAAGCGAAAAACTGAAAAAAGTCCAAACATTTTGAGGTTTTTGACCTCCCCCCAAGTTAGCACAGGGTCCTCGAGGTCGAAAACTTAGGATAGACATCCTAGAGTACCCCCAAATAACCTGTAAAAATGTCATTAACTTCGGAATATTTTCCAGGTAAAAAGTGATATCGACTGGACTATAAGTTGTTTCTTTCTCACTTAGATCCTTAGCTAGCCATGTAAGGACATACAGTTTAAACATTGCAAGTCCTCTGTAAATTTACTTGGAGACACAAAATACAAAACACAGGCAATTCTGGAAATTTTTAAGCTAGTCCACTTATATCTGTGAAATAGTTTGCACTGTACCATAGTTATTTCACTGCTGAATGTATTACTGATACTGTTTACCTAACATATGTAGGTGATAGTCACTGCATTCTGATACTTTCAGAAGTGAGTCTAAGAGAGAGACCAAAGCTCAGTCATTCTTGGTCATTTTATTGTTTCTTCTAATTTTAAGACATGTACAAAGTAATTTTCTTGGTGCTGCCAATCTATACCATTCCACCTTGTATCATATATCATCATTCATCATCAACAAGGCTTAAAAACTTACAGTGAAAATAATCCTAAATGTAGACAATACACAAACGAAAAGATAGTATAGCGGCTACAAGTTTATGAATGAGAAGTTGGCAACACATTAAATCTAGCCCTGATCACAATGTTAACTGTAACACAACAAGAGAGAAAATTTACCTGTGTAATATATTGTGATCATGCATGTATTGTATGGCAGCAACAATTTGTCTGAACAGCATAAGTATTTCTCTCTCATCAAGCCTCCTGGCTCTACGTGATAACATCTGTGCCAATGTACCTCCATCAGCATATTCCATTTCAATCATTAGCACACCATCTCGCTCAAAGCTACCAAGATAACTGTAACAAGGAAGAGTAATATACAAACTAATTCTCCTACTGGTACCAGGCAGTTTGCTTAGCACTTCCACTGGCACCCAATTAAATGAATTGCTGGCCTGATTCTCAAAAATAGCATTATCTTAGTTCTACTGAGCTCTTTGAGTATAATGAAAATTTTAAATATTTGATTTAACTTTATTTTGTGAATACATTGTGAATATCTTATAAGTAGGCTATTATTACTATTACATGGGTGATAAATGTATTCGAATAATACATGAAGTATAGATAAAAAAAAAATTAAAAATTAAAAAAGATACTGGACAATAGATGCAACAACAATACTTCAAAAATAATTTGAACATTTTTGTATAAAATACTGTAATGGCAATTTACTATCCAAGTGAATGTATTTATGCAACATTATTTTTAAGTAAAATTTGTTTTTAAAATGGCAGATTTTGGTGTTATTCTTAAGTAAGACAGTGTTATTACTGGTTAGCTAAGGGTCTATTTCAGTTTAACATCAAGTAATTCTCCTATTTTAGAACACAGAATGTATAGGCCTTACTTACAACATGTAATTATTGAAGATCTCTTACATGTAGGCAGATTCCTTTCTTGAAGCTTCTTACAAACAGGTAACAATTGGCCTAACGGGTTGTTAAATATAAATAAGGAGTTCTCTTTTCAAAAGACTCTTCTCTTTTCAAAAGACGCTTCTCTTTTCAAAAGACAACAAAATGAACAAATCAGCTTTCTCTAACATTGAAGAGGAATTCAATGATTGGAGACACTTGAACCCATTTATTGGGAATCATGAAATGTTGAATGCTCACTGAAAGTCTTAAACTTACATCGAATGGAAAGAATTAGAAATTGGACTAGGCACTGGTAGATCTGCTGATGCTGAACATCAAAAATTGAAACATGCTGAAGCAGAAAAATGGTGAAATATTCTTAAATGTGTTGTGGATGTAATTCTTCACTGTGCCAGGAATAACTTACCTTTAAGAGGAGGTTCCAATTTTATCAGTGAGAGCAACTGTGGTGTGTTTCTGCATACACTAGAACTTATTACTCACTACAATCCTCAACTATCTAAGCACTTAGAAAATGTTAAAAGTGGATAAAATGTCACAAGTTATTTTCACCACAAATTCAGAATGAGGTTATAGAAATTTAGGGAAATAAGGTTCAATCTGAAATACTCGTACTAAATAAAGTAAAAAGTACCAAGTATTTCTCTGTTATGTTTGACTGCACCCCGGATACAGCACATTGAGTCTGGACTTCATAATAAGTATCAGAAAGCAGGAGGAAATATTACAAAAACTAAACATTGATGGCTTGGATATTCAGAACTGTTGTGGTCAAGGCTTTGACAATGGCTCGAACATGGCAGGAAAATATGAAAGTGTTCAAGCACACTTATTGCAACTAAATGGCCTTGCTAAATTTGTACTTTGTCCAGCACACAGTCTCAGGGCTGTAGCAAGGTCCTTCTGCGCCCTTGAGCAAGTTTGACAAATCTGCGCCCTCCAATACTGGGGGTCTGAACAATTTTTTAAATGATTTATATATAGCGTAGAGCTTTATCACTGGTACTCACTACTAAATTGCGGTATTTTGTTACCTGTTGGAGCGCTTTCAACCGCATGGAGCGGCCATCTTCAGCAACTGTTTGCTGAAGATGGCCGCTCCATGCGGTTGAAAGCGCTCCAACAGGTAACAAAATACCGCAATTTAGTAGTGAGTACCAGTGATAAAGCTCTACGCTATATATAAATCATTAAGATTATCGCTACAGAATGGGCAAAACTCAAGAATTTTTTAAAATTTCTGTAAAACTGATTTTCTTAAATTTGCTTCTAGAAGGTTTTTTTTTGGTCCCATTTCTGTAAAAAACCACTGCCTAATAGATCAAAACTAACTGCCTAATAGATCAAAACTAATAATGTATGATGGTCATGGTAGTTTTAGTTGGAACATTTTTTTACTGAAATCATTCTTACCTATTCAACAGAAGCAACGCCAACATCAACAAGAGACGAAACAACACAAACATTAATACTGCTTCACTGTTTAATTTAAAAATCGCTTAGTTAAAAAATACAATAATAATCAGGGCCCGGATTCTAATGACATGTCATCTTTTTTATTGATGCTGCATAGACATTGCCAACTTGTAGATAAATCCTAATCATGGCCTCTAAGATTATAGAAATGCTTTTTATTAGGTCATTTTTTGTCATTTTATGCAATTTTATATTTTTAGGGCATTTATTTCAATTTTCTGTCATTATTTTGTCATTTTCTTGCCATTTGTTTCCTTATTTAGCCATTTTCATGCATTTACGTTGAGTATATTAACTCTTTTTATTGCCTAGCTAGCATCGTCCCCAGTGGTGCTGTCTTTGAAGTGTTGTTTTTTTAATGCAAGAAGGACACATTCTGTGTCGAAGTGTTATCATGTCTCAGTCGGAAACAAGAATCAAAGAAATGCCAAAATGTTGTATTACATTACTGTTGTTATTAGATTGACTTGGCACCAGAGTCTGCCACCTCAATAAACAATATAATCTGGCAGACCGCAAAAGGAAATGCCGAAGTTTGACTCGCCAGTGCCTCAGTGCCAGTATAAATTTCTGTAAGGAAAGTACATACACAGCAAAGAACAAAGTTTTTTAGACCTACAACATCCTCTCTGAATTTAGGGTTTTAACAATTATGTACAAATTAGTCTATAACTTTGTGTGTAAATTAATTTTTTATAAATAAAATATCAGTTTTTAGGTCATTCTTTATAATTATTTAGTCATTTTCTTTAAAATTTGGGGTCATTTTATAGGCCATTTTTCAAAAGATTTTAGGTCATCAGAATCCGGGCCCTGATAATAATATAATGTAATTAAAAATAATAACAGCGACTATAATATCAGCGCCGGCCTTAGAAGGGAACTTGATCAAAACAAACAGAATGTGTACTGCCAGCTTTACAGAGCATGCATCGGCTACGGATCACAACACATATTCAATGTAAAGTTACAGAAATTAATTTTGATGTACATTAATACATTGTGTGATAAAAAAAAACTCAACATTTTTAAAATAGGAAATTTTAGTTCACACTTTATTTATAAACATTAGGAAATAGTAATAACAAAAGGAATTGGAATCTGCGCATTCGGCTTTTTCTGTTGTTATAATATAGTAGGTCAGTCATTTTTCCATGTAGCATGTAACAGAATGTGCGATACCATTGTTGATCGCTTTGTAATCAATCCTGCCGACAACAGTAGCATTGAGGATGACAGTCAGCTGGAAAGCGATTAAGTTTAACCACTTTCATCTCAATAATAACGTACATTTTAATTTTTATTGTCGTTATGTCTTTCCATACTGTTCATGATTTATGTTATCATGTCAATAAGAAATGTGTTAAATTTTGCATGACTGCTTTTTGTTTCTAGACATGGGCGAACGGTATGGGGGGGGGGGGGGGTTCAGGGGGTTGAAACCCCCCGAAATATCTGCAATATTTTTAAGATCATGTAGTGAAATAAAAATAACACTGGTTCGTTTTTTACATATTTTACAATTTCATACATATCAAAGCATTATTCAAGATTTATTGTAATTTATTTAAGATTCAAATTTCAAAACAGAGTGGTGTTGATAGTTCTTCAGCTTAATTACAGTGCTGCATTACTAGTAAACAAAACTCCCCTTGGAATCTCTCATACGATTCGGTGGCCTGGTTATCCATGTGGTGTGATCATTAGGATGTCAGAATTTCATTGGATTTCAGTTTAATTCCTGCGAAGTTTGGATATGTATAAAAACCTATTCCCGAATAGATTTTCGAAATTACTATGTTTTCAATCAACTTGTCGATACAGGTACACTGATTCATAGACTTGGTACTTGTGTAACTTCACAAAAAATCTGGTTAGAGCTTATAAATCGGCTAGTGTTACCCACTACTCATAGTTCACACCTTTGATCTCGATATTACCTGATTTCAGTATAAGTCGAAGTCCTAGTGCTCAATATAAGAGTTCATGTGGATCCTAGCCCATAGTGTGCATAGGAAACGTTTTAAAGTCATTTAGATGACAGAAATGGCGGAGCACAGAAGCAGACGACAAGTGCCAATAGAATAAATAAATGCAGTTTCTTTATCCATAAGTAAAATGAGTTTATTCTTGTGTGAAAACCATTTAACTGCTCTTCATCAGAGTATGAATCCTATAAAAATGAAAGCGATGAGTTGATTTTGTTTCAAGGCAAGAAGAAAAAAATCGACATAAAAATCTATTAACTAATTTTGGTTTTAAAATATCTCGAAAGAAAATATATAAGAATTGCAGCACTTAGTTTACATCCCTGCCCATCATATGTTATAATTTCCACTTCTTGCAAATCCATGATACAATACTAATTATTATACAACTTAAATCCTCTCACTGAAAACCATCAACATGTTTGTGAAGTCACGGTGTATTTACAGATGGCTTTAAAAACATGCCCTATACATCATTCAGTATTGCGATAATTTTTGTCAAAATAAAGTATTTATATAGACCCTAGCTTAAACAAGAAATGGACAGAAATCTCAAGAAAAGGTTTCAAAGGCTAGACTACATATCAATTATAGTGTATTAATAAACACAATACAACTATTTAGTTATTTAAAGAAGTTTTGAGTTACAATGTGCTCAAGGACATGAAGCTGAGACGGCTTTACATGAAAGGCGTAGGAAGGGGGAGGTTCAGGGGGTCCGGACCCATCTTGAAATCAAAACCTAAATTTCTATTTAAGTTTTTTAAACTCCATTTTGTCAGTTATTTAAATATTTTATTCAATGATAAAATACTGTACTTGTAAATGTAGGCCTATTATTTCAACTGTTCCATGTATTATTTTATGTTCTTATAAATAGTAGTAAGTATTATAACCTATATAGGTAACGATTTTTTGTTTAAGTTGGCATGTCTTAGAGTATAGTAAGTTAAACAAATTTGCTAACTAGTTTTTTCAAGGCTAAAATAGCATAAAATAAAAAATGTGATTTTCATTAGTTCAGTATTTAAACATTTTCTGGGGGTGGCCCCCGTACCCCCCAGTACTTTTGACCCTCCCCGAAATTATTTTCTGGCTACGCCACTGCTTTACATTGAACCCCTCCTGAACAAAATTCCACTGTACGCCCATGTTTCAAGACAATCGGCATAATACTGCAGAAAATAGTTCATGTGCAGTAATTTTTAATAACCTGAAAGATTTTTTCCATTAATGTGGAATTTTTATTACTTGATAAACTGCACCAGTCTAAAAAAGGTGGGATTTTTCATGGCTAACTTTGCGTCCTCTTTGTATCTGCACCCTTGGCGAGGGCACATCTTGCCACTACCTGGCTATGGTCCTGATCATGTGACAACTTGCCTAAAAGGGAAGCAGCACCATTGTAAAATAAAGGGTATTCTCTCTCTGTTCAACCACTAAAAGGAGGATAAATTAGCATCTGGCACTAGTTAGAGATGGAGGACAATTAAGTCAAAATCCAGTTTGTCTGGCATAATGGCCTGTGTGTGGGGGGGGGGGGAGGAAATCTGCTGTTTCAAAAGTAAATGATGAATATAACTAATTTTGGCATGCTAAATTGAATGCTGAAATCTGATTTCCTCTATCACATAAGGTTTTTAAACAAATCGCAAAAGCATTTTAAAAAGAAATGGGTATTTTGTGAAATAAAGAGTATATTACAAAATCAAAACTAAAATGCCATATTCCTACCTAATACAAAAAACTGGGTGCGTACATACCTTGAAAAAACTTTGGTGTCTGAAGTTCAAAATGCTTTCTTTGCTTGGAAGGAAGGCTGTGTTGCTTTACGCTTATATTTTCATTATGTATCTTCTCTTCAAGCAGTAGTCCACTTCATTCCACTATCCCTGATATTAAGTCTGTAGGCTTCCGCGGCCGGAGTCATCATTGTCTAGGCTGTCCGGGTAGCGCCGCGTCGAGTGATGAGATGCCAACGTTTCTACAGCCATGTTGCTGTCTTCTTCAGGGCCAAAAAGTCACTGACTAAGCCGGACATCGGGGTCTTATATATCCGTGTGGTGTTGCGGAGCAGTAGCGGGCGTCCGGCCAATCACAGAAGAGGCATCTGTTGGAGCTCTGGGATTGGTCGGTCGACAGCAGCGGTTGGTCGGAGCTCCATTATCCCTATCTGCTGCATCATGGTGGTGTCGAAGAAGGGGTTGCCAGGTTTTCGGCAAGTCCAGGCCTTTATCCCCGTTGATGTTCTGGGGTCTTCTCGCTATTTCAATCGCTTCTTTCACCCTTCTCGGCCACCATCTTTCTTCTCTACTTATGAGGCGGGTGCCATCAAAAACGATAGCGTGTCCAGTCTTTGCTGAGTGGAGGGCTATGGCCGACTTATCAAAGTTGTTATTCTTGTAGTGGCGTATGTGCTCTTGTAGGCGTTCTGCTACTGTGCGGCCAGTCTCACCAATGTAAGTCCGTCCGCAGCTGCAGGGGACCTCATATATTCCCGCCATCTGTAAGGGTTCTAATTTGTCCTTCACCCGGACCAGTCTGCGTCGGAGAGTATTGGGAGCACTGTAGGCAACCTTGATGTTCTGTCGTCGTAGCATTTTTCCGATTCGGTCGGTAATACCCCTCACGTAAGGCAGTAACGCTACCCCGCTGATAGGTTCTGGGGGTTTCTGATTGGTAGTGGAGCTGTTAAGAGTCAGGGCTGTCTGTGTAGATTGTATTGTTCGCTTGATGGTAGCTGCGGGGTAACCATTGGCTCGGAAGGTGTGCTGGAGGCCTTCCATTTCTCCTGGCAGGCTCTCTGCGTCTGATACCTTGGCTGCTCTCATCGCTAAGGTTCTCAGTACGCCTCTCTTAATAGCTGGGTGGTGGTGTGACTCTGCATGCAGATATCGGTCCGTATGTGTTGGTTTACGGTAGACCGGTGACCCAAGCTGCCATCCGCCCGTTTCCTCACCAGCACATCCAGAAAAGGTAGGCAATCGTTCTTCTCTATCTCCATGGTAAACTTGATGTTGGCGTGAGCGGAATTCAAGTTGTTCAGGAAGTCTCGTAGCAATTCGTTACCATGTGGCCAGATGACAAAGGTATCATCAACGTAACGTAGCCACAGCTTTGGTTGGTGTTGGCTGTTGGACAGGACTTCGGTCTCAAAAGCTTCCATAAACAGATCTGCTACCACGGGGGATAGAGGAGAACCCATGGCCGCCCCTTCCACTTGGGCGTAATACTTGTTACCATATTGGAAGAAGGTAGAGCTGATGCAGAGTTCTGTGAGATCAGCCCATTCTGTAGGAAGATTCCGGTCTTGCAGTTTCTGTCGGATGATGCTGACAGCTTCGTTGGTGGGAACTTTGGTGAACAGAGATGTCACATCGAAGCTCACGAGAATGTCGTTGGGGTCCAAGCGGTCTACCGTAAACCAACACATACGGACCGATATCTGCATGCAGAGTCACACCACCACCCAGCTATTAAGAGAGGCGTACTGAGAACCTTAGCGATGAGAGCAGCCAAGGTATCAGACGCAGAGAGCCTGCCAGGAGAAATGGAAGGCCTCCAGCACACCTTCCGAGCCAATGGTTACCCCGCAGCTACCATCAAGCGAACAATACAATCTACACAGACAGCCCTGACTCTTAACAGCTCCACTACCAACCAGAAACCCCCAGAACCTATCAGCGGGGTAGCGTTACTGCCTTACGTGAGGGGTATTACCGACCGAATCGGAAAAATGCTACGACGACAGAACATCAAGGTTGCCTACAGTGCTCCCAATACTCTCCGACGCAGACTGGTCCGGGTGAAGGACAAATTAGAACCCTTACAGATGGCGGGAATATATGAGGTCCCCTGCAGCTGCGGACGGACTTACATTGGTGAGACTGGCCGCACAGTAGCAGAACGCCTACAAGAGCACATACGCCACTACAAGAATAACAACTTTGATAAGTCGGCCATAGCCCTCCACTCAGCAAAGACTGGACACGCTATCGTTTTTGATGGCACCCGCCTCATAAGTAGAGAAGAAAGATGGTGGCCGAGAAGGGTGAAAGAAGCGATTGAAATAGCGAGAAGACCCCAGAACATCAACGGGGATAAAGGCCTGGACTTGCCGAAAACCTGGCAACCCCTTCTTCGACACCACCATGATGCAGCAGATAGGGATAATGGAGCTCCGACCAACCGCTGCTGTCGACCGACCAATCCCAGAGCTCCAACAGATGCCTCTTCTGTGATTGGCCGGACGCCCGCTACTGCTCCGCAACACCACACGGATATATAAGACCCCGATGTCCGGCTTAGTCAGTGACTTTTTGGCCCTGAAGAAGACAGCAACATGGCTGTAGAAACGTTGGCATCTCATCACTCGACGCGGCGCTACCCGGACAGCCTAGACAATGATCCCTGATATTGTCTTTCCATCTCAATTTTCTGATGAAATCTTTCATTTTGCTCATCATTCATGAGCCCCAAATTATGTGGAAAGTAGCCAAAGTGAGAGTGCAAGAAGTGAAGTTTCACTCATTTTGCAACCAAGAACTTGCCGTTTTCCGAACATATTTCTTACAATTTCTTAATATTGCACATCTTTTTTAGAGTGACCAGATAGCCTACTCCTTTTTTAACACCTTATTCTCCAGCCTGCAAATAGGCTTAAAAATGTCAAAATTATTCTGCTTTTAAAAAATATCCTGCCAAAAGTTCTGCGAAATGGGATTTTATAAGAAATTGAAAGAATATTAAATCTGCCAACTTATTGTTGATTGTATAAGGCTCTTGTACAAACGATATATCTACACTGTGATCATTAATTAATTGTATCAAGTTGTTTGTAGCAGATCTAGAATGTTGTAAGTTAATTTGGATACATTTCAATGGCTGACTATCCATGTTAATAGTCAATATTCTCTTGGTACCGCCTCAGTGCTGCTTGATGACAGGGGCAATTTTTGTCAAGTGCAGAATGCTTCTCGTCAATGGTACTATCTTTATTGTGTTTCTTAAAGTTAACACAATTAATACACTTGAAGTCTTCAGTGGATGCTTTGCAGTCTTTTAATGTGTGGTTACCTGAACATTTAGGGCAGGTTAAAATTCCATTACAGTCTCTTGCCTGGTGATTGTATTTAGAACATTTGAAGCAGCGACTAACCTTTATGTAATCATCCTAGCTGCACATATTCGAGCCCAGTTTCAACTTCGTTTCCATTATTGCTTTCCGTGCTTCTGAACTCAATTCAATATCGATGTTCTTGTATTTTCTTCTGCCTGTGAAGTCAAATTTTGAAAGTATATTGTTTTCATATTTCACCAGTGCATCGTTTTGTACAGTGAGGGATTTTACTGCATTCTCCAGTGACATATCATCCGGAGTATTGAATATTATGATCCTAGGGTTTCTCTTTTTGATCAAGCTAGCTTCAATTTCTCCTCCACATTTAGCATTGATATTTTGACAAATTATGTCGGCCTCTGCCTTGTCATTTGATTCTATTAACAGCTGTCCATTTCTCAAAGCTTTCAAAGAATTTACTCCTACTTTCAATTCGGTGGGGTCCACTTTAGTTTTCAACAGGGTCCTAATATATTCTGCGCTCTGATTGGTCTTGCTCTTGACAAGTAATTTATAAGATTTTGTATGTTGGACAGTATGTGTGCCAGCTATGACAGCTAAGTAGTACCTATTATGCTTAACAGATTGCGCAGCTCTATTGCAGTCTAGCGGTGAGGTGCAGAGCTTAGTGATGTCAACAGATGTCACGACAGGCACCATATAGGGTGGCAACCTCTGGTTCCTGCCTTGTAACTGATCTTGACATTATTTCAGCTCCAAACACAAAGAATTAACCTCGTTAACTCTCTCTGCTAGTTTGTTCCTCACTTTACAAAATAGTTTCCTTAGATTACTACAGCTTCAACGATGTCTTGCTTCAGATTCTGGCGCAGGTTCTTGCTTGTTTCTGTCACATTTAATAGAGATGCGAACACGTTCTCAACACACTGATCATCGTCATTGTTCCATTTTCCAAGCTCGCAGTTCATTGAAAAATATTTCATCTTCAGTAGGCCTAATGTTATTATTGAATTGCAACGTTATTTCGTAAGATTTCGACTCACAAACATTACCACAGGTGTAATGTAATGTGTAGATTATGTTTTCATTCTTATTTCTTTGCATATATAGCCTAAAAGCCTGTTTTAAGCCCTTTTACACGCGAAGGCGTGTGAAATTTAGGCCACGCCCACTTTAATTATTTCCTTTAAATACAAAATATTATTTAACCTTTCAAGTATATATTATTATATTTATGTTTTAAGCACTAATGCTTTAATTTAAGTCGTAAATTAAATAATATTGTAATATTAATTTAATTATTCAGACATGTTATTGTGCAAGTCTTATTTGTTTTCTCCTTGGACATCCAAGATTTCATCTTCTTTGCGAGACCTCTCGATACTTATCGATAAGCTCTCCAAGAATGCCACTGTATAGCAAAAAATTATTATATGTCGCACTACTAAATATTTATTGTAATACTAATTCTTATAATCTACTACCTTAATTATAGTTGATTTGTGCTTCAGATTTATCCTATAATTATTTATTATGGTTCAGTATAGCATATCAAGTTTAACTAATTTAAATTTATGAAATTTCAAACATGGGATTTTATGGGCTGTTATGTTGTCAGCATAACTGTTCTTTGGCGGTCTTGAACTAACCGTTATTCACTCTGCAATAGTCGCTGTTCATAGTTGGACGTGTTCGTCCATAGTTCTCCAAATTTCTAGGGAAATCTCCAGAAACTTACAACTCACAACCTCTGGGAGAAATTCTCACAACTCATAACCAACTTATAATTTCTGAAATCAACTCATAACTTCTTGGAAATTCTCTGGAACTCACAACTATGTTACGACGTGCTGCATTAGCGGAGCCCACATTCAGAAGAATTGTTTGTGTATAGCGAAGGTTCTGTGCCTCAATCAAACTCACAACTATCTTATGACGTGCTGCATAAGCGAAGCCTACGTCTCAGAAAAGCTAATTTGTGTTTAGCGAGGGTGCTGTGCTCCAATCAACCACACTACAGCTAAGTACTGTATTTGTTAAATCCCTGTGCAGTAAATTGCTGATTTTACAATTCATTATAATGTCTTATATTGGAACCACATCAGATAGTTAATAGACACTTATGCATCTGAATGTGGTATTGCAAGACTTCGTAGTGAAGTAAACTCCCAACATCAATTTTAAGCTTCAAAATTCGTATAACACATATTCATTCAACTTCAATTTGAACTATCACATAACAATTATTACTTGTGTTTAAATTATTATACAAGTACTACTATTTCATCGTATTCAAGAACATTATTATATAACTAACAAGATTAACTTCAAGAATCTATCAAGACTTCAACAACTCAAGATTTTCAACACACTTTTCAAGAACTATATACTTTTTTATCATTAGCCTTCAGCTATCCAGTGTTATTTCTTAGTGAATTATTAATAAATCTAAATGTTCCATCATCTCTGCAGATTTCTTGTCTAATTTCAGTGTAAGCGATACAAGCAGGTTCCAACCATACAGTCCACTTTCCCAGCCTCCCACTACCACTCTTGCCCTTTACATTTTGGTCCTCGCGGGCCTAGGTTTGTTCCACGTTTTCCTTTCAGTGAACTAATCTCTAAACAAAATCTTTCCAATTTTTTCCTGGAACCTGAGACAAGAAATCTGCCTTAAGGTAAGTCCATAAACTCCTGGCAAGGCCAGTTTGAGCAAATACACCAACACAGTGATAAGGGTTGACAACACACAACTCATTTCTATGTTGCATGCACACAAACAAACAGCACAGTGATTATTGTATCCAACACTTAACACATTTATACTGTGTCTACGTTCTTTGAAGCTTTAACTTCCCCGCACGCGGGCAACTTAAAGTTAAATTCTCCCCTATTGCGGGCAAAGTGCAATTTTGTTAAATCTTATGTTAAATAACTTTCATTATGGGTACTCAGGAGCAAACTCTTGCAGCCTTCAGGGCTAAACGTACGCCCATCAAAGCTCAAATAATTCGCCATTGCAATCTAATCCCCAAGCTTCTTGTTAATGATGAAGCAACTTATAACGACCATTTGGATCGAAAGGCTAAACTGCAACAACTAATTTCTAAATTTGAAGAAGTTCAGTCCACCATAGAGGAATTAGACTACTCAGAGTTAGAACAAATCTATAGGGAAGAGGTGGAAGACACTCTTTTCCAAGCCACTACTCACATTAATAAGCTAGAAGCTACCTATCTCAAAACTAAAGCTGATGCGGATGCAGAGGCCAAAGAAAGACAAGCTCGTATCGAAGCTGAAGCTGCAGAAGCTGCTGCCCAAAAGGCAATCCAACAAAAAATCACTAATATTAATAGACTTCACCGTCAATTCACGTCCTATGTGCAATCCATTCATGAATTTGAAATTGAAACAGAGGCTCATTTTCATGAGGCTATCAGTATGAGAACAATGTTTCTCCATTTGTTTGAGTCGTATGAAGATTCTGCCTTACAAATAAGTCCTGATGATTTCCAAGAAATTGATTCTCAAAGACGCGAGGTAGAAATAGCCTACCACCAAGCTTTAGGTTTCTTTGATGCCCTAATTTCTCAAAACAAATCTAAATATGAGCCAGAAAGGGCACTTAGCTCTAGACGATCCTCTGATGGATGTTCTCATTACCCAGTATCTCAAACGGTTCGCCCAAAATTACCTGAGATTAAACTGCCAAAGTTTAGTGGTGACCCCACCATGTGGATTGAATTTAGGGACACATTTGCTTCTCTCATTTTGAGCAACAATCACATCACTAACATTGACAAGTTTCAGTACTTGAAGTCATGTCTTAGCCCAGAGACTTTGCATATAATACAAAATATACCAGTTTCTGAAGCCACCTTCGACGTTGCTTGGAAAACACTTATAGAAAGATTCGACAATGATCGTTTGATCATGAACACTCACTTAGAATATCTTTTCACGCCTCCCACCATAGAAAGGGATTCAGCTAACTCACTCCAACAATTCCTAGATCACTTTGTAAGCACTATGCATGCGCTTCATTCCTTAAAGTCTGACGTTAATTTGACTGACTTAATTGTCTCCAAAATCATTCTAGACAAAGTACCTCCATCACTTGTTAAGGAATGGGAAAGCTCTATAAAGCCAAACCAACTTCCCACCTTAAAGGAACTCTTTGGCTTCTTGGAAGCAAAGGTAAGAGTCATTAAGATGACAAACTTGGCGATAAGCTCCCAAGCCAATTCCAACCCAACTTCCAATCGTGCCAATCAAAAACCCACTCTCAACAATAACAATGTTAGTTCAAACAACACTAACAACCAACATAACAGCTCCAAGACATTTATTTCACGTGTTTATTGTATTTGCTGCAAGCAAAATATTGCTCATGAATTATTTCGATGTGACAGCTTTAAGGTAATGTCTTATGAGCAACGAATGCAATTCATAAATACGCACAAGGCATGCAAAGTATGTTTACGAGTCAAACAGCATCACAGTTCATGTGGTGTTACAAGGTGTCACAAGTGTGGTGACAAACACAGCACTATGTTACACAACCCCAATCTGCGATCAAACTCACAAGCAGATAATGTTCTACGTATGCTGCAACCTGCAGCATCACAACCCCCCCCAAATGTCTACATCCTACTGCTTTAGTCAATGTTGAGGACATACACGGTCAGCCTATAGAAGCGAAAGCTTTACTAGACACCGGATCTAGTTGCAATCTCATAACTGATCGTTTGTTCAACAAACTGAAACTGAAAGCTCTGCCTCAATGGGTACCGCTTCAAGGTATTCTAGAAACTCAATCTCATATGCACAAGGCTGCATTGATTAATGTCAAATCTAGAACCACATCATGGAGTTGCAATACACACGCTATTGTAATTTCAGAAATTTCTGCCAGTCAGATGCCCCAAAGCTACATTGATGTTAGAAATTGGCAGATTCCAGCCAATCTCCCATTAGCCAACCCACATTTCAACACACCCCAATGTGCTGATCTTCTCCTAGGAGTTGAAGTCTTTTCACAAATAGTCCAAGATGGTAGAATTACTTCTCCTCAGTAACCAACTATTCAAAACTCTCAGTTAGGATGGTTTTTGGCTGGAAGAATATCATCACCTAATGCTCCCATGCAAATGCAACCAACCCCAAGGCACCAAGGTGAATGTTTCTCTCAGACTAGCAACTCCACTGTCACACAAGTTACCAAACTTTCTTCTCCGAAGCGATTCAAGGGAAATCACAAACTTCTGAACGTCAATGCTGCTGCGAATAATGAAGCTCATTATTCTGCTTTCCTGAATACTGACCAAACAATAAATGAACAATTATCTAGGCTTTGGGAATTTGAAAGTGTTGCCAACAGTGCACCTTTCCCCCACTCATTGTGAACGGCATTTCACAGAAACCACAACTAGATATCTTGACAGAAGATATGTTGACAAGCTTCCCTTTAATGCTCCTCCAGAATCACTAGGCAGCACTAAGCATCAAGCCCACCAAAGATTTCATTCTCTTGAAAAACGTCTAGCAAACAATGCAGACTTACGTAAACAATACAATGACTTTATGACTGAATATCAGACCTTAGGCCATATCAAACCTGCAGACTCTGATCAAACTGAAACATTTGATTATATCATCCCTCATCACCCTGTGATGAAACCATCTAGCACAACCACCAAGTTACGTGTAGTGTTTGATGCTTCTGCCAAATCTACCATTAGAAGGTCTCTAAATGATATACTTCATGTAGGTCCTACGATCCAACCTAACATGTTTTCTATACTACTGCGATTCAGGCTAAATCCCATAGCTTTCACAGCTGACATTGCCAAAATGTATAGACAAGTTCTAATACATCCTGACCAACAACACTTCCAACAAATACTTTGGAGGGATCAGCCCTCAGAGTCTATTAAGATCTTTAATCTTAAGACTGTGACTTATGGTACAGCTCTGGCTGCATTCTTATCAACTAGAGCCCTAAAAAACTCACGATCGATGATGGTGACAAATTCCCATTAGCTTCACACATCATAAACAATTCTATGTATGTCGACGACATTGTCGCAACAGCTTCTAATATGCAAGAAGCCCAACAAATGATCTCTGAGCTCAACGCTTTACTTCCCTTAGGTGGATTTCAGCCTAGAAAGTGGAGTTCAAACCCACCACAACTTCTAGAAGACATACCAGTTGAGTTAAGAGAAACACTTGACAACCGTATGTTTGGTGACTCGGATGCCAGTTCTATCAAGGCGCTAGGTCTAATATGGCAGCCATTTAATGATCTATTAAGGATAGAAACATCCATAGATTTTTCTAAACCCTTTCTTAAATGGACTTCGCTTTCTTGCATTGCCTCGATATTTGACCCAGTAGGCCTCATATCTCCTATCGTTGCACATTGCAAGATTATATTTCAGTCCTTATGGAGGAAACGACTTCCTGGGATGAAATCATACCTGAATCATTCGCTAAAGAATGGCTGACAGTTCATAACCAACTTCATTCCATATCTCAGATTGCCATTCCCCGGTTTGCATTGATACCAAATGCCACTTCCATTGACACACATGGATTTTGTGACACGAGTGAACAAGAGTATGGCTCTTGCGTCTACTTACGCACTACCAACCAAGAGGGCGAAACTCAAATCTCACTACTTTGTGCTAAGTACAAAATTGCCCCTATCAAAGCTGTCACAATTCCAAGGCTAGAGTTGTTAGCCGCCCATTTACTCGCCAAACTAATAAATAATGTCTTGCCTACACTGCAGCTTGACATCAGTTCAGTTTACTTATGGAGTGACTCTAATATAGTGCTGAGTTGGTTGAGTCGTTCTCCAACCACACTCAAAACTTTTGTCGCAAACAGAGTCGCAGATATACAGGAATATACTGTAGACTTTACTTGGCGACACGTCTCGTCGAATGACAAACCTCCAGATCTAATATCTCAAGGTTCAACACCCGAGGACTTGATCCACAATAATTTGTGGTGGAATGGTCCATCATGGTTGTCTGAGGACATATCATGCTGGCCAACTAACAACACAAAAAACACTCCCGAATTATTGCCAGAAGTTAAACTGGTAGCCCACATAGCCACTTGCAATTTCACTTTCCAAGCTTGGTTTTCCAAGTTTTCTTATCTAAGATCTCTTCGTATCATGGCTTATGTCCTAAGATTCATACACAACTCAAAACCTGCTAGCCAACGTTTCAGTGGAGCTTTATCTCCTGATGAGATACCAAAATCGATTCACTGTTGTGTAATGAATGTCCAGCGTCAAGCATACGCTGAAGAAATAAGGTTACTATCAGCTGGAAAAGAGATTCCAAGCGCTAGTAAGATTCATAATTTTTGTCCATGCTTGGATTCAAACAAGATCCTACGCGTAGGCGGACGGCTGGAAAGATCCAAGCTTCCGTTCGACTCTAAACACCAAATGCTACTTCCATGTAATCATGCTTTCACAAAGCACTTGATATGCCATACACATTTTCAATTACATCACGCAGGGCCACAGCTTATCATCGCTCGTCTCAGAGAAAGATTCTGGGTTCCCTCAATTAGATCGGTGATAAGATCTGTCATAAGGAGATGCAACACTTGCTTTCGCTTTAAGGCACAGCCCTTTCAGCAAAGGAAGGCCAATTTGCCTGCTGCTAGAATCATTCCAGTGTCTCCTTTTACTAATGTAAGCTTGGACTACGCTGGCCCCTATTCAATTAAATATGGTGGTGCACGCTCTAAAGTTACTGTCAAAGCATACATTGCCCACTTCGTGTGCATGTCCACCAAGGCGGTGCATTTAGAATTAGTGACTACTCTTACATCCAAGGCATTTTTAGATGCATTGTCGAGATTCTCAGGTCGTAGAGGCATACCTCAGTCAATTACCTCTGACAACGGGACTATCTTCATTGGAGCATGTAACAACTTGAAACAGTTGACTGACCTACTCTCCTCCACTGAATTCCAAGCTACTATCAAAGACGCTACCTCACACCTAAGCCTTAATTGGCACTTCCTACCTCCTCACTCCCCTCACATGGGCAGACTGAACGAAGCTGCAGTACGCTCAGTCAAGCATCATTTGGAGCGAATGTCTTCAATTTTGATTCCCATTTATGAAGAGCTATCGACTCTGTTGATTCAGATCGAGGCCATTCTCAATTCACGACCATTACTCTCCCTCCATGAGGAGGCAGAGGATTTTCAATACCTGTCCCCAGGACACTTTCTTGTTGGAAAACCTATCATATCGCTACCTTCTCCAGACTTATCAGGAAGTTATACTTTACGTTCTCAATGGAAAACTCTTCACAACTTTACCGCTGATTTGTGGAGAAAATGGTCTTCAGACTACCTCCATTCTCTTCAAAAGCGATCAAAATGGAGTTCCAAAGCCCCCAATGTTTCTGTTGTTACTCTTCTTCTGGTTGAAGACAATGTGCCACCTCTCAAATGGATTTTTGGCATTGTCGACCAAGTCCATCCTGGATCAGATGGTTGAGGGTCATTCCATATGAACTCATCCAGATTTTTAAAAAATGGTTGCACGACCATTTTAGAAAAAATAATTTTTTGTATATGAGTTCATACATGTTTCAAGATATCAAAACAAGTTTTCAAAAAAATATCTTGTGTTCTTGGTTTCCCAGGGGTGTCCATTTTTCAATCCTGGTGTAACACATTTTTTGCGAATATAGCTGATTACGAATATTTTCATACCTCAACAACCATAAGAGTTAGAAATTTGAATTATGAACCATTTTGTAACTATTGAAGCGTACTTTCAGAAATGCTTTATTGTTTTCTTCAACACAAAATTTTTCATAAGAAAATATGAATTTGAAATTCGGGTAAATTTTTCCAAAAAAATCACTTTTTGGTCGAAATTTTATATGAGAAGGAAGTGATTGTAAACTTTCAAATTTTTGTTATGTTCAAACCTACATGTGATTTGTCTGTGAGGAAAAAATCATGGTCTAAAAATACATCCCTTATTTCTAAACTGGCCTCGAATATTACCGTTTTTCAAATTTTGACTACTTTTGGGCTTAAATATCTCTGGTGGGTACCCTTCAAAAAAATCTGAAAAATTGCATAAAAGAAGCCTTTCATGTCCCTAACTCACAGTTAAAATTTCTATTTCTTGATTCAACTCCTATTAATTTTATAGAACTAAAATATCACACTTTTTAGGGTAGCGTATTTGGGAGAAACTACATATAACTCAACAACCATAAGAGTTAGAAATTTGAATTATGAATAATTTTATAACTATTGAAGCTTGCTTTCAGAAATATTTTATTGTTTTCTTCAAGACAAAATTTTTCATATGAAAATATGAGTTTGAAATTCGGGTAAATTTTTCCAGAAAAATCACATTTTGGACAAAATTTTATATGAGAAGGAAGTGATTGTAAAGAATCAAAATTTTTTTATCTTCAAACCTGTATGTCATTTGTCTGTGATAAAAAATGCGGGTCTAAAAATAAATCCCTTATTTCTAAATTGGCCTCAAATATTAGCGTTATTCTGATTTTGACTACTTTTTGGCTCAAATATCTCTGATGGGAACCGTTCAAAAAATCTAAAATATTGCATAAAAGAAGCTTTATATGTGCCTAACTCACACTAAAAATTTATATTTCTAGACTCAACTCCTTCTATTAATTTTATAGAACTGAAATATCACACTTTTTAGGGTAGCGAATTTGGGAAAAACTACATACAACTCAACAACCATAAGAGTTACAAATATGAATTATGAATCATTTTATCAATATTGAAGCTTGCTTTCAGAAATAGTTTGTTTTCATCAACAGAAAAATTTTCATATTAAAATATATGTTTGAAATTCGGGTAAATTTAAAAAAAAAAAAAACACTTTTTGGGCGAAATTTTATATGAGAAGGAAGTGATTGTAAACATTCAAAAACATTTTATGTGCAAACCCGCATGTGATTTGTATGTGGGGAAAAAATCAGGGTCTAAAAATACATCCCTTATTTATAAACTGACCTCAAATATTATCTTTTACAGTTTTTGACTATTTTTGAGCTTAAATATATCTGATGGATAACCTTCAAAAGATCTGAAAAATTGCATAATAGAAGCCTTTCATGTGCCTAACTCATGTCTAGAAACAACTCTTTCTATTAATTTTATATGTGTGTTAGGCACATGAAAGGCTTCGTTTATGCGATTTTTTCGGATTAATTGAAGGGTACCCATCAGAGATATTTGAGCCCGATAATAGTCAAAATCTGAAAAACGCTAATATTCGAGGCCAGTTTAGAAATAAGAGATGTATTTTTAGACCCTGATTTTTTCCTCACAGTCAAATCACATGCAGGTTTGAATATAAAAAATATTGAATGTTTACAATCACTTCCTTCTCATATAAAATTAGGTCCAAAAAGTGATTTTTTTGGAAAAATTTACCCGAATTTCAAACTCATATTTTCATATGAAAAATTTTGTGTTCAAGAAAACAATAAAATATTTCTGAAAGCAAGCTTCAATAGTTATAAAATTATTCATAATTCAAATTTCTAACTCTTATGGTTGTTGAGTTATATGTAGTTTCTCCCAAATACGCTATCCTAAAAAGTGTGATATTTCAGTTCTATAAAATTAATAGAAGGAGTTGAATCAAGAAATAGAAATTTTAACTGTGAGTTAGGGACATGGAAGGCTTCTTTTATGCAATTTTTCAGATTTTTTGAAGGGTACCCACCAGAGATATTTAAGCCCAAAAGTAGTCAAAATCTGAAAAACGCTAATATTCGAGGCCAGTTTAGAAATAAGGGATGTATTTTCCTCACAGACAAATCACATGTAGGTTTGAACATAACAAAAATTTGAACGTTTACAATCACTTCCTTCTCATATAAAATTTCGTCCAAAACGTGATTTTTTTGGAAAAATTTACCCGAATTTCAAATTCATATTTTCATATGAAAAATTTTGTGTTGAAGAAAACAATAAAGTATTTCTGAAAGTACGCTTCAATAGTTACAAAATGGTTCATAATTCAAATTTCTAACTCTTATGGTTGTTGGGTTATGAAAATATTCGTAATCAGCTATATTCGCAAAAATGTGTTACACCAGGATTGAAAAATGGACACCCCTGGGAAACCAAGAACACAAGATTTTTTGAAAACTTGTTTTGATATGTTGAAACATGTATGAACTCATATACAAAAAATTATTTTTTTCTAAAATGGTCATGCAACCACTGTTGGATGATTTGGCATGGAATAACCCTTTAGTAAGAGTCGCTAACGTCAGAACCCCAACAGGTCATTACAAAAGACCAATTGTCAAGCTTGCTCCTCTTCCAGTAAATGGGGACGATTAATTTAGTTATCTGTAAAGCCTCGATTGGTACCCCTGATATCAAAGTCCAAGCACATTTCCGTTGCAGCAAATACCGCTGATGTAGGGCTTGGTTTTGACACGAGGCAGGATGGAGACGCGAAGTTAGTCATGGCTGGGGACGAAAAGTGGTGAGAAGTATGTGAGCGGCGAATGCGCCGGGAACTGTGTAAAAGGGGCTAATTTATGTATAACTAGTAGATTAGGGTGGAGGAATAATAAACGGGGTAGAATAGAGTTATTGTGTGTTATTTAACGACATGTGTACATACTCCTAAAAGCAACCCTAGGGAAGGAAAGAGCAAATTGGGGGGGTTTTGAGTGAAATGATCATCGGAATTATGTCAGGTAATTTCCAGCGTCGGGAGTGCAGGCAGCGGAGGCGGTTATTACGGCCGGAATCGGTCCCATCCTGATGGAGTGCTAAACAGGTACTCTACAAATGGTGTCAGAAGTGGGATGCGGATACTCCATGTAGTTCAAACCGGAAGGGAAATGTTTTAGAAATTTAAATATTTTTGTACGAAAAGAATGTCGTGGGAAGGGTTATCTTCCGCGCCGGGCTCCAGTCGCGCTGCAGTAAAGAAGAGAGAAGAGAAATTGTGACAAAAAGGGTCATGGACTCCGAAAATGACCAAATTAAAATTTGTTTTTTTTGTGTTACGAAAATAGTATGAAGGGTAAATAAAGAAATAAAAAAAATTAAGTATGATGTGTGAAGTGAAGTGTGGCTCACCAGCAGGATTAATAACACCATACATGGATTTTACCAGCTAATCTCAGGTAACAAAGAAAATATTTTACTAGAATTGTGCGGGTAGGTAAGCGAATATGGCTCAAGTTAATTTGCAAGAAGCAATGGATGCCCTGTTGGCGAGGGTGGATCAGTTAGAACAGAGAGAAAACGCGTTGAAAGAAGAGAATACACGTTTAAGCCAGTTAGTACAAGTCCCTAAAGCCAGTTTTAATTTATTGAGTAGTGTGCCTAGCTTCGGAGGAGGTCCCCATGAGAACATACGTACTTTTTTTTGTCAAGATTGAAGAAGCGGCAGTCATTTCGAGTTGGTCTGAGGAGGATAAATTGAGGGTAGTCAAGTTAAAATTAGTGGATGAGGCATTAGACTTTTCCATGATAAATGAGATATGTGTAGAAGCAAGAAATTATGAAGACTTTAAGGCCGGACTGCTGGAAAGGTATAGGAGTAAGGCTACCACCAGGCACAACAGGGAGATGTTATCGACATTAAAAATGTACCAGGGAGAGAGCATAGAGGGATTCGCGGACAGAATAAGTAAAATAAATGCCGGAACATATGAATTAACCGATGATGCAGGTGCTAACAGAATACTGAAACAGGAAGCGGATATGAGGGCCTTGGACACATTTTTAAGTGGGTTGAGAGGAGAAGTGGGCCGTATGACCCGACTACAGTTCCCAGAGACTTTTCAGGAAGCGATACGCAAAGCAATCGCAATTCAAGAGGCGGATAGGCAGACAACCCGTAATGTGGATACCCAGAGAATTTTCACAGGGAAGCAGAACAGAACCCAGTACCCTAGGGCGAATGATACGCAGAATCGCACACCCCGTGCAAACTTTCAAAGCTATTCCAGATACGATAGAGATAGTTGTCAGAAGAGATTCCAGCATAGCAATGGGAAGTATCACGGAAATTTCAGGCAAGGTGAGGAGAGCGTACCCCGTGATTCACAAGACGTGAGGGTAAAACAGGAATTCGATTCACCTCGGAAAAATCAGGTGGAGTGCTTCAGATGCCACAAGATGGGGCACATAGCCAGAAATTGTAGGGAAAAGATAGCTTACCCAAACGGGCAAGGGGGGGCGAACGCCACGAAACGCCTATCCCAGTAATGAAAATTACAAACTGGACTCCATTAGCACCCGGAGATAACTTATTGTTATTACCCATAAGATACGGGAATCAAGAATTACTTTTTATGGTAGATACCGGAGCTCAGTCTACAATATCGTGGCATAAGGAATTCCAATTTTGTAAATTGGGGAGTCATAAAGTGAATTTTGTGGGGTTAACTAGCCAGACTTTGAAGAGTAAAGGTGCCGTCACAATCAGGGTGAAGATCGGATATTATGAGTATGATTTTAAGGTGCATGTCAATTCGACGGAATTTTGGGGATGGATTTTCTCAGTAATAATTCGGTAGTAATTGGGCTAAGACCCAATAGATTGGGATTGAAAACTACAGAATTAGAAGAAATTTCGGAGGTGAAATTAGAAAGTGAGAAGGGATTTCTCAGATTGGATAGAGAAATTACTATACCACCCCATTCAGGAAAGTTTGTAAAATTTCCACCTAGGAGACGATCCGTTTATAGTGCTCATAAAGAAGAATTGTGTTTAGTAGAACCAGTAGAAGATTCGGAATTGGATTTGAAAAGAGTATATATTGCCAGGAGTGTGAACCGAGGGCCAGAAGCCGTGCTAAATTTGGTTAATTCTAGTAACACTGAGGTGACATTAATTAAAGGAACTAAATTGGCAACTTATGAATTGTGTGACGCAGCCGAGGTGGACTTGAGAGAAACGGAGCAAGATCAGTTAAGAGTGTACTATGGCAAGGGTGTAGATTTCAAGGATTCACTAAACCATTTATCTGAAAGGGACAAAGGGATCATCCAGCCAGTGTTAGAAGAATACGTAGGGCTTTTTCGAAACCGCAGTTTGCCCGCCACAGAATTACTCCAACATCGCATTGCTCCAGGAGATGCTAAGCCAGTGTACCATAGACCTTATAGGGTACCCCATCATTTGAAACCCGTGGTACAAGAGTTCATTGAGCAGCAGTTGCAGGACGGGATTATACAGCCGAGCGAATCAGCTTGGGCAGCGCCAGTTGTAATTGTGAGCAAAAAATCCCCGGATGGCACCCCTAGATATCGCTTTACTTGTGATTTTCGTTCACTGAATAAGTTGACAACACCGGACGTATATCCACTGCCGGATATAAAGGAATGTATTGATAATTTAGGACAATGTAAAATTTTTTCAAGTTTGGACATGACCTCTAGCTTTCATCAAATCTTAGTAGACCCCCGAGATAGGCACAAAGTTGCGTTTAACGTTCCTCAAGGACATTTCGAGTACGTGAGGTTACCCATGGGCCTAAGGAACGCAAGTTCATGTCTGCAGAGGTTGATGGACTTAGTTCTGAAGGGATTAAACCCCCAGCAATGCCTAGTTTTCATTGATGACATTCTTATTATGTCGAGAAGTATGGAAGAACACGCTGTGCATCTAAGAAACGTTCTTGAAAGGTTACGGAAAGCCAACCTATCCTTATCGTACGAGAAATGCAAGTTCGCAAGAAGCGAGTTATTGTACCTTGGCCATGTGATATCAGCGGACGGCGTGCGCGCCGATCCAGCACTTGTGAGTGCGGTAAAAGATTTTCCTGCTCCTAGAAATGTCACGGGCATACAGAGTTTTTTAGGGCTGGCTAATTTTTATCGTAGATACATCAAGGATTTTGCTACCATCGCACATCCCTTGACCGAACTTTTAAAGAAGGGAATGCCCTTTAATTGGGGCCAGCGAGAACAACAAGCCATGGATCAGCTAAAGGAGGCATTGGTGTCTGACCCAGTGCTAACTTACCCTAATTTTTCCCAGCCCTTTGTGCTCGCCACGGACGCTAGCAATAAGGCCCTTGGGGCAGTACTGTCACAAATTAAGGAAGGGCGTGAGCACCCTATAGCTCATGCTAGTAGAAAATTAACAGCTGCGGAGGCAAAATATGGCGTCTCACAGCGTGAATTATTGGCAGTCGTGTGGGCCGTGAAGTACTTTCGCCCCTATTTAATAGGAGGGCCGAAATTTACCTTAATAACAGACCATTCGGCTCTGAAAGGTATTTTAACCAAGACCAGCGAGAATGCGCAGTTAGCGAGATGGGCATTAAAGCTCTCGGAATATGACTTTGAGGTCATACATCGCCCTGGGAAAGCGCATGGGAATTCGGATGGATTATCTAGGAGATTGTGTCCCTTGAGTCCATCCCTGGAAGACATTATTCAGGAAGAACAGATGAAGGATGAAATGTGCCAGCGGTGGAGACAACAGAGGAAGTTTTTCGTAAGAAATGGATTACTTTATAGAAAGACCGAACAAGGACCTAGGCTGGCAGTACCCAAGGCATGTAGGAGGGAAGTGCTTTTGGAATGCCATGACCATATTTTGGCAGGCCATGGGGGCAAGAGAACAACAAACAGGCGAGTAGCTACGAGGTATTGGTGGCCAGGGAGGAGAAGAGAAGCTGATGACTGGGTAAGAAAATGCATTGTGTGCAATAAACACTCCGAAGGGGAGGGACACAGGGCAAGACTACAAGAATTACCCGAGGTAAGCCGGCCGGGCGAAAGAGTCGCGGTCGACGTATGTGGCCCCCTCCCAAAGTCTCAGCAGGCCGGCAATAAATATGTTTTGACCATAATTGATCACTTTAGCAGATATTTGGTTATGGTACCCCTCGAGGACCAGAAGGCGGAGACGATCGCCAGGGCCTTTGTGTTCGAGTGGGTACTTAAATTCGGTACCCCGGGTTATCTACTCAGTGATCAAGGCGCAAATTTCATGTCTGAATTAATAGGTCAAGTATGTAAGCTACTACGCATAACCAAATTGAGAACCACCCCCTTCCACCCCCAAGCTAATAGGAGGTGTGAGAGAGTACACCGTACGATTTTCAACATGTTGAGAAAGTACGTTAACCAGAAGCAAAATAACTGGGACCATTTGTTGCCCTACGTGGTAACTGTGTATAACAATAGAATCCATGGGACAGTAGGGATGAGCCCCCACGAAATCATGTTCGGATACCCCATGAAATTGCTTTGTGACATGACGGAAACAGATCAGCATATTTCGCATCCCGAAGTTAGGAGTTTAGCAAAGAAATTGCAACGCATGTGGAAATTTGTCAGGGCAAAGAACCGCCATGCATTCAGGAAGCAAGCTGAACATTACAACAAAACGACGAGGCCAACAGAGTTCAAAGTAGGAGATTGGGTGCTATTGAGTGATCCGCAATTAAAGCCTGGGCAGGTGAGGAAATTGAAAGCCAAATTCAAGGGTCCCTAAGAAGTAACAAGGGTTATTTCGCCTGTGAATCTCGAGTTAAAGCTGCCATTCAGAAGTGTTGTTGTCCACGTAAACCGCGTGAAGAAGTACGAACGGAGAGAGGATTGCAACCCGGAAGAGTCGTACCAAGAGACTGAGAAGCCTAGGGGGAGACCCAGAAAAGCAGTAGCAGAGAACCGAAGGACGGATGACAGGACTCATTGTGAGCGGGAGGAAATTTTAGACGCATCAATTTGGGAACCAGAGGACGACTTGCCACTTAGTGCCTGGATCCAGCCACCCAGAGCAGCTGTGAGTGAGGAATTGGACGGTGCAACACAGGAAAACGTACAGGAGACACCCACCGAGGCAGAGAACGGGCAGCCGCTAGCCGGGGAAGTACGTAGTCCGCTGGGAAGGGAGGAGCCGCCGAGAACAGCGACTCCGCAAGCAGCAGCCATATCCAGGTATGACCTACGGCCTAGGGCGCCAGCAACAAGGGAGCAGGATCCCATCCCGGTGGTGAGTGAAGCGGCGACCTCCAGGTACGACCTGAGATCCAGAAGGGCAAGCCAATAAACATTTTTTTTTTTTATTTGTGATCTGAATTTTGTTTTGTGTGAACATCATTTCATTCATTCATTCATTCATAGTGTTCTGCCCAAGGGCAGGTCTTTCACTGCAAACTAAGCATTCTCCACTCTTTCCTGCTCTCAGCCTTCCTTTTTGTATCGGCATACAATCCATTTATTTTAATGTTATCTATCATCTGATATCTTCTTCTGCCTCGAACCTTCTTTCCATTTATCATTCCTTCTAAAGCATCCTTCAGCAGACAATTTCTTCTTAGCCAATGTCCCAGCCAATTTCTTTTCCTCTTCTTTAGGAGCTCCAACAATGTTCTTCTTTCTCCCACTCTTTCTAGCACGTCTTTGTTTTTAATTTTGTCTGCCCATTGTATACGCTCCATCCTTCTCCAAATCCACATCTCAAATGATTCCAGTCGTTTTTCTCCACTCTTCCGTAGCGTCCAAGTCTCTGCTCCATACAGTGCTACACTCCACACAAAGCACTTTACTAGCCTCTTCCTAAGATCTTTTGCCATGGGCCCACAAAAAATTCTTCTTTTTCTATTAAAGGCCTCTTTTGCCATGGCTATCCTCTGTTTTACTTCCTGACAGCAGTTCATGTTGCTATTTATAGTACAACCCAGATATTTAAAACTATCCACTTGTTTCACTGCTTCATTTTTGATTCGCGTGTCTATCCTCTTAGGTTCTCTTCTCTATGTGTGAACATATTTTTTTTATTTTATTGTTACAAGAAAACATTTTTTTCCTTATGCTGTGAGAAAAGAACCTATGGGAACATAGTAGTGCAAAAAAAATGGACTAACATTTAGAAGAAAACTGTAAGTCTATTAAGTGTTTTTCATTTATATATGTATGTGTTTGTTGTGAGCAGGTAAGTGTTGATAAGGGTTTCATTTACTGATCGTTTCATGTAACAATGACGATGGCAAAAAAGTGTATATCAATGGTAGATAGTGTGTGTAGCCATTAGGAGATATTGGTATCTGTACAATGCTCGGTACATAGATGAATGAATTAAGTGAGTAACACTCCATGTGCAGGCAAGCTATCAGCTTTAAAGAATGCTAGCCAGACAGTCTGTCATTGGATGCAAAGCCAGAGATAATTAATCTTACAACGGCCTTGCAAGGTTTGAAGTACGGTAAGATAAACAGGCTATAACCAACAGCTGAGCTGATGAGGTATTTTCATGACATGGGATCCTGAAAGACAAGGATAGTGTGTTAACAGCTGTGCATAAGTATAATATAGAAAGAGATTTGTAGGCTATCTGCGTATTGTAGATAACAATGAGGGTTTTTATTTATGTTAACATTTAGATGTTTTTATCCAGTATAACTTTAATGGTTGAATTTTATAATTGCCAAATGAGTAATAGTTTTGATTTTTGTGGATCAAGTTTTCTGATGTTGCAGCGTGTGTGAACGCGTACAAAGTTTCAAAATATATGGCCATTGTTTTGATTCTTCTGTTGAGTCAGCACATGTATCGCATACTCAGAGGGTGATATAAGGCACGACGTATTGTTAGGGAGATTGTTTTTAAATTTTTGAAAATTATTATAGGGAGAAAACATTAAACATTTTCTTTGGACAAGCAATCAGTTGGAACATGTCGTATCAGGAATGCGCACCTGAGTGAGATGATTCAATCTGTGTTTGTTTAAAGCAGTTGTGGAACAGTATGATTTTGATTTTTGTTGTTTTTAAGCTGTTTAATAGAGGGATGTATATTATTACTTTGCAATTAAGTATGTGTTTAGATATTTTTTGAGCTTGATGGCAATCAATTGTTTTTATTTTTTTTAGTGGGTAACCGAAATTTTTATATGTTTTATTGAGGGATGTTTCAAATTTAATTATGGAGTTTTATCCAATAAGAAGTTGATTGAACCCCGTTAAGATGATATAGTAGACATTTTCACATTGTTTTTGTTGTTGTTGTTATTTTTCATCAATTTATTTTTTAATATGGTAATTATTTTTTGGGAATGTATAGGTTTATTTACTTTTTTTTCTTTGGGTTATTTTGCATTTTAATTGTCATTATGTAATGTATATTTTGGTACTCTGACATGACTGACACGTATTCCACCCTTGGAACTCTACTTTGTATTTATGTTTATATGTTTTTTTTGTGGATTGTTTGTTTTTCCAAGGCGAGGACGCCTTTTACCCCGTGGGGGAGGTATTGTAAAGCCTCGATTGGTACCCCTGATATCAAAGTCCAAGCACATTTCCGTTGCAGCAAATACCGCTGATGTAGGGCTTGGTTTTGACACGAGGCAGGATGGAGACGCGAAGTTAGTCATGGCTGGGGACGAAAAGTGGTGAGAAGTATGTGAGCGGCGAATGCGCCGGGAACTGTGTAAAAGGGGATAATTTATGTATAACTAGTAGATTAGGGTGGAGGAATAATAAACGGGGTAGAATAGAGTTCGTGTGTGTTATTTAACGACATGTGTACATACTCCTAAAAGCAACCCTAGGGAAGGAAAGAGCAAATTGGGGGGTTTTGAGTGAAATGATCATCGGAATTATGTCAGGTAATTTCCAGCGTCGGGAGTGCAGGCAGCGGAGGCGGTTATTACGGCCGGAATCGGTCCCATCCTGATGGAGTGCTAAACAGGTACTCTACATATCTATATTTAATCACATATATATGTATTGATTGTTAACTTAATATTTGCTAGTTTTAGATTTTTTGCAATTACTAATTAGCTTGCTCATTCCACATAATCAATTTTATGAATGATATAAATATCATTCAGCGGGCAATTTATGTTCCATTTCCCAAGCTCGCAGTTCATTGCAAAATATGTCATCTTCAGTAGGCCTAATGTTATTATTGAATTGCAACGTTATTTCGTAAGATTTCGACTCACAAACATTACCACAGGTGTAATGTTATGCTTAGATTATGATTTCATTCTTATTTCATTGCATATGTAGCCTAAAATCCTGTTTTAAGCCCTTTTATACGCGAAGGCGTGAGAAATTTAGGCCACGCCCACTTTAGTAATTTCTTTCAAATACAACATATTATTTAACCTTTCATGTATATATTATTATATTTATGTTTTAAACACTAATGCTTTAATTTAAATCATAAATTGAATAATATTGTAATATTAATTTAATTATTCAGATATGTTATTGTGCAAGCCTTATTTGTTTTCTCCTTGGACATCCAAGATTTCATCTTCTTTGCGAGACCTCTCGATACTTATCGATACGCTCTCCAAGAATGCCACTGTATAGCAAAAAATTATTATATGTCACACTACTAAATATTTATTGTAATACTAATTCTTATAATCTACTACCTTAATTATAGTTGATTTGTGCTTCAGATTTATCCTATAATTATTTATTATGCTTCAGTATAGCATATCAAGTTTAACTAATTTAAATTTATGAAATTTCAAACATGGGATTTTATGGGCTGTTATGTTGTCAGCATAACTGTTCTGTGGCGGTCTTGAACTAACCGTTATTCACTCTGCAATAGTCGCTGTTCATAGTTGGACGTGTTCGTCCATAGTTCTCCAAATTTCTAGGGAAATCTCCAGAAACTAACAACTCACAACCTCTGGGAGAAATTCTCACGACTCATAACCAACTTATAATTTCTGAAATCAACTCATAACTTCTTGGAAATTCTCTGGAACTTACAACTATCTTTCGACGTGCTGTATTAGCGGAGCCCACATTCAGAAGAATTGTTTGTGTATAGCGAAGGTGGTGTGCGTCAATCAAACTCACAACTATCTTATGACGTGATGCATAAGCGAAGCCTACATCTCAGAAAAGCTAATTTGTGTTTAGCGAGGGTGCTATGCTGCAATCAACCACACTACAGCTAAGAACTGTATTTGTTAAATCCCTGTGCAGTAAATTGCTGACTTTACAATTCATTATAAGGTCTTATATTGGAACCACATCAGATAGTTAATAGACACTTATGCATCTGAATGTGGTATTGCAAGACTTTGTAGTGAAGTAAATTCCCAACATCAATCTCAAGCTTCAAAATTCGTATAACACATATTCATTCAACTTCAATGTGAACTATCACATAACAATTATTACTTGTGTTTAAATTATTATACAAGTACTACTATTTCATCGTATTCAAGAACATTATTATAAAACTAACAAGATTAACTTCAAGAATCTAAATTAAAATAACTCATTTCTAACAGATAAGAGTTGTAATATTCCGCCTTTACCCTTACCATTAAATACTCAACTTATTTGAAGATGCATTTCGGCATATGCTGCGCCATCCTCAGTTCATACAAGAAGAAATGAACACCACAATTCTTCTGAAATAATGTTGTTTATAAAATTTTGTTATTTGGTAACCTAGGTCACCGTTGTAGTCAAGTCAAATAAATGATTTTGGTCAATTATATTTTCATTAAGGATGTTACTCCTATTTTTATAAATTTGAAAGTTTTCCAACGTATTTAGTCTAACACCCTTATCACATATATGTAGGACTTCCATGGTGTTACTTAAGTTGTCCAATCTATGACCACTATCAAGCAGGTGTTTAGCATACGCTGAGCTTAATCTGCCATATTTAAAGTCAGAAACATGTTCACTGAATCTTTGCTTGAATTTTCTACCAGTTTGTCCCACATATACCTTCTTGCAATCATTACACGTCAATTTGTAAACTCCACTTTCTTCCATTTTATCCACAGAGTTAGTATTATTGCTGTACAATTTATTCTTTAAGTTGCAATTTATTCTGTAAGCAATTTTAAAGTTTTCTTTACATAGTAACTTTGTGATAGCATGTATTCTGTTATCTGTGTAATTAAATGTAGCAAAATATTTATTATTGTTGTCTTTTTGTAGACGTGTGAGCTGGCTTATGGGGTTTTGTTTGTTATGCAATTTCGTTTTGTGTTTTCTGATTAAATTTCTAATCAGACTTTTACTGTATCCATTATTTTCGGCAATTTTCATTTGGAGTTTACAAATTGACGTGTAATGATTGGAAGAAGGTATATGTGGGGCAAACTGGTAGAAAATTCAAGCAAAGATTCAGTGAACATGTTTCTGACTTTAAATATGGCAGATTACGCTCAGTGTATGCTAAACACCTGCTTGATAGTGGTCATAGATTGGACAACTTCAGTAACACCATGGAAGTCCTACATATATGTGATAAGGGTGTTAGACTAAATACATTGGAAAACTTTCAAATTTATAAAAATAGGAGTAACATCCTTAATGAAAATATAATTGACCAAAATCATTTATTTGACTTGACTACAACGGTGACCTAGGTTACCAAATAACAAAATTTTATAAACAACATTATTTCAGAAGAATTGTGGTGTTCATTTCTTCTTGTATGAACTGAGGATGGCGCAGCATACGCCAAAATGCATCTTCAAATAAGTTGTGTATTTAATGGTAAGGTTAAAGGCGGAATATTATAATAAAAATATATTCAAGAATCTATCAAGACTTCAACATCTCAAGATTTTCAACTTACTCTTCAAGAACTATATAATTTTTTTATCATTAGCCTTCAGCTATCCAGTGTAATTTCTTAGTGAATTATTAATAAATCTAAATGTTCTGAATGTTCTGCAGATTTCTTGTCTAATTTCAGTGTAAGCGATACAAGCAGGTTTCAACCATACAGTCCACTTTTCCAGCCTCCCACTACCACTCTTGCCCCTTACAGTCATCCACCACCTTGCTCGCATCCATTGAACCATCAGTATGCATTATCATAAAATCAGACAACAATATGTATCATGCATTGATCTACATGATAGGTTATCAAGAATTGATCTGTTCTAATTATAACTTGTATTTATAACTCTGTAAGGTATAATACAAATATAATTGAATAAGAATTATATTAAATATGATTTCACACATTTCTCTCAGACAACTGGGAGATTATTGTAGAATGCAGTAGGATTATTAAAAATTGATTTTTCATTAGTAATTCTACCGGTAATCCTATATTTAGAAATTGGTCTTCTTGCAATATATTATGACCACTTCTTTTTCACAAGTACAGTATATATGATCTTAAAGTCAAATGCCTTTTATTTTATATCAGCTTACTAACTTGCTAATTGTTGGAACATACCTGATTATATTAGGATGATCAAGAGAAGACAAAACCTGAACTTCATTTAATGCCATCTGTCTCTCAGAAGCAGTTAAGTCGACCATGTTGACTTCCTTAATTACTACAAGTGTGTCATCAGTAGCTTTACGATACAAGACAGCAGTGCCAAATGCCCCTTTAGGTTCATGAAAAAAACATTAATTCAAAGGTTAATAAATTCATAGATCAAACTTACATATTCCCTAAGAGAATGTTCTTAATGAATTGAAAGTAAGCAGTAACTTCAATTAGCTACAGTAGTGATACAGTAACTAATATATGTAAACAAAACTAAAGGCAAGGGAAAGAAGTATGAGATATGAATGGAAAGTTTTGGAAGGCAACTATGAGATTAGGGAACCCAGAAGAAGTTGGAAGAAGTGAATGAGATGAGCATAAATTCAACACAACAATTAGTGGTAACTCATTCAAGCTTCCAACCATTCAAGTTTTCAGCAGCTAGCTTTGCTGTCTCTTCTGGAAGAAGGAAGATAAACTGAGAAGTGGTTTTATAGGGAAGGGTGCTTAATGGAAGCAAGCTAATAAAAAAGCAAAACATATTAACAAATCTTTTAATATTATGAACTTCAATTGACTGTTCAGTTTGTATTTTGCTTTGCTCCTTGTTTGTGTTTTCTCTATGTATGAGTTTTTCCTGCTTTCGTAAGTGGCAACTCTGTTTTTATGTAGTATATGTGTTGACATCGTAAGTTGTATGGCGTCAAGCAAGTTCTTTTTTAACATTCATTAAATAATATTTGTCAATATATAATCCACTTCAATCTTAATTATGTATAAATAATCTCATTTAGTTATCACTCTGCTGTCCAATATTGAAGTTGTAACAGGTTATGGGCCCAGCCTCGTGTCCCACTATGTGCTGGAGGATAAGTAACGAGCGTTAGGCCTAACCAAAGAAAACGTGTTCTACTGATGAACTGTTTTTGGTTAATTAATTAAGAAGTTATTACGGAATTATTTACGACAGATAAACTCCTCGGCTCAGAAAACTGGGCCAGGTGGAAATGGATGACAGAAGGCCTGTTAATGGAAAAAGAAAATGCATTCGAGGTGTGTTCTGGCAAGATAGTAAAACTGGGACCGGTTCCTGCAGATGCGATGGTGAATGTTCGTGAGAAGTACGACATTGACCTAGCCAGTTTTAATAAAGGTAATAGAGCTGCTCGAGGAATATTTTCAAGGACTTTAGATCCCAGAATGTGTGACCTCATATCTATGTGTAAAACTTCTAGAGAAATATGGATGAAACTGCATGAACTCTTTGAACAGAAAAATAAACAAGCTCAATATGCATGCCAGTTGCAATTTTCATCATTTATGCGAGATCCAGCAACTACAATGGCTATGCATATAGCGAAATTGGAACGCATAGTATCACAGATGTCCAATTTAGACATAAAACCAAATGAGTTTGTCGTAATGAGTAAGCTTTAGGAAACTTTATCTAGTGACTTTGAGCCACTGAAAATGGCTTGGTGTGCAAAATCTGAAGAGCAACAGACACTAGTGGAGTTAAAAAAACTCTTAGTTGCAGACGACCAGAGAAGATTGTCAGAATCTTCTAGAGTAACTGAACTATCTGCTTTACTAGCTAAAGCTAGTCTGGGAAAAAGCTCAGAATGGTGCAGCAAAACATGACAAGCCTACAAACAAGCAGGGGAAGCAATATAAATGCTTCAGATGTGGCAAAAGGGGCCACATGAAAAGGATTGTACAGCTAAGAAAAATACTGTGCAGGAGAAAAAGGCTATAAAGAAGAAGTTTTTATTAGTGAGTGCCTTGTAGCTGATAGTGATGACTAGAGACAGGCAAAATATGAAATTTCATATTCTAAAATGTGGCTACTAGCGCTCTGAAAACTCGGATCTTTACGAATCACGAAGTTTAGATGGCAATGCAAGCAAGAAAAAAGTTCATATTTCATAATATTTTGGTAAAATCTTCATATTTCGTGAAAATCTTTATAAAGCTTCATATTTTGTATGATTTGCAAATTTTTCCTTCGTTAATACTTCTATGACAAATAAATCGAGTTTTCCACATTATTGAAATGTTTTGAAAAGTTTTCCCGGGAATCGCATCTCAAATCCCTATACGGCAAACTCCAGAAAGCTAAGAAATTTGGCAACACTTTCTAAGTGTTAAGAGGTACCCAACACAATTCCACTCTAATAATAGCCTACTTCCATTATGAACGGGAATGGGATTTCTAAGTATTGTTTGTAAGTAGTCACATTCCTTGCATTCCGAAAGATAACTCGACAGCAAGGGTGGAAGTAGGGAATGTTTACAGTTAGAGGAACCAGCTCACTAGCAGGGAGGGGGGAATATTCATTTATGTGTTGTTTGCGATTCGTGGTGATTTGGATCGTGTGCCTAAATCTGGAATGTGCAATTGGTGACAGAGTTAAACTGTTTTAAAACAGATGGAACGATTGTTATGTGCACATTTTGTAACAAAAGTGTTAAGTATGGAATATAGTCCTTTTTATTTCCTGTGTAATATTATCTAAAGACAAATTTGTACTAACATTCAAATTATGTTTACGCTACATTTGATATCTTGGGAAAGAACAAATATAAGATGCATCTTCACATGAGACATATCCCGGCCAGTCCTCCCCCAGTGAAGCAATTCATTTTATGCCGTGATCTAGCGAATTCTTCGAGGATGAATAGACTGACAAACCGTTGGGTACAAGGCACATATTCTCGCATTTAATATTTGGTACAAGGGGCGCTCTAGAATTTTTAATATTTGGTACAAGGGGTGCTCTAGAATTTTTAATATTCGGTAGCAGTTTTAATATTTGTTACAAGGGGCACTCTCGCATTTTTAATATTTGGTACTGTCGGAACTGTCGGCGACAATATACAAGGATAGTTTGTCACCTGCTTCCCTGAGAAACAAAATGTGAATATTGAGTGATCGAGTGGGCGGAGCTTAAAGTGCACTTAATATTTGGCTTTCGCCGTTATCTTTATTCTGAACAAATGGGTGACTGAATTACATAATAATTTTGTTATTGATTTATTTTTAATACTGGTATCTGCAAACACAAAGTTTCAGCTGAAACAACACACAAATAGCATTATACATAAAAAAAAATGAAAATTAAAAAGACACACACACAGTTCAGACGTTTCTTACCGACAGAAGATGCACTTTTTGCCAGAAAACATTGAAAAACTGCTTTTTGTAATAAATATTAGTTGATGTGATGTGAAAAATGTAGGTGAATAGAATATTGTGAATATTTAACGTATTAATTACCAGTTAACTAGTGTTTTTATTTTGCCCTCTCATTGTGAATATGGTAGATATTCCTTTGTGTGTTGTCTTAAATCAAATAACAAATATTCAGATGATAAAATTGGTGATTTATTGCATTTCATAATATTTTTAATTTTTTCTTCATAATTTCATATTTAGCATAAATAAATTTCATATTTTGGCAAAATTTTCTTCATATTGTGCCTGTCTCTAGTGATGACACATGAGTCATTGACACAAGAGCCACACAACATATGATCAATAGAAGTGACTACTTTCAAAGTTTCACAAAATACAGGTGTCCATTAGAAGTAAGAGTGGGAAAAAGCTTAACAATGAAAGCGTATGGTCATGGCAAGTTATGTGTGAAAATGCTGGTTCATGGTAGGTGGAAAGACAGTATAATGGAAAATGTACTGTATGCACGTGCTTCAAGAAACTTACTCTCTGTAAGTCAAGCTCTAGACCATGGGTCAAGATTCAACATGTCCAATGACAAATGTGAATTTGTAAAGCCAAAAGGTGTTGTTGCTGTGGGAATACGACAAGGTAACTTGTTCAGATTGCTATGCAAAGTAATATTGCCAGAGGTAAACAATGCAGCAAACATTGTTACAGTGTCCTCTTCTGAAGCTCAACTGATTGAATTAAACTCTCTTCAACTTTGGCATGAAAGACTTGGTCATTTGAAGAAGCAACATGTGAAAAAGTTTCTTCACTCTCAAGGTATAGAAGTGAATAATGATAATGTGTTTTGTGAAGCATGTGTGCTTGGTAAGTCATCAACAATGTACAAAACCTGTTGGTGATCTTATACACACTGATCTCTGTGGGCCTACAGAAGAACAATTAATGGGTGGTTCTAATTATTTTGTATGTTTTACTGATGATTGTTCTAAGTATAGGAAAGTGTACTTTATTAAGCATAAATCAGAAGTTGTAACTAAATTTGAAAAAATTTCTGCCTTTTTCAAAAATCAAACGCAGAAGCTAATCAAGGCAGTTTTCAGTGATGGTGGATTAGAATATTTGGTTTCAGTAATTAGTTCAGAGCTACATAATGTGAGTATAAATCAGTTCAATCTAAAGAGACAATTTGATCAACTGTCAGAGCACGTTAATTTCAATATGGTTAGTGATTATAGTGAGACTAATAACCAAACCTCGAATTCACAGAGAGATATTGTTTGTTCAACAATGCCCACTGAGAATATATCTTGCATTGACTGCCCCATTCAGTCGAATGGGAGTATTACTGTAGGTAATCGAAAGAGAGGGAATGAAATTGTAACCAGAAAAATGAGGTTAGAAAATGAGGGAACGTCATTGGTACCGGAGCAGACTCACAATAGGAGGAGTAGGCCTACATCTGCCGACCTAAACAAAACAAATAATTTCGACACATCTAACAAGAATAATATTGACTTAGAGGAAATAGTAGAAGAGCATATTTTCCCTAATGTAATTGTGAAAAATGCAGGAGAGTAACAACAGTACTGATAATTCAAATGGTGGTATTATTGAAATTGATTCTCCTCAACACGCAATGGTAGTGGAGTAGATGTAGGATCATGGAAGACAGTGACCTATGCAAAAAAAGTGAGAGAAGATAAAGGCAAAGAAAAAATAATGAACAAACCTTTAATTGGAACTAAAGGTGAGGACATTTCGGGATTGAAGACAGTGGGAAAGAAACAATGGCTCTTCATATCACGTTTAGCCCCGGAAGTTAAACTAGAAGAAGTTAAGAAATTTGTTGAAGATGCAGAGGTGAATAATTGTGAATTTGAAGAATTACAACCTAAATATAATTCCTACAAATCTTTTAAAATAGGAGTGCCGTATGAAAATTGGCCTAAAGTATTTAATTCTGAATTTTAGCCCAATGGAACCTTAATTCGTGAGTATATTCCTCGTAAACAAAAAGTTTTTTTTATCTCAGACAACAAGAAACAAGATAACAAGATAACTATGAAGAGGAACAATGAGTTTACATTTTTATTTCTAAACATTGAAGGACTCTCGGGTAAAACCAATGCTCTTAGTGTTTTTGCAGAAGAAACTAATGTTAAAGTAATTGCAATAAGTGAACACTGGAAAAGTAAAGACGAGATGAGACTTGAAATTATAAACAACTTTAGTCTTGCTGCAGTCTATGGAAGAGAAAATCACAGAAAAGGAGGGGTTGCAATTTATTTAAGGGAGCACTTGAACTTTGAAACCCTTGAAATAGACTGGTTGTGCGACGAAATCAACTTTGAAGCTAGCGCAGTTTTAATTGCTCATTTTAAAATGATAGTTGTCAGCATATATAGATCGCCAAATGGAGACACAAATTTTTTTCTTGAGAAATTTGAGCAACTTCTTGGGTCTGGTAGGGAACGCTGCTTTCTTGCGTGCGGGGTGTTCACGCCTGGTATGCGGGCCCTGGGTTGAACACCAACGTTTCCATTGGCTGCTAACGACCTTGCATGTGATTGGTCCCACACGCACGTTAGTACCAACATATTTATTGAGCGCGCTTTTCGAATGGATGCTCTCTGTACTGCATGTTATACTTTAAATGAGAAGGGAGTCTGGGGGCCATTATTATTATTATTATTATTATTAGGTTATTTTTTATTTATATATTTATACTGGCGAAGTTAAGGCCATAATGTCTAAATAAGATGGGGGTTTGGGGGCAATTATTATTATTATTATTATTATTATTATTATTAGGTTATTTATTTATTTATTTATACTGGCGAAGTTAAGGCCATAAGGTCTAAATGAGATGGGGGTTTGGGGGCAGAGCCCCCAAGAAAAAGAAATAGGTCTAAGTGAGAAGGGGGTTTGGGGGCAGAGCCCCCAAGAAAAAGAAATGTGTAAAGAAGAAGGGGGTTTGGGGGCGGAGCCCCCAAGAAAAAGAAATATGTTTAAATGAAAAGGGGGTTTGGGGGCAGAGCCCCCAAGAAAAAGAAATGCGTAAAGAAAAAGACAAGGTTTAAATGAGAAGGGGGTTTGGGGGCAGAGCCCCCAAGAAAAAGAAATGTGTAATGAAGAAGGGGGTTTGGGGGCAGAGCCCCCAAGAAAAAGAAATGTGTAAAGAAGAAGGGGGTTTGGGGGCGGAGCCCCCAAGAAAAAGAAATATGTCTAAATGAGAAGGGGGTTTGGGGGCAGAGCCCCCAAGAAAAAGAAATGCGTAAAGAAAAAGAGGGCTTGGGGGCAGAGCCCCCAAGAAAAAGACAAGGTTTAAATGAGCCCCCAAGAAAAAGAAATGCGTAAAGAAATAGGTTTAAATGGGAAGGGGGCTTGGGGGCCAAAATTTTAATTAAGTTCAATAAGGCGGGGGTTTATCGAGACCCAACACTGGAGCATATACGAATATCATGGAGGGTGCATGGCGGCGTCTACCTCGAGGTGGTGTATTCACTGATGTTGGCAGCTCTACTTTCGCACCACGTGACCCATCGACTCCATCTACCGCCGCAGCTGAACACTAACACCAGCAGACGACATGTCGATATGCAGCATTTTAGTGCGCCATTTTAGGTTAGTTTTCGGAGAACTTTATAGCAATTTTACTTATATTTAGAACAATGCTAGGGTGGGAAAATGCATATATACGGATTCTAGAAGTCTTGAAGAACAGAATAACGTGAATTTTGGCCATTTTTCGACTTTGGAAAAAATATTACCAAAGAAAGCAGCGTGCTCGACCATCCCCAACTTCTTTTTTCATTAAATAAATTTAAATGTGATATTTTTATCGGAGGGGATTATAATGCGCAATTTGACATTACAGTCTACCCACCGAAAAGTAGTGTACATAAGTTTCAATGTCTGCTAGATCAGTTTAACTGTCACTGCGCGAATAGCATACCCACACGTTTAAATGCTTGCTTGGATAATGTTGTGACTAATCTAAGCAACAATCATTATAAGCTTAGTGTTGAGATTGTTAATCTTGATATTTCTGACCACCTTGGTATTTTATTATCCTGCTACACGGATAAAAAACTTTTAAATGAATCTAAAACTAAAACAAAAACTTTTAGTAAAAGGCAGTTATCAATGCAGAATCTTAATACATTTAAAGGTGAGCTAAATTCTGTATCATGGGATCTTATTCTATGTAACCCAGCCATTAATGCAGAAGAAACTTTTGAGACTTTTTTTGGCATTTTCTTGGAGATATTTAATACATGTTGCCCTGTTATTACTGTAAAAAGCATTAATGGGGGAAAAGTTAACACTCACAAGAAATGGTATTCTTCTCAACTTGCAGAACTAAAACAAACAGTCATGGCCTACAGAACTGTATATGAAGCAAGAAAAGATGATCTAGCTAAGCAATGCTATATGCAAAGTAGGAGCACATACAACAAGGCGATTAACCAAGCTAAGCTTGACTTCAATGCCAAATACATTGCGACAGCGGACAACAAGCCTAAGGCTGCTTGGAATTTAATAAACAAGATTAGAGGACGTGTGGATAAGTCGGCGGATGAGGGAGTAACACCGGATGATTTTAATGATTTTTTTACGTCTCTTAACACAAGTGATGCTGAAATGCCCTCCGGGGGAGCTACAGCCATAGAACTGGCCAGAACGACAACTGCACTCAATGAGGAATTCTCCTGGAAAACAGTGTTATGTGGCTGGTATTGTGCAGAAAATGAAAAATTCAAGAAGTATAGATATATATGGTATCTCCAATTTTATAATTAAATACGTAATTGATTCGGTGTTGGCTCCTGTAACATTTTGTATAAACTTGTGTTTGTCTGAGGGTGTTTTCCCTTCGATATTTAAACTAGCCAGAGTCATACCTCTTCATAAGAGTGGTAGTAGATCATTACCTCAAAATTTTCGACCAATATCTATAGTTCCAATTATTGGTAAAATAATTGAACTGATAGTGAAATCTCAAGCCTGTTCCTTTTGTGACTCTTTCAATTTATTTAGTAATTCACAATTTGGGTATCGCACTGGCAGGTCAACAACGGACGCTGTTGATGTGCTTATTCAAAAAATCATCGATGCCTTTGAGAGTGGGGGTTTTGCAAGGGTTACTGCCTGCGACCTCAGCAAGGCATTTGATCAAGTTGACCATGATATTTTGCTAGAAAAACTACAGCACCTTGGTTTTAAAGGAACTTGTTGTCGCTTTTTTTAATCTTATTTGAGAGAACGTAAGCAAATTGTTGAGATAAAGGGACAACAATCTACAGAAGCAACAATACATTCTGGGGTTCCTCAAGGATCTGTTTTGGGCCCCTTTTTGTTCCTAGTGATGGTCAATGATCTTCCTAGCAATATTTTACAATGTGATACATTAATGTTTGCTGATGACACGACTCTAATAGGCATTGCTTCAGACTTACAGTCTGTTAATATGATATCAGATGTCACTTAAAAATGCTATTACTTGGTTTAGAACTAACAAATTTACTGTCAATGAAAATAAGACACAAAATGTGACCTTCAGTCTAAAGCAATCTTACTCTGAAGAGAATGAAACAAAATGTATTAAATTTTTGGGTCTTAAAATTGATCATAAGTTAACTTGTACAAGTCATATAGACTACGTTTGTATTAAACTCTCTAAAGTTATATTTTTATTAAAAGTTTTAAGACTGCATGTTACACCAATTTATATTGTAAATGTGTATCATGCTTTGTTTCATAGCATAATTAGCTTTGGCCTGATCCTTTGGGGCAATAGTCCTAGAATTAATGAGGTTCTGCTTTTCCAGAAGAAGGCACTAAGAATTATGACTGGCACAGAGGCAAAAGCTCATTGCAAACCACATTTTATACAACTTAATATTTTAACCATTATAAATCTATATATTTATATGCAGTGTGTGTATACCAAAGAGAAGGAAATGGATTCTAATAATGATATTCACACTCATAATACAAGGTCTTGTAATAAGATTCATGTGCCTCGAGTTAGACTAAAAAAAACTCAAAATAGCCATGTTGTGATTGGTTCGAAGTTGTTCAACCATCTTCCAGAGAATTTAACATGCCTACCAAGAAACAAATTCAAAGCCAAACTGTTCTCCGTGTTAGTGGTAACACCTTTTTATAGTATTAAGGAATTTTTTGACAGTAAGATATAATCTGCCAGATGTATTAATTTTTAATTTTTTAAAATTTTTTTGTGTACAAGATTGATTTCAACTATCTTCTCAATTTTATTTTAATATGTATAATACTTTTGTGATTCTATATAAGTAAACTATGCATTTTATTTATAAGACAATAGCCTGTACATTTCTGTAATGTTTGTGGCAATAAACAATCAATCAATCAATTAATATGACAACAAAGTTTTCAAAGGTTTGTTGCAGAAAATGGGAGCAGAATTTTGATACTGTACACCCTATACACCTCAACAAAATGGATCTGCTGAACGAAATAATAGGACTCTTGCTGATTTAGCTCGATCAATCATGATTGCAAAAGATTTACCAAAATCATCGTGGGCTGAAATAGTCAATGCTGTAGTACACATTCTCAATCGCACTGGAACATCAGCAGTTAAAGGAAAATCACCTTATGAATTTTTTTGTGGTAAAACTCCAAGATTTGACCACCTTCGAATCATTGGCACAGACTGTTTTGTTCATACTCCTAAACAGAAGCAGAAAAAGTGGGATACAAAGGGTCGAAAAGGACTCCTAGTTGGATATTTAGATGATGTTGATGGATATCGGGTATGGTTCAAGGGTACAAGAAAGATAGAACGTACCAGAGAGGTAGTATTCTCTCCTGAATCTGCATCAACAGCCATTGTTGCAATTGAGCCAGGACAGCCTAACATTCATGATACTCGTCCTGACTGTACTGGAATTGAGTTTGATCCAGATGAAATTCCTGAAGAAATGCAGTTGAGGAATAGAAAAGAATCAAAATACCAACTGAACAGTCAATTGAAGTTCATAATATTAACACTTCCCCTTTAACTTGCAATTAGGTCAGTCTCTCCATGCCATGGAAGGTTCTCAACAGTTCAAAGCGTTTTTTAGGTAAAGCTTTGGTGAGAATATCCACCATTATACAGAGTGTTAATAAATAACACCGAAATGTTTTACCGGTATAAGCAACTTTTATTAGGAGATTTTTGCTCCATGACATAAAATATGTGTGCTACATGGCATTAAAGTCATTACAATTTGGTGCTCATAACTGAATAATGTAGCAAAATAGGGTTAAAATATTCATTAAATTGACTTCATGCCTTCCTAGTGATCGATAAAAACCTGACTCTTAATCATTCGTCAACCGCTACATCATAATTTAGTGTTTCCATAATTTGCAAAACTTACAGACTAATCACATGACTGGTCGCCACTGCATTAGTCCTTTTTTTATTCATAACTACTGAGTCCAGTGTTAACAACGAAGTTCCTTTGTTTTCCATTTTTTTCTAATGTTAGAAGTCATTGGCAGCCATGCCCTGGGAGATTTTATGCTGTAACAGGAAAAATTTAATCCATAGAGCAAAAATCTCCTAATAAAAGTTTCTTGTCTATGTCGCCTCTATACACAGGTAAAATATTTCGGTGTTATTCATTAACACCCTGTATAATCCAGTTCAATCTTAATTATGTATAAATAATCTCATTTAGTTATCACTCTGCTGTTCAATATTGAAGCTGTAACAAAATCAAATTAGTCAGGAAAGGAAAAGTCATGTTTTATATTTTTAATTTCATAGATCATTAGAAATTTGTTTTTTAAAGTAAGCAAAAGGAATGCTTTATGTATTTCTAATGAGTTTAACTGTTAAAGGTTGGTAAGATTTAGCCCACAACCTTGATATTATAATTAAAAATTTCATTTTCTTCAGATAAGGGTTATAATATTAAATATTTAATAAAGTTCCGTCTTTACCCTTAATATACAACTTATCTGGATCCACTCAAAAACAGCAACTGAACACCCCTGTTTTTGAGTGGATCCAGATAAGTTGTATGTTAAGGAACTTTATTAAATATTTAACTTGATATTATACTTTTCACACTCATAGAAATATTCATATATGCATAACGCCATTTGTAGCCACAAAGGAAGACATAATAGACACACAGAAATGCACATATACCACACCAATTTCTGAAATTGGGTTAATTTTTTGGATTCAGAGCACTTCACAATATTTGTTCTTAGTAAAAGCTCAAAATTATTTTTACGTTCCAGGTTCGAGTACAATACTTTCTCTACCATAAGTATGGTAAGAGAACATAAAATAGAGATTCCTAGAAATTAAAGTAATATTAATTCTTAAATAATATGATTAAAGTCCATGACAATGAAGAAAAAGGAAAAAAGACATTATTCACACATGTAACAGGAAATTTTCTATTACTGGGAACTATAATATGTCACTTATCTCTTTTACCAGAGGTGTCCCCCCCCAAACTTCATGACTCACCCCCCCCAACTTCATTGCTCATCCCCCCCAAACTTCATTGCTCATCCCCCAATCTAATTGGCTGTCGACAAGGGCACCCATATGATATTTTCTAGGGGGGGGGGGGGTTACGTTTTTAATTTATTAATTTTTTGTTGCTTTAACTTCTTGGGCCACTTTGTAACATTATATTAATAACATAATAAGTGCAACAATGACGTAGCCAGAAAATAATTGCGGGGAGGGTCGAAAGTGCCGGGGGGGGGGTTTGGAATACCTCCCAAAAAAGGGGGGTCGGGGGTCCATCCCCAGAAAATGTTTAAATATTTGACTAATGAAAATCACATTTTACGCTATTTTAGCACAAAAAAACTAGTTAATAAATTTGTTTACCATACTCTGAACTAATGAAAATCACATTTTACGCTATTTTAGCACTCAAAAAGTAGTTAGGAAATTTGTTTATTGTACTCTAAGACATGCCAATGTAAACAAGAAATTGTTACCTTAGTCGGGTGTCCACCCCGGGAAATTTTTAAATATTGAACTAACAAAAATCACATTATAGTCTATTTTAGCACTAAAAAACTAGTTAGGAAATTTGTTTACCATACTCTAAGACATGCCAATATAAATAAGAAATCATTACCTACGTGGGGGCTCCACCCCCGGAAAATTTTTAAATATTGAACTAATGAAAATCACATTTTATGCTATTTTAGCACTGAAAAAGTAGTTAGCAAATTTGTTTACTATACTCTAAGACAGGCCTTTCCAACTCGAGCACTCTGCGCTGGTGCGCACCTTCGCAGCACCCAACGGCAGCCCGGTGCTCTCCTTCCCCATATCGCTACTGCATGTGCTTCCGTCAGACAGAACAATGGATAGCTGACCTCGCTTTCTTGGTGGAAGTAACATCTTATTTAAATGATTTAAATATTTAGTTGCAAGGGAGAAATTAGTTAATTAGCACAATGTGTGACAGAATTAAGGCTTTCAAAATGCAGAATTTATTATTTAAAGATCCACTTAAAGCCGGAAATTTTGACAATTTTCCTTCATTAAAATCATTAAATTTGTCTATTTACGAAAACTTCGGATAGTATCAGACGTTGTTACAGAAATTGCACGATGAATGCAATGCCCATTCAAAGAAATTAATTATATGGCACCTCAACTTGACTATTTATGACGCCATATTTTGTCCTGAGAATCACCATCATGTTTCCTAGCAGAGGTACTATTACAGGTACTAGTACAGGTACTATTACTACTACACTGGCAATTTGCTTTCATTTTACAATTTCATTCATACACAGAAATTTCCCAGACTTCACGCACTTGCTTAAAACTTATGCCAGTGTTCGAGACAACTTATGCATGCGAACAGATGTTTTCAATTACAAATTTAAATAAGAGTAAAACCAGGTCTTCTCTGTCTGATGTTGCCTTAGGCTGTACTTTGAATGTCTATTGCCAAATCGATTGTACGAAATATTGGTAAATTATTTGCGGCAAAACGATGTTAACAATCTATTTAAATTATAAATGCTCACAAACACATCATAAGTAGAGAATAAATGGTGTGTTTATGTGTTCACAAAATTGTTATTAATAACATTGTTTTCATAAGCTGAACGCTGGCTAGACCTGTGGAGCTGCCTGTGGTGCTACACCGGTGCTCGCCTGCGCCGTGGAAGCACCTGAGTTGGAAAGGCCTGCTCTAAGACATGGCAACTTAAACAAGAGATTGTTACTTAAGTTATAATACTTATTACTATAAATAAGGAAAGTTGAATAACACATGGAACAGTGGATGTAATAGGCCTACTCATTCACTGGATTGCAGAAACGAAGTCTGAACGGGGTTTCATAAGAGCCACGGGTTAAAACCACGAAGTTTCTCGTAAATCAGCTCGACCTCGACTTCGGCCGCAGCGTGAAATCTACACCACGCCACAGTCAGGTTTAAAACTGCATCTGCTTTGGTCAGCTGTTGGAGAATGGAAGCCTACATAGCTTTGTGTGAACGTAATCGACTAATTGCTCGTTTGAGTATGCTTAATCCGCATCGGAGAATTCTGGATAGGAGTAATCCCTTTGAAATGTATTCAAATTATGAATTCAGAAGAAGATTTCGATTCACAAAGGAAACAGTTCTCGATTTGGCAGAAATACTCAGGCCTGACCTAGAACACGCAGGAAACAGGGGTTCTGGCATTTCTGTTGAGTTGCAGATCTTAATTGCTCTGAGGTAAATGAAAATGGGTCCGCTGTTATGGGTTTATAGGTAGCATATTTGCCTACCACCATGGCGGTCCGGGTTCGATTCCCGGCCGGGCAGTGGGTTTTTCAGTAACGAAAAATCCCCGGGTTCAGGTCTGGACATCACCCAGGCAAATTATAGGCTACTTTAAAAAGCCATAAATTAGTAGTGGTGACTGCTAGAATAGGATATAGGGTATTCACAATAGATCTATTAAGGTCGCAGTGTTGAGAAGCCGAAGGGCTTACACTATCCCTCATTAATCTAATCTAAAGTGAAAATGGAATAGCATTATTACTATGGTATTATTATTATATCTCACACAAAATTATGTAAAAGCACAATCGAAATTTGATATTAACCATAGGGAAGTTTTTAAAAAAGAATTAGGCCTAAACTGTAGGCTACAGGCATGTATAAATAGTGCACTGAGGAAAATCTAATTTCAAGTTTTTCTTTCCATTGTTGCACGAAAATACATTGTCATAAGGTTATGTTGTACTAGCCTCTTGTAAATACTTCTGGTATTCATTATTAGAGCGCAGGTTTTTAAGTTTACGGGATTCCTCACAAGAGTAATTCTTTCATATCCCTAATATTGTAGTTCATAACTGAATAAAGTTGTTAGGCTATAATGGGGCACATTAATTTTGTTGTACGATATGACTTTCCTCCTAGGCTGTAAAATTTAGCCTACGTAAACAAAAATTCAGGCCCTGATTATTTCATTATATTGACCTCAATTGTCACAATGGTTCAGACTGCAATCTACAGAATAAAACTTTATGAATTCTCTGTCATTACCTTATATAATTCTTCACCAAGGAAAAAACAGGCCAGTGACAGTGAATTCTTAAAATTTCATATAGTACCGGTACACTAATTAAAATTAAAAATATTATGAAAAGAAGAAAAAAAATAGTCGTGACCGGGGTTTGAACCTGCGATCTATTGAACCACAGCTCAGTACTTAAACCACACAGCCACGAACGACATTAAGAACAACGCACGAATGTTGGCAATCTGAAGAGTAAAGGCTTCTCCATGCCGCACCTCGAGAATTTAAATTGTGTTTGTAGGTCTATGAGATGTGATTATATAATATTTATTGTAGTTTTCAGTTCGGAAAAATGGTATGATGATACTGATAACATTAATATCGAAACCTAATTAATCTAAGAAGAGAAATATGAGAAGAAGAGAGTTTGCAGAATGAATGCAAGAACGGCTTCTCCTACCCGGTCATGACGTCAGTTACAGTGTTGCACGTTCAAAATCTCGACAACGGCCAGACTTCATTTTAGCAACCCAACACGGACTCAGTCCTCGACCGTGGTTTAATAGCCATGGCTTTAAACTTTGAGTTCGTCTTCGTTTCTGCAATCCACCGATTATGTTATGAAAAGAAAATAACTGCTATATCATATTTGACACACCAACAAATCTTGTTTAATTAAATAAATTAAAAAAAAAATACAAATATAGAATTTTAGGTTTTGACTTTTGGGGGGTCCAAACCCCCTGGACCCCCCTTTCCTAATCCACTGTTAGAAGAGACCTTTTGGAGTTATAAAACTTGACCGTTTTTATTTTTAACATATAAAACGCTAATTTTGAAAAAATTTCAACCCCCCCCAGAAAATTCATAAAACGATAATATTTTGCCCCCCCCAGAAATGTTGAATAACACATGGAACAGTGGATATAATAGGCCTACTCATTATGTTATGAAAAGAAAATAACTGCTATATCATATTTGACACACCAACAAATCTTGTTTAATTAAATAAATTTTTTTAAAATACAAATATAGAATTTTAGGTTTTGACTTTTGGGGGGTCCAAACCCCCTGGACCCTCCTTTCCTAATCCACTGATAGAAGAGACCTTTTGGAGTTATAAAACTTGACCGTTTTTATTTTTAACATATAAAACACTAATTTTTAAAAAAATTTCACCCCCTCCAGAAAATTCATAAAACGATAATATTTTGCCCCCCCCCCCCCAGAAATTTCAATGACGCAGTCTGCGTCTTAACCCACCCCCCCCCTGTGGGCACCCCTGCTTTTACAACACTAAAAAGACAGCTAAACCATGAAACGACAAACTTAAAAAACTGAAACATGGATTTCGAATTGGTTTGTTATAAACAAAATCGTATCCAGAGAAAAAGAAAGTATATGCCACTGGATTGTCAAAACAGATTCTCTGCATTCTCTGAAGAGTTCCTGGACCTCCCTCCTGTGGAAGTTCATCACCCCTGCCCAACCCCTGGGACTGCTGGGATGAAAAGAGTAACCCCACCCCTGCCCAACCCCTGGGACTGCTGGGATGAAAAGAGTAACCCCACCCCTGCCCAACCCAAAGGACGGCTGAGATGGAAAGGAGCTAGCCAAACAACAACAGCTGCGACAAAAGAAGCAATTTCTACTGATTGGAGATAGCCATGCCTGAGGGTGCAGCAATATCTTCAAAGTCTTTGTGGCAGTGGTTTGAAAGTGGAAATTCAGATTTCCATTGTTTGACAAAACAAAAGCGCTATAACCTTCTCTAAACATACCATTAAACTATTCGAGACCTCACTTAATTCCAAAAATCTTCAGTCCTCTTCCATCTTATACCTAAGGTCAGAAAACCATATGCTCCTTTTGAAACTAAAATATTACAATAAATGATGTGCAGACTGAAGTACAAAAAGTGCTGCCATTAGACCAATCTGACATACACCACCTTAATTAATAATTCTATCTGATAGAAACTAATATTGGGAAGAACACAGTGAAATCATAATATATATTATTAAGGCTATATTTCACACTTTAACTTCAACTATTAATTATTTACCTAGGACTACGTAGTTTCAGTCACCCTTGTGACTATCCTCAGCTACATCTGAATTTCTGTTGGTAGCACTGTTCCCTTGCACTACCAATCCTGACTGCTGGATGCCATCTCTTGGTGGTTGGATGTACCTTCTGATTAAGTTGTCTTCTGCTGTTATGAACAGAAGGTACATCCAACCAGCAGTCAGGATTGGTAGTAGGCCTACAAGGGAACGGTGCTACCAACAGAAATTCAGATGTAGCTTATGTCAAAATAAGGAATAATATTTTGGATAAGAAGTTACACTGAACAAGGCGGGTTCTGGAACTGCAACTCAGAACAAGGCGGCACCAAAACATGTAACCTACCGTCTATCTTCAAGAAAACCTATTTAATTTTCATCAAAGGTTTCATGGTGTAGTTATTCTTTAAATCCTCAGTTCATCTTCTTCTGCTTCAAGAACATCTTCCTCACTTTCAGAACATCCACCAGTGACTTGGTTCTTTTCACACACGATGTCTTTATAATATGACAGGCTTTCATAATCTGCCCATTGATCACCATAATGTTTAGATAGCAGTTTGTTTACATCCTGTAACTTTTCTGTTTGACAGGAACTCCACATGGTAACTCGTCTGGGTATCCACCAAAGAAGCCTTTCCCTTTCTGAAAATGGATCGATACACTGAAATGTCAGACATGTACGATACTTCTCCTCTTACTACAACAGACGAATTACTTTTTTTTTATGCAGATACGTTTGCACTGAGAGAGTTTAAAGTGCTAAAGAGACGGAGGTTTCAGTGTTGCATTAGCTAGACCTTTCCAGTCTCTTACTTTACATGCATCACTTCCTAATATTTACAGTGCCTTCATTTGAAAAAAGTTGAAAGTATTCCGCTGGACGAACAATGACTTCTTTCTTGCGTACAGCTTTTTCAATACGTCCCAATACACGAACCGGTGGAAGAAAGGAGTGACCAACAACTGGGTACACTATTCGCACTTCTTTAATGCTCGCTTGAGCATTAGAATTAAAGAATGCTCGCACTTCATTAATGCTCGCTTGGTTGAGCTTTATTGCACAACCAGAAGCAAAGCATTCCAATTAGTGCAGAATTTTTGTTTTGTCCTGGACAACCATCACAGAACAGCTCAATGTAATTGATGGTATCTTCAAAAAGAAAAGTTATGCATTGCAGATGAAATTTCGTTTCATCCTTTTCGGTGATCTGTCTCAAGCCAAGTAAAAGCAGTCACAGTTTCCTTGTTCTGAGGTGCCTTCGAGCCACCATTACATACTGTAAAATTATAAGCATACAACTGCCTAGCATAATATCCTGCTTGATCGGGTAGTTTTGGCAGTGTCATGTTTTTCTGACAATCAAAAGAAAATTTCTCAACGTTAGGTTCATCCTTTTGTATTAACTTTGTAAAAGCCTTAGCTTTAAGTGTATGCACTCTCAGTTTTGTGATTAAAAGATTTCTTTCTTCATGAGAAAGAATTGTAATCTTCAGTCTTTCTCTCAGTGACAGACACTCTGAACACATATCAGTCCCAGGAGACTTAAAACTCATATTATATTCGGACACAAATATCTGCCGAAAACAGTCATACTTAACCTCAAAGTTTTTCTTTATTTCCTCTCTTTCTGTTTCATTGTTGATGTTGCAAACAATTGATTTATTGTAGGCCTTCGAAATTGTCCTTATATTAAGATCAGAAGAGAGGTATTTTCTATTAGATTTGTGTCTACAATAGTGTGAATCAATGGGCTGCAATTTATCAATAAATTGTTTAACGGCATCTTTCCTTCCCTGGAACTTCTTTGACCTTGTATCTCCCCCTCTTGTTTCTTTAGGAGATGCACCAGTCAAGAAATGTTGTTTGCATTGGTTTTGAACCCTATCTTTCTTAATGCCTAGAATAGAAAGAAAGGTTTGCTGGCATACTTGAACTAATGTTTGATTACTGCTGGATGGTCTAACTTTCATAAAGTACTTTACACACACACTCTTCCTGCTGCCTTCTTTTGCACGGTTTCGTACTGGTTGTTGTTGAGTAGTGTAACAAATGATGAACTCGTCTTGATGTTGTTTTGTCTGGATGCGGTAGAAGTTTTCATGAAATCTTCTAATGTCTTGCATACTGAGTTCGTTGCATTTATAAATACCTTTCACGTGCACACAATTTGGTTTTTTAGGCAACTTCTTTGGCACCTAACTTTTATGCTGTTCTCTTTTCTTCTTCCAAGAACTTGGATCACAAGTCTTCTTTCTGCCTACTTTTGTATTTATTTGCTCCATTTCTCTTAGGTAATTCACAAATGATTATAATTCAATCAGAGAACTAAAAAATCAAGCATCCCAAACAATGGTAACAGCCACACAAGCTCTCCACCAAGTAGGGCCAACAATATAAAATGTTGCACTGCTGGCAACCTATCAAATTAAATAATATTCCTTCCACCCTTGTTTGAATATGGCACATGTACACAAACTTTCAAATGTCACTCGAATTCTATTATAAACGAGTTGCTGATGAATAAGGAGCATTATGGAATCGCCTTCTCTTAAATCCAATATGGTTACATGGGGATGAGGTGGTTAATGGAAACAACATTGTTCCGTTATGTATTATGTCTTAGAAGGTCATGCATTCAATTCAATTTTAGGCTTTGGTTGTTATTATGTGTTATTTATAAAACAATTGAATATCATTTAATTTTTGTTTATTCCTATTGCATTCTCTAACCTTGCTAATTGTAATTTCGTCCAATCAGAGACTGAATAATCTTTTATCATTGTTTTAACAGCCATTAAGGCTTCTTCTTCATTACTCTTAAAATGTCTTCAACGTTCTACAATTCTATTGGAATTGTCTATCATTAAAAACTCATAAAGACATGAGTTCTAGGCTTGCAAATGCCTATCTTCATTACTCTTAAAATCTTCTTCCACGTTCTACAATTCTATTGGAATTGTCATTCATTTTATACTCATAAAGACATGAGCTCTAGGCTTGCAAATGCCTATCTTCATTCTACTTAAAAATGTCTTCTACATTCTACAATTCTATTGGAATTGTTCATCATTAAATACTCAAAAAGACATGAGTTCTAGGCTTGCAAATGCCTATTTATCCATCGACCAAGTTTGATGGCTTCAACTATCAATTATAAAGAAGGCAACTCTTCAAGACAAGTTTAAGCTTTAAATGCTTGATATTTTGATGACTGAAAATAGTCTCAATATTTCCAACGTTCGTCTTGTGGTTCAATGAATCTTCTCATCTGGTTTTTGACGTCGCAAGGATCTCCAAGCCAGAAGCTTTAACATTCAGGATTGGTAATTATAATATCTCAAGACAAAGGTATGTCTATTTATTATTCAACACGATCTGAGAATCACTCGGACATAAACTCATCATTTATAAAGTTTTCGTGTGGTTACTAACTTTGAATTAGCCATCTCGAGGATAATACATTACCCTTAATAATTAAGGGAATTATTGTTTCAAGAACTGTGACGTTCATAACTTAATAGTGCTTCTAAATAGCATTCATCTCGACCAAGTGATCCGGTTCTGCATAATTTGATTATGAATTATGTATTGTCAATTGTGGTAATAAAATGTTATGTGCCATCTCTATCAAATTTTTAAAAATGTATTGGGCAACTGTAATTAATCTGTCTTCCAGGTTAAGTCTTCGTTTCGTAAGAAGTGTATAATCACCCTACGGATATTTGCTACAGTCTACCAGAGCTCTGTTGCCCGTACATTTTTATTGCCGGATCGTTGAATCATAACCGGACTATTATCTGGTTCATTGAACTATAATATATACCAGAATTGTTCTCATCATAAAAATAACCAAACAATAATTAACATTGTTACTACCTCCATGTCTTCTGCATGTTTGAGGTGAAGGCTGGAGGATCAAGTGAAGCTAGTGTTATAAGTTTACATGCATGTAAAACCTACACAGACAGCAACACTTGCACTAGTACACATATCACACCTGATATTGTATTGTTTCAATGTCCAATGCATTGGACGTTTATGTAACTGATTTGTCTTGACCCGTAATCGGGCATTGTATTTATTGTCATTTTGGTCCTAAGAGCGGGCAATTATTGATATATTTTGTAATCTGAGTTGTAAATCTAAAGAGATGGCTAATCAGGAGTTGAACATTAATGCTCTTAAAGCCAAGAGATCTCCTATAAAGGCTCAGATCACTCGCCACGTCAATACCTTTCTATCATTCACAGATCTTGATGATGAATCCTATAATGAAATTATAGCCCGTAAGGCTAAGTTTAATGAAGTCCTGATCAAATATGAAGATGTTCAGTCTCTGATTGAACAAGTTGAGTATTCAGAAGCTGAAGCAGATTATAGAGAGGAAGTGGAAAAGGCTGTTTTTGCAGCCATTTCTCGCGTAAACTCTTTAATTACTGATTATGAGGCTAAACTTAAACAAGAAGCAGATGCTAGGATTAGACAAGAAATAGCAGAAGCAGATGCTAAGACTAGACTAGAAATTGCAGAGATAGAAGCTAGGACTAAATTAGAATTAGCAGAATCAGAAGCTAGGGCTAGACAAGAAAAAGCAGAAGCAGAACAAGAAGCTGCTCAAGCTGAATCTATGGATAAACTAGCTTCTATTGATATTGTAGCAGCTCAGTTTTTTAATTACGTTCAGTCTATTCAGACTTCATACATTAGAGACGAAGCTTCATATTTTGAAGCTGTCAGTATGCGCAATGCATTCGAAGCTACATTTAATCAATATAAGATTAATTTCTCTCAAGTCAGACCACAAGAAGTGACTGAAGTCATTAAACTTCAAAGTCAAGAAGTCGAAACTAATTTTCATAAAGCAATAGGTCTTCTAAATGGCTCTATTGCTAAAAATAAACAGTTTTATGATCCTGATCAGGTCTCAGCTTCTGTAGTCCAGCAGTCATCTAGAGAATTGACTCCTTCACTGCCTAAGCTTCCCGAAATCAGGCTTCCTCAATTCACAGGCGATCCTGTCTTGTGGATTGAATTCAGGGATACATTTTATTCCCTTGTCATTCAACATAAGCATATTTCTAACATGGACAAGTTTCAATATCTCAAATCATGCTTATCGCCAGAAGTCATGACTGTAATACAGAATATTCCTGTATCCTCAGCTACATTTGATGTAGCCTGGGAGACGTTGTCAGAAAGATTTGACAACAATCGTCTGATTGCTAATACTCACATTGACAAACTATTTTCACCGCCTTCTCTTGAAAAGAATTCTGCAGACTCTCTACAAAGATTTATAGATCATTTCATAAGCACGGTGCATGCATTGCACTCCTTAAATACTAATGTCGATTTATCCGACTTAATTATTTCTAAAATGATCTTAGACAAACTCCCGGTTCATATTATTAGAGAATGGGAATCATCGCTGAAATCAGACAGATTGCCTGAACTTAAGGAACTGCTTAAGTTCCTGGAGACTAGAGTCCGGGTCTTGCAAATGACGGATTCAGCTCTAAAAAATCAGCCTTCAACTTTACAGAATTCGCAACCTATATCGGTTAAGAGCAAATCAGCTCAGCTTGTCAACAAATGTATTTTTTGCAAAAAAGATTCGCATCAAGTGTACCAATGTGATGTTTTCAAAGCAATGAGTCTTGCAAGCCGTAGCAATTTTGTTAGGACTAACCATTTATGTCGAGTATGTTACTCTTCAAGAGGTCGTACCAAGGCTTGCAGCATGTTCTCTTGCAGAGTGTGCGGAGAGAAACATAGTACTCTTCTTCATGATTATAGTGCTCAGAACGAGTCACAAATATCTAATACTGCAGGGATTATGTCAGCCTCTGATAATCATCAAAGCTGCTTACTTCCTACTGCAAATGTGTTTGTAATAAACAAGAATGGTCAACCCGTAGAGGCCACTGCCCTCTTAGATAGCGGCTCTGATTGTAATTTAATCAGTGAAAGGCTATTTAAACACTTAAAGCTACCTCCTTGTCAGCAGCAAGCAAGGCTGACTGGAATACTGTCATCTAAAGTAAGCACACATAAGCTTGCTCCTATAGAAATCAGGTCCAGAACTACTCGATGGTATTGTAATACTGTTGCCATTGTTGTTCCGGAGATTTCAGAATCGAAACTTCCAAGGTCTCCAATTAATGTCGCTAACTGGAATATTCCGCCTAACCTTCAACTGGCCAATCCCGACTTCAATACACCTAACTCTGTAGATTTATTGTTAGGTATTGAGATTTTCTCGCAAATCGATTGTGTGGGTAATATTTCTGCACCTAACCTACCCATCATTCACAACTCGCAACTGGGTTGGTACTTTGCGGGCAAGCTGCCCCAACCTTCTTCTCCTAGGTTGTCTGTTCGTAGGTTCAACAAACTTACACTTCATAAGTCTAAGGATCTTAGCAATGGATTCCCTGATGATGTATCTATCCAATCTAATACCTTAAATACGCATTATTCAGCTTTTCTGAATTCAGATTTCGAAATCAGTGAACAGCTAACTAAATTCTGGGAGCTGGAAAGGATTTCTAATGGATCTATTAATTCCAATGAGTTTGATTGCGAGGTGCATTTCACCCAGAACACTGAAAGAAATTCTGAGGGTAGATATGTGGTAAAGCTACCATTTAAATCTGATCCTCAGTCTTTGGGTAGCACCAATCGCCAAGCACATTTGAGATTTGCATCTCTTGAAAGGAGGTTTCATTCTAATCCTGCATTAGCTGAGGATTACTAGAAATTTATGTCTGAATACATCGACTTGGGACATATGGAATCCGTTGGTCAGGTTTCCAACAATAATTCTGACTACTTCATACCTCACCACCCGGTGTTGAAGCCTTCAAGCACCACGACTAAACTTCACGTGGTGTTTGATGCCTCTGCCAAGTCTTCCAATGGTAAATCTCTAAATGACATTCTGGCAGTTGGGCCTAATGTTCATCCTGAGCTTTTTTCCATCCTATTACGCTTCAGGTTTAAAGCTATAGCTTTTACTGCCGACATTGAAAAGATGTATAGGCAGGTGATGATTCATCCAGATCATCAAATCTATCAAAAAATACTTTGGAGAGACACTCCTTCGAAACCTATTGAGGTGTTCAACCTCAAATCAGTTACATATGGCACTGCCCCTGCCTCCTTCTTGGCTACTAGGGCCCTGAAGCAGATAGCGATTGATGAAGGTTCCAAGTATCCTTTAGCCAGCACTATTGTTAATCGTTCAATTTATGTTGATGACATAGTTGCAACTTGTTCTACTTTAGCTGAAGCTAAAGAAGCTGTGAATCAACTGCGATCATTGTTGCCCTTAGGAGGTTTTATTCCTCGAAAGTGGAGTTCAAATGCTCCTGAATTGCTTCAGGTTATCCCTCTTCATATGCAAGAGACTTTAGACAGCCGCACATTTGGTAAATCTGAAGTCAGTTCTATAAAGGCTTTAGGTCTAATCTGGCAGCCATCCAATGACTTGCTTAGAATAGAGACCTCTATTGACTTCACAAAACCGTTCAAGATATGCTCTAGGAGAACGTTGTTATCTTGCATCGCTTCAATCTTTGATCCTTTAGGCCTTATATCTCCAATCGTTGCCTACTGCAAGATAATATTTCAGCCTTTATGGAAGACTACTACTTCTTGGGATCAGCCTATTCCTCCTGATATAGCCGATAAATGGCTAAAGATTCACAGTTGACTGTGATAGAGCAAATTGCTATACCTCGCATGGTAGTATCGCAGGATTCAAGGTCTATTCAGCTTCACGGATTTTGTGACGCTAGTGAATCTGCATATGGAGCCTGTTTGTATTTGCGCTCTTATACTCTCTCCAGCAATGTTCAAAGTTTCTTGCTATGCGCCAAATCTAGAATCGCGCCTGTAAAGCCTACCATGATTCCTAGGTTAGAGCTATTAGCTGCTCATCTTCTAGCAAACCTAATTCGTAAGGTTCTGCCCATGTTGCTCCTGAATATTGATGAAATATTCCTCTGGAGTGATTCCAACATTGTGCTATGCTGGTTATCTCGTTCACCTGATACCCTGCAAACCTTTGTCAGAAACAGAGTTTCGGATATTGTTGAGTTCACCTCAACCTGCCAATGGCGCCATGTATCCTCAAAGAATAATCCAGCCGATCTTATTTCTAGAGGTGTTTCTCCTTCTGACCTCATACATAATCAGCTTTGGTGGTCAGGTCCAAAATGGCTTCTTACTCCTCAACCTGATTGGCCAGGCAATAGCCCACTTGTAGTTCCTACTCCATTACCAGAAGTTAAGCGAATGGCTGTAATTCAATCCAAGAACTTTGAAATGAACTCTAAGGTTTTAGAATTTCAGCACCTAAAGACTTTAAGAATCATGGCCTATGTATTAAGGTTCATTGGTAGGATCCGCAATCCTCATTCCATTATTAAAGGTCCATTGCTGCCTCTTGAACTTGACAAATATTGTATCAGAGTGGTACAACATCAGTCTTATTCGACAGCCATACCTACTGCTAGCAAACTATTGCAGTTTTCACCATTCCTTGATGAGAATGGTCTTCTTCGCGTAGGCGGACGCCTCAAGCATTCTGCCTTGCCATTCGAAATAAAACATCAGATTCTGTTACCTTCATCTCATAAGTTTACTAAAAACTTCATTGAATACACACATCGTAAGCTGCATCATGCAGGCTTACAATCTATCATTGCTCATGTAAGAGGAAATTATTGGATAGCTTCTATTCGGAAGGTTGTTCGTGGGGTCGTAAACAAATGTATCATTTGTTTTCGTTTTAAGGCTCAGTCATTGCAGCAGAAGATGGCTGACCTTCCTCCTTCTCGAGTTAATTCTATACCCCCATTTACGAATGTTAGCATTGACTACGCAGGCCCATTTACCATTAAGTATGGTGGTCCTCGTTCTAAGACTTCTATCAAGGCTTATTTATCTATATTTGTGTGCATGTCCACTAAGGCCATCCACATTGAGCTTGTCACGGCGCTTACTTCCCGCGCCTTTTTTTGCGGCTTTCTCTCGCTTCACAGGGCGTAGAGGTCTCCCGTTTTCTGTCACCTCTGATAATGGAATTAATTTTTTAGGTGCTAACACAGATCTTCAACATCTTAACGAACTCCTACTTTCAGAAGAGCATCAATCGTCAGTGCAAGATGCTACTTCTCATTTGAATGTTCTTTGGCATTTTTTGCCGTCTAATTCTCCTCACATGGGTGGTTTACATGAAGCGGCTGTACGCTCTATAAAGTACCATCTTAAAAGGATGTTATCTTCATTCAACTTCACTTATGAGGAGTTTAGCACAGTATTGATCCAGGTAGAGGCATTACTGAACTCACGTCCTTTAATTCCACTAAATGAGGATATTGATGACTTCGCTTATCTTTCACCTGGTCACTTTCTTATAGGAAAGCCTTTAATCTCTATTTCTAGCCCTGATTTGACAGGTGGCTATACTTTGCGTTCACGTTGGGATGCCTTGCACCAACTTAACATTAATCTATGGAAAAAGTGGTCCAAAGATTACTTACTTACCCTACAATGACGTTCTAAATGTATCTATTGGCACACCAGTGCTAATTATAGATGATAATGTCCCTCCTCAGAGGTGGATATTGGGCATTATTCATCAGATTCACCCTGGCAAGGACGGTCTTGTTCGAGTTGCTACAGTTCGGACTGCCATGGGTTTTTATGTGCGACCAATCATTAAATTGGCGCCATTGCCAATTTCAGAAAATGACGAATAACTTAGTCATTCTCTGTATTTGTTCATGTTTTTCAATCTTTTTCATTATTTGTTCTCATGTTTTGTTTTATTTTTATTCTTTTCTCTTCTCTTTATTTTATTTTTTAAGTGACATAATCCACATGTGATTTTTTAAAATTATGCCACAAGTGTCATAATTTGCGGGCAATATGTTCCGTTATGTATTATGTCTTAGAAGGTCATGCATTCAATTCAATTTTAGGCTTTGGTTGTTATTATGTGTTATTTATAAAACAATTGAATATCATTTAATTTTTGTTTATTCCTATTGCATTCTCTAACCTTGCTAATTGTAATTTCGTCCAATCAGAGACTGAATAATCTTCTATCATTGTTTTAACAGCCATTAAGGCTTCTTCTTCATTACTCTTAAAATGTCTTCAACGTTCTACAATTCTATTGGAATTGTCTATCATTAAAAACTCATAAAGACATGAGTTCTAGGCTTGCAAATGCCTATCTTCATTACTCTTAAAATCTTCTTCCACGTTCTACAATTCTATTGGAATTGTCATTCATTTTATACTCATAAAGACATGAGCTCTAGGCTTGCAAATGCCTATCTTCATTCTACTTAAAAATGTCTTCTACATTCTACAATTCTATTGGAATTGTTCATCATTAAATACTCAAAAAGACATGAGTTCTAGGCTTGCAAATGCCTATTTATCCATCGACCAAGTTTGATGGCTTCAACTATCAATTATAAAGAAGGCAACTCTTCAAGACAAGTTTAAGTTTTAAATGCTTGATATTTTGATGACTGAAAATAGTCTCAATATTTCCAACGTTCGTCTTGTGGTTCAATGAATCTTCTCATCTGGTTTTTGACGTCGCAAGGATCTCCAAGCCAGAAGCTTTAACATTCAGGATTGGTAATTATAATATCTCAAGACAAAGGTATGTCTATTTATTATTCAACACGATCTGAGAATCACTCGGACATAAACTCATCATTTATAAAGTTTTCGTGTGGTTACTAACTTTGAATTAGCCATCTCGAGGATAATACATTACCCTTAATAATTAAGGGAATTATTGTTTCAAGAACTGTGACGTTCATAACTTAATAGTGCTTCTAAATAGCATTCATCTCGACCAAGTGATCCGGTTCTGCATAATTTGATTATGAATTATGTATTGTCAATTGTGGTAATAAAATGTTATGTGCCATCTCTATCAAATTTTTAAAAATGTATTGGGCAACTGTAATTAATCTGTCTTCCAGGTTAAGTCTTCGTTTCGTAAGAAGTGTATAATCACCCTACGGATATTTGCTACAGTCTACCAGAGCTCTGTTGCCCGTACATTTTTATTGCCGGATCGTTGAATCATAACCGGACTATTATCTGGTTCATTGAACTATAATATATACCAGAATTGTTCTCATCATAAAAATAACCAAACAATAATTAACATTGTTACTACCTCCATGTCTTCTGCATGTTTGAGGTGAAGGCTGGAGGATCAAGTGAAGCTAGTGTTATAAGTTTACATGCATGTAAAACCTACACAGACAGCAACACTTGCACTAGTACACATATCACACCTGATATTGTATTGTTTCAATGTCCAATGCATTGGACGTTTATGTAACTGATTTGTCTTGACCCGTAATCGGGCATTGTATTTATTGTCATTTTGGTCCTAAGAGCGGGCAATTATTGATATATTTTGTAATCTGAGTTGTAAATCTAAAGAGATGGCTAATCAGGAGTTGAACATTAATGCTCTTAAAGCCAAGAGATCTCCTATAAAGGCTCAGATCACTCGCCACGTCAATACCTTTCTATCATTCACAGATCTTGATGATGAATCCTATAATGAAATTATAGCCCGTAAGGCTAAGTTTAATGAAGTCCTGATCAAATATGAAGATGTTCAGTCTCTGATTGAACAAGTTGAGTATTCAGAAGCTGAAGCAGATTATAGAGAGGAAGTGGAAAAGGCTGTTTTTGCAGCCATTTCTCGCGTAAACTCTTTAATTACTGATTATGAGGCTAAACTTAAACAAGAAGCAGATGCTAGGATTAGACAAGAAATAGCAGAAGCAGATGCTAAGACTAGACTAGAAATTGCAGAGATAGAAGCTAGGACTAAATTAGAATTAGCAGAATCAGAAGCTAGGGCTAGACAAGAAAAAGCAGAAGCAGAACAAGAAGCTGCTCAAGCTGAATCTATGGATAAACTAGCTTCTATTGATATTGTAGCAGCTCAGTTTTTTAATTACGTTCAGTCTATTCAGACTTCATACATTAGAGACGAAGCTTCATATTTTGAAGCTGTCAGTATGCGCAATGCATTCGAAGCTACATTTAATCAATATAAGATTAATTTCTCTCAAGTCAGACCACAAGAAGTGACTGAAGTCATTAAACTTCAAAGTCAAGAAGTCGAAACTAATTTTCATAAAGCAATAGGTCTTCTAAATGGCTCTATTGCTAAAAATAAACAGTTTTATGATCCTGATCAGGTCTCAGCTTCTGTAGTCCAGCAGTCATCTAGAGAATTGACTCCTTCACTGCCTAAGCTTCCCGAAATCAGGCTTCCTCAATTCACAGGCGATCCTGTCTTGTGGATTGAATTCATGGATACATTTTATTCCCTTGTCATTCAACATAAGCATATTTCTAACATGGACAAGTTTCAATATCTCAAATCATGCTTATCGCCAGAAGTCATGACTGTAATACAGAATATTCCTGTATCCTCAGCTACATTTGATGTAGCCTGGGAGACGTTGTCAGAAAGATTTGACAACAATCGTCTGATTGCTAATACTCACATTGACAAACTATTTTCACCGCCTTCTCTTGAAAAGAATTCTGCAGACTCTCTGCAAAGATTTATAGATCATTTCATAAGCACGGTGCATGCATTGCACTCCTTAAATACTAATGTCGATTTATCCGACTTAATTATTTCTAAAATGATCTTAGACAAACTCCCGGTTCATATTATTAGAGAATGGGAATCATCGCTGAAATCAGACAGATTGCCTGAACTTAAGGAACTGCTTAAGTTCCTGGAGACTAGAGTCCGGGTCTTGCAAATGACGGATTCAGCTCTAAAAAATCAGCCTTCAACTTTACAGAATTCGCAACCTATATCGGTTAAGAGCAAATCAGCTCAGCTTGTCAACAAATGTATTTTTTGCAAAAAAGATTCGCATCAAGTGTACCAATGTGATGTTTTCAAAGCAATGAGTCTTGCAAGCCGTAGCAATTTTGTTAGGACTAACCATTTATGTCGAGTATGTTACTCTTCAAGAGGTCGTACCAAGGCTTGCAGCATGTTCTCTTGCAGAGTGTGCGGAGAGAAACATAGTACTCTTCTTCATGATTATAGTGCTCAGAACGAGTCACAAACATCTAATACTGCAGGGATTATGTCAGCCTCTGATAATCATCAAAGCTGCTTACTTCCTACTGCAAATGTGTTTGTAATAAACAAGAATGGTCAACCCGTAGAGGCCACTGCCCTCTTAGATAGCGGCTCTGATTGTAATTTAATCAGTGAAAGGCTATTTAAACACTTAAAGCTACCTCCTTGTCAGCAGCAAGCAAGGCTGACTGGAATACTGTCATCTAAAGTAAGCACACATAAGCTTGCTCCTATAGAAATCAGGTCCAGAACTACTCGATGGTATTGTAATACTGTTGCCATTGTTGTTCCGGAGATTTCAGAATCGAAACTTCCAAGGTCTCCAATTAATGTCGCTAACTGGAATATTCCGCCTAACCTTCAACTGGCCAATCCCGACTTCAATACACCTAACTCTGTAGATTTATTGTTAGGTATTGAGATTTTCTCGCAAATCGATTGTGTGGGTAATATTTCTGCACCTAACCTACCCATCATTCACAACTCGCAACTGGGTTGGTACTTTGCGGGCAAGCTGCCCCAACCTTCTTCTCCTAGGTTGTCTGTTCGTAGGTTCAACAAACTTACACTTCATAAGTCTAAGGATCTTAGCAATGGATTCCCTGATGATGTATCTATCCAATCTAATACCTTAAATACGCATTATTCAGCTTTTCTGAATTCAGATTTCGAAATCAGCGAACAGCTAACTAAATTCTGGGAGCTGGAAAGGATTTCTAATGGATCTATTAATTCCAATGAGTTTGATTGCGAGGTGCATTTCACCCAGAACACTGAAAGAAATTCTGAGGGTAGATATGTGGTTAAGCTACCATTTAAATCTGATCCTCAGTCTTTGGGTAGCACCAATCGCCAAGCACATTTGAGATTTGCATCTCTTGAAAGGAGGTTTCATTCTAATCCTGCATTAGCTGAGGATTACAAGAAATTTATGTCTGAATACATCGACTTGGGACATATGGAATCCGTTGGTCAGGTTTCCAACAATAATTCTGACTACTTCATACCTCACCACCCGGTGTTGAAGCCTTCAAGCACCACGACTAAACTTCACGTGGTGTTTGATGCCTCTGCCAAGTCTTCCAATGGTAAATCTCTAAATGACATTCTGGCAGTTGGGCCTAATGTTCATCCTGAGCTTTTTTCCATCCTATTACGCTTCAGGTTTAAAGCTATAGCTTTTACTGCCGACATTGAAAAGATGTATAGGCAGGTGATGATTCATCCAGATCATCAAATCTATCAAAAAATACTTTGGAGAGACACTCCTTCGAAACCTATTGAGGTGTTCAACCTCAAATCAGTTACATATGGCACTGCCCCTGCTTCCTTCTTGGCTACTAGGGCCCTGAAGCAGATAGCGATTGATGAAGGTTCCAAGTATCCTTTAGCCAGCACTATTGTTAATCGTTCAATTTATGTTGATGACATAGTTGCAACTTGTTCTACTTTAGCTGAAGCTAAAGAAGCTGTGAATCAACTGCGATCATTGTTGCCCTTAGGAGGTTTTATTCCTCGAAAGTGGAGTTCAAATGCTCCTGAATTGCTTCAGGTTATTCCTCTTCATATGCAAGAGACTTTAGACAGCCGCACATTTGGTAAATCTGAAGTCAGTTCTATAAAGGCTTTAGGTCTAATCTGGCAGCCATCCAATGACTTGCTTAGAATAGAGACCTCTATTGACTTCACAAAACCGTTCAAGATATGCTCTAGGAGAACGTTGTTATCTTGCATCGCTTCAATCTTTGATCCTTTAGGCCTTATATCTCCAATCGTTGCCTACTGCAAGATAATATTTCAGCCTTTATGGAAGACTACTACTTCTTGGGATCAGCCTATTCCTCCTGATATAGCCGATAAATGGCTAAAGATTCACAGTTGACTGTGATAGAGCAAATTGCTATACCTCGCATGGTAGTATCGCAGGATTCAAGGTCTATTCAGCTTCACGGATTTTGTGACGCTAGTGAATCTGCATATGGAGCCTGTTTGTATTTGCGCTCTTATACTCTCTCCAGCAATGTTCAAAGTTTCTTGCTATGCGCCAAATCTAGAATCACGCCTGTAAAGCCTACCACGATTCCTAGGTTAGAGCTATTAGCTGCTCATCTTCTAGCAAACCTAATTCGTAAGGTTCTGCCCATGTTGCTCCTGAATATTGATGAAATATTCCTCTGGAGTGATTCCAACATTGTGCTATGCTGGTTATCTCGTTCACCTGATACCCTGCAAACCTTTGTCAGAAACAGAGTTTCGGATATTGTTGAGTTCACCTCAACCTGCCAATGGCGCCATGTATCCTCAAAGGATAATCCAGCCGATCTTATTTCTAGAGGTGTTTCTCCTTCTGACCTCATACATAATCAGCTTTGGTGGTCAGGTCCAAAATGGCTTCTTACTCCTCAACCTGATTGGCCAGGCAATAGCCCACTTGTAGTTCCTACTCCATTACCAGAAGTTAAGCGAATGGCTGTAATTCAATCCAAGAACTTTGAAATGAACTCTAAGGTTTTAGAATTTCAGCACCTAAAGACTTTAAGAATCATGGCCTATGTATTAAGGTTCATTGGTAGGATCCGCAATCCTCATTCCATTATTAAAGGTCCATTGTTGCCTCTTGAACTTGACAAATATTGTATCAGAGTGGTACAACATCAGTCTTATTCGACAGCCATACCTACTGCTAGCAAACTATTGCAGTTTTCACCATTCCTTGATGAGAATGGTCTTCTTCGCGTAGGCGGACGCCTCAAGCATTCTGCCTTGCCATTCGAAATAAAACATCAGATTCTGTTACCTTCATCTCATAAGTTTACTAAAAACTTCATTGAATACACACATCGTAAGCTGCATCATGCAGGCTTACAATCTATCATTGCTCATGTAAGAGGAAATTATTGGATAGATTCTATTAGGAAGGTTGTTCGTGGGGTCGTAAACAAATGTATCATTTGTTTTCGTTTTAAGGCTCAGTCATTGCAGCAGAAGATGGCTGACCTTCCTCCTTCTCGAGTTAATTCTATACCCCCATTTACGAATGTTAGCATTGACTACGCAGGCCCATTTACCATTAAGTATGGTGGTCCTCGTTCTAAGACTTCTATCAAGGCTTATTTATCTATATTTGTGTGCATGTCCACTAAGGCCATCCACATTGAGCTTGTCAGGGCGCTTACTTCCCGCGCCTTTTTTTGCGGCTTTCTCTCGCTTCACAGGGCGTAGAGGTCTCCCGTTTTCTGTCACCTCTGATAATGGAACTAATTTTTTAGGTGCTAACACAGATCTTCAACATCTTAACGAACTCCTACTTTCAGAAGAGCATCAATCGTCAGTGCAAGATGCTACATCTCATTTGAATGTTCTTTGGCATTTTTTGCCGTCTAATTCTCCTCACATGGGAGGTTTACATGAAGCGGCTGTACGCTCTATAAAGTACCATCTTAAAAGGATGTTATCTTCATTCAACTTCACTTATGAGGAGTTTAGCACAGTATTGATCCAGGTAGAGGCATTACTGAACTCACGTCCTTTAATTTCACTAAATGAGGATATTGATGACTTCGCTTATCTTTCACCTGGTCACTTTCTTATAGGAAAGCCTTTAATCTCTATTTCTAGCCCTGATTTGACAGGTGGCTATACTTTGCGTTCACGTTGGGATGCCTTGCACCAACTTAACATTAATCTATGGAAAAAGTGGTCCAAAGATTACTTACTTACCCTACAATGACGTGCTAAATGTATCTATTGGCACACCAGTGCTAATTATAGATGATAATGTCCCTCCTCAGAGGTGGATATTGGGCATTATTCATCAGATTCACCCTGGCAAGGACGGTCTTGTTCGAGTTGCTACAGTTCGGACTGCCACGGGTTTTTATGTGCGACCAATCATTAAATTGGCGCCATTGCCAATTTCAGAAAATGACGAATAACTTAGTCATTCTCTGTATTTGTTCATGTTTTTCAATCTTTTTCATTATTTGTTCTCATGTTTTGTTTTATTTTTATTCTTTTCTCTTCTCTTTATTTTATTTTTTAAGTGACATAACTCCACATGTGATTTTTTAAAATTATGCCACAAGTGTCATAATTTGCGGGCAATATGTTCCGTTATGTATTATGTCTTAGAAGGTCATGCATTCAATTCAATTTTAGGCTTTGGTTGTTGTTATGTGTTATTTATAAAACAATTGAATATCATTTAATTTTTGTTTATTCCTATTGCATTCTCTAACCTTGCTAATTGTAATTTCGTCCAATCAGAGACTGAATAATCTTTTATCATTGTTTTAACAGCCATTAAGGCTTCTTCTTCTTTACTCTTAAAATGTCTTCAACGTTCTACAATTCTATTGGAATTGTCTATCATTAAAAACTCATAAAGACATGAGTTCTAGGCTTGCAAATGCCTATCTTCATTACTCTTAAAATCTTCTTCCACGTTCTACAATTCTATTGGAATTGTCATTCATTTTATACTCATAAAGACATGAGTTCTAGGCTTGCAAATGCCTATCTTCATTCTACTTAAAAATGACTTCTACATTCTACAATTCTATTGGAATTGTTCATCATTAAATACTCAAAAAGACATGAGTTCTAGGCTTGCAAATGCCTATTTATCCATCGACCAAGTTTGATGGCTTCAACTATCAATTATAAAGAAGGCAACTCTTCAAGACAAGTTTAAGCTTTAAATGCTTGATATTTTGATGACTGAAAATAGTCTCAATATTTCCAACGTTCGTCTTGTGGTTCAATGAATCTTCTCATCTGGTTTTTGACGTCGCAAGGATCTCCAAGCCAGAAGCTTTAACATTCAGGATTGGTAATTATAATATCTCAAGACAAAGGTATGTCTATTTATTATTCAACACGATCTGAGAATCACTCAGACATAAACTCATCATTTATAAAGTTTTCGTGTGGTTACTAACTTTGAATTAGCCATCTCGAGGATAATACATTACCCTTAATAATTAAGGGAATTATTGTTTCAAGAACTGTGACGTTCATAACTTAATAGTGCTTCTAAATAGCATTCATCTCGACCAAGTGATCCGGTTCTGCATAATATGATTATGAATTATGTATTGTCAATTGTGGTAATAAAATGTTATGTGCCATCTCTATCAAATTTTTAAAAATGTATTGGGCAACTGTAATTAATCTGTCTTCCAAGTTAAGTCTTTGTTTCGTAAGAAGTGTATAATCACCCTACGGATATTTGCTACAGTCTACCAGAGCTCTGTTGCCCGTACAAACATTAACAATGCGGGTTTTGAAACCGACTCGCTAGTGGATATGACGCTGTTTGGAACAGTCATTCATATTTAGCATTAAAATGAGGGAGATACGACGTAGTTTGGAACATTATTTTAACAGGACAATGGATAAGATGGAGTAGATTCAGAAAACACTGCTAACTCAATTTAATCCAAAAGTGGATAAGACGGTTTTTGGAACCTGGTGCCTCATATAATGACAGTAAAGTACTCACTTATTTACCTATTCTACAATGTTCAGAATGTGTGTATGTTGAGCTTGAACAGTTTTCAGCAAGAATTTAGAATAGATTACCTCTTTCCATAAAATTCTTCTGTGGATAATGGCCAGCAACTTATTTTACCAATTATCATGAATGGCAGCCATGTTCTTTCTCTGGACTTCATAACCATTAATTATTTCAATGAGCTGGTCAAATTTATGGTTGAAGAGCTTATTTCAATAACTGTTGAATGTTGAGGCATTACAAAATTTAGTTAACTGGTATTAAATCGAAAGTTTAATTCCTAACCGATGTTGGTGTACCTGGCCCTTATGACAGTAAAGTTCTATTACTTTTATGTATGTCTTAATCACTGAGATAAAATTATATTTTCATGGATGTTAGCTGGAGTTCTGTATATAATAATTAATAACATAATGAATATAATAACATAATACAAACCTTTTCCAACTGTCCGGATCTTCTCATAACCCTTGAACTTGGACTTCATAACCATTAATTATTTCAATGAGCTGGTCAAATTTATGGTTGAAGAGCTTATTTCAATAACTGTTGAAAGTTGAGGCATTACAAAATTTAGTTAACTGGTATTAAATCGAAAGTTTAATTCCTAACCGATGTTGGTGTACCTGGCCCTTATGACAGTAAAGTTCTATTACTTTTATGTATGTCTTAATCACTGAGATACAATTATATTTTCATGGATGTTAGCTGGAGTTCTGTATATAATAACATAATGAATATAATAACATAATACAAACCTTTTCCAACTGTCCGGATCTTCTCATAACCCTCAAGTCTTCGATCTCCAGCATCACTACTCTCAATATGCAACTTTTCTTGAAGTTTTTTTACGTCAAAATAAAGTTTACCAACAGTGCGATGAGGGTCAGGATCACCTCGTATACACTTCAAATGCACATCTGCACCAAATAAGTCTTTTGACATTCCAACAGGAAGCTGAAAATATAATAAGACAACATTAGTTTTAAAAAATGAAACACTATCTGAATTCTCACATGTGAATTTTTAATCCTATAGAATAATCTCAATCCATTCTATATTATATCACTACATGATATAAGTGATTTCAATGCCATCAATTAGTGTTAAAGTCAAAACTTACAGCATTAGGGATGGAATATTAGTACTGACAACACATCTCTAGAATCTCAGTGAAAGAAAGCAAGTTTATGTCCCATACAATCCCATTGATTAGATACCCTGCATGTCTCGGAATAAAAATGATTCTGTCTATCACTAAATGCACCTTCGCATTCTTGAAATATGTTTTAAAAGTCCAAACCACGATACTGAATAGCAATTCAAAGTACCAGAGAATCATCTCTGATTTACAAGGGGCAGTTGTGGAGAACTACCAGTACATTATCAATACAGAACAAAATCAAGACAGGGTAAAAACAGTGATGTCATTCTTTTAACAATCAGTCCTCTCCAAAAACTACCTAACATTTTTACCCCTGTGCAAACAGTATAAGCATATACTGTATCTGTCGGTTACAGGCTCTACAATAAAAAGAGAATTGTGTGAATTTCCCAAAGTTATTTTTCATCGTAAAATACAGAAATACATTTATCGCATTTCCTGAAGTTGATGTCTAAGCAAAATACGATGAAAATAACTACGGAAAATTAAAAATCTGAATAAGATGGCAGGTCAAGGGGGAAGAACTGTGTAAGATCCATCCCATTCAGAGAAAAAATAAAATGCCTGGATAAAGGAAACGAAAATAATTAATGATTAAATAAATAAATAAATAAAGCATAACGCGTAGCCTGTTTAAAAATTGATTTAAAAGGCAATAGAGAATTTAAAACACTAAACACTGTAGAAAGATAAAAAAAAAAGCACTGATATGAAAATATAGAAAAATTGAAAACTAGGGATGGGTCCTTGATACCTCAATACCCTCGATACTTGCATGGTATCGGCATCGAGCCATAGGCCTACTTCAGAAAACTGGCTCGGTACTTATTTGATACTTTGGTAATTCTGCAATTTAAGGAAATGCAGTATCTCTTTCTGCTTTTAGTAGTCTACTAAATATAGTAAATACTTCTATTTCTTCTTGAAATGGAGAAAACCACTCTGTGACTTTTGTCTAGTCATAAATAAAGACTTTCCGACTTTTAAAATCCAAACAGCAGAGATTCTTAATTGTTTCGTTTCCTGTCAAACGTTTCAATAACAACCAACAAGCAAGCTGACTGTCCAAACCCCACTGTACGATCCTCCATTGCGGAGATTAAGTTACTGCTTATTCTGCAAACCTTAAAACAGTTTGTTCATTGTTCTGCTCTGTGATCTGAGTAGAATGTCACATGATTATTTTATCCATTCATAAGCAATCTATTTTGGTATGCTTTTAAAACAAGTCTGCATGCCGGCTTTCAGTTGATATCTCTACGTGACAGAAGACTGTGTGTATTGCAGTACGACAACACAATTTTTTTTTCAGTCAATATGAATGAAGTGTGGAACTATTTTCAAATAGACCCTCATTGTGATAATAGCGCCATTTGCCGCACTTGAAAAAAAGTTTTTCACGTGAAAATATTCACAACACTAGTAACCTCAAAAAACATGTTACATCACTGCATACAATTGCCTTTTCAGAACCTCTTAATAAAAATATTCTGCAGAAGTAGAAATTTAACTCCTGAAGAAGTAAAAGTAGATGAGCCTGCAACTCTTCTTTCACACTCATCCTCATTATTGACATCATGATCATCATCATCATTCTCTCAACCTACACTTAAATCATTTATGGACAATAAATCTGCATTTAAACCAGGTGATATTCGGTCGAAGACAATTACCAGAAAAATTGCAACAATGATATTCAAAGATAACCAACCATTCAGCATTGTTGAAGATGAAGGATTTAAGGAGTTTATTAAGCACCTTGAACCTAGATATACTCTGCCTACTCGTAAGCACATATCTAATCAAATCATTCCAGAACTAATTTGGCTGAGGCAAACTGGTACAAATCCTATGAATGACGCCATTGGTAAAAGTTACCAATTTGTGCTTCACATAAGGTCAATTTCACCAGACTCATTTAAATTCAAGTGTCCATTAAATGTTGATATAAGCAAGACTTAACTGATTAGTGGAGGGAGAAATAGGCATACCAGAAGTGGAGCAAGATAATAAAGCAGCTGAACTTCACACCTCAGGAGGAAATAGGAGATCACCTGAAAAGCTAAGTATTGATGTTTTAGGTCGGTAAGCAATCATAGTGCACATATTTTAGAAAATGTACAAGGTAAGCATAAATCTTTAGGTCTAAAAACTTATAACCAAAATGTACAAAGTGTGCCAAACAAAAGACTAAATTTTGAGGTTTTATTATCCCATGAATATCTTGACTTAAATTTATTATGCTTCATAGAGCATTGGATAAAGGAAGAAGAGTTTAAATACTAAAATTTTGATAATTTTTCGCTACTTGCCAAGTATTGTAGGACCAAAAAGAAATGTGGAGATTCATGATTATATTTTAGAAACACTATAGGAGCCAAAGAATGTAAGAAATTTCAAAACTTAAATATTGAGGAACATTTTGAGCCATGTATGGTGGAGCTACCGCAGTTAAAGACATTCGTAATTTGCATGTACAAATCCCCTAGCAGTGATTGCCACATAACGTTAAACAAGTTAGATAGCATAATTAATTCTCTTTGTAATAAATAAATTGTTATTGTTGGCAACCTAAGCATTGATACAGTAAGGTGTGGGAGCATGGCAAGAGCTCGCTGCGCTACGTTTTCATTTTCAAGCCAACGTACAGCACAAAATTTCAAGGGAAATAGGCTGGATTGTGTTGTTGCTGTGTAGACTGCTCGCCTGGCCGGATAGTTTTTCAACAAGTTGTAAAGGGCCCTTAAAAACATCACGATGTCCCATCCAGATTCCTTCATAGCGGCTTTGAAAGCACAATGCCTAAAAAGAGAAAAACTATTAGCATTGCAATGATAATTTTCACTGACAATCAAAATAAAAACCCAAATTGTCAGTTACATTTTTAGCGCAACGACTAACAAAAATTGTCCACTATCACAATGATTAAAAGCAGACTAGAAATTACTTTAGGCCTACTTCAACAATATGCAATATACGCGTAAATGGGGGTAGTACCTGTACTTACAATGTGTGCAATCCACAGCTTCCTAAATCCAAGATCTCCTTATCCTCAAGTTCAGTCTTCAAACAATCCTTTAAATCCTTCAGAAATCTGTGGTTAACATTAGGACCATCCATTGATATTTGTAAAATTTTCTTTTGGTTCAGGAATTGGACAGCTTCTTCGAAGGCCAAGAGCAGATCATTAGCAGTTGAACGTCCCAAGAACACAGATGTCAGATATCGACACTTCACTTCACTACATTCACTGTCCCAATATCTCACATTGACACCCATTTGTTGTTTTTGAGACACTTTATTTAATGACTCATCAAACCCAACAACAACATAATCACATTTTGAGAGTTTGTCACAAAGTTCTTTCTTGAAATATGGCAAAATTCCATACACCAGTATAATAACCAACCTTATCTTTTTGTAACTTGACTTTCTTGGCAATCTCACTATCAGGAAACATTAAGGTCATCAAACTTATATCTTTCCCTGCAGTTCTTAATGATTTGTGGGTGATCACAGTATGAATACACCACAGAATTTCTGCCTTTGTTACACTATCGTTCACAATTAATGTTTTGAGGCCTTGAGGTGACACTACGTAATTGACGTTATTCCCTGCCTTTGGTACAAGATCTGATGATTTACCACCTGAATTTTCAAGTAATGCTGAAGAAGACAACTGTTCTTTAGTTTCACTCTCAGGTGAAGTCGTTGATGTTGATTCAGGTTCATTTACAACTGCTTTGGCTACTTCTTGTTGGATACATTTATTCGAAGAATTCAAAAAAATCCTCATAGATGCACTTTCAGACATGGCACTGTTTGACCTGACGTATTTTGCACTCGACATGTGACTCGTGACAGCCCATCGGCCCATATTGCTAAGACTGAATGTTTTACAACATAATTTGCATCTAGCTACATAGACATCATTGGGGACCTTTACGAGCCATGATGCAAATGAAGGTTCCTGGAGCCAACTCAACTGAAAAGAACAAGCTTTCGACATTTTGTGAAGCATCTGCAACTGACAAGAAAGAACACTAAAATTAATTCATATAAAATATGGAGCAATACAATATGGCTGAGGAAAGCTAAAGTAATAAACTGTAAACAAAAAATAGCGAAATTCTTACCTTCAGTTGATAAAACGGGACGCCGTTAAAACGGAAACAATGGAATGGCTAGCCTATATCCAGATCATTTGCCGATGTTGACTGACTCCCGCTGCAATCTAAATAATGTGATGACCAAATGCCTGCGAGACGTATGATAAGTAGGCCTATAACATTAGCAGGCATGCTCCTTTCATATTTAAGTAACCTATCTCATCGCAGAGCAGACAATGTAACAAAACAACCAATGTGGTTGATGCAACTATCGACTGTTATATGTATGACACAATCGATATATAAATTAGTCCCAGCAAGACCTTGATCGCTATCGATATTCAAGCTATCGATCTTCAGCTGGCGCATCTTTTAAAACATGTTTGACAAAAAAAATCCTCGCATTAAGGACGCGCCCTAGTTTTTTGTTATAAAAAATTGTGGGGAAAGTGCGTCTATTACACGGGTAAATAAGGTAATTGAGCACGGTTACTATACTCCAAATCTAATTTTTTTTTTAAATTCCAAGTTTTTATTGAAAATTCCCTGACTTTCCCAAGATTTCTCCAGAAAAACAAAAATCCTTGACTTTCCCCGGTTTTCCCGGTCGCTAGTCACCCTGTGGGTGATGTAGTCTTACCCCATACAACATTATGCCGTCAATTACTGCACATTTTCTGCTGCCCAGGTCTCCATTCTGTACAGGATGCTGACTGAAATGGCAGTAAAGGAGGACATAATCAATGAGATCATTGCTCAGGAGGAAGAGAAATTACTGAGAATTGATGCCGACTTGCCATCATGACCAAAAAGGTCAAGAATTTTATGAATCAATATTAACGGCTAATTTGTAAAGATTTACATATTTTCTACTTAGTTAATATATCCACAATTCATTACATGTTGAACAAATTTTTAAAGAATACATTTTTATACATCAATAATTATTGTGTTCTTTATTCTGAAATGAACTTCTCATTATGGGTGGGGGTTTCTATTGTTTAGGTTACTGAACGCTATTCATATAGAAATGTTGAAAGATGAAAGAGTTACTATAGAAAATTCTACATTATCCGTAGGTTTTCAATATTTTGAAATTTTCCTAAAATTTGAAGGTCTATAACTCAGTACGTATTTGGTTTTTGAAAACATTTAGAGAGTGAGAATTGTAGGAAATTTAATGTTCTTTAACTTTTGTAATGGAGTGATTTCAGATAAAATGTGTTCTTTAGGAGTTATTACTTATAAGGAAAACACTAAAAAAAGTGCAAAAAATGTCGGTTGCTGTTTTTCAGCTGCTCTGAAGTTTGCACAGGGTTCTCGAATTGGATAACTTGGATTCTACACCAAAGAATACCCTCAATAACATATTAGAAGATCAGAACTTCAGACCTTTTTCTAGGTAAAAGTACCTGGTAACTGGACTATATGGAAAATGAACATGAATCAGCAGATGTCTCTGTTTTTATATTTTCATAAAGCTTGAAATTCTGTGATGAGCCCACCAAGATAGTATTCTACATAGGAGCATCTTAAACATCAGAAAATGCAGTACCTATATATAAAACTCTATAGACTCTATAATCCTTTTGCTGCTACATACAGGAAGCAAATTAATATAATTAATATAATTGAAGCATATAAATAATTATGTGTGTGTGTGTCAAAAGAGGAAAAAAGGTGTTTCTTAGTTAATTGGTCTTCTTTTACATAATTTGGAAACCTAAAATGGTCTTACATTCAGCAGCATCTCCAGCTGATGAGCCATGAGTCCTCCATTCACATGCAAGGCAAGACTTGCATTCAAGAAATCCAGCCTACAGTTTGGTGTTGATAGCTTCATGTAGCGACCCACTAGATGGCTCAAAAACTCTCGAATGCTCACATCTGACTTCACACTCTCAAGACTAAGTACCTGAAAACATAGTAGCTTTATTTTCCAGCTGTATCTAAAATGCGTAACTCCGCCTTGTTAATATAAAAGTTAAAAATATTAAAAATCAAATATATTTCGACCAATTTTGATCATTCTCAATGATAAAATTAAAAAAGCTCTATCTATGCATGCTCATATCATGATGAAGGCCTAGGCCTATGCTATTTACATGGACAATAGGCAATAGACAATAGAATTTATTTGTCATTAAGTATTTACAAAAATACATGGACTTCATCAAATAAAATATATAAGACAATGAACAGTAAGTATAATATAAAATAAGTTATATCTACATTATAGAACAAGACCTAATACAAAATAACAAAACTAAAAAGTAAAGTAAAGTGATCCCTATACAGGCCATGGAGGCCCAGAGGGTTCCAGGAGGTTGAGGCTCCCAGATTTTTGGACATTCGGCACATGAAGGTGGTAAGGTTGTCAGCCTTACGCACCGGCCGCCTTTACCCCAGGATTGCTCCTGGTACTCATTTCTGTTAGAGGCTGAGTCGACCCCAAGGCCATTGTGCCACCAGAAGGATTAGGCCAGTTGAAAAATCTCAACGACCTCATCGGGAATCGAACCCGCGACCTTCCGGTTTGTAGCGCACCGCCTCAACCACTACGCTATGGCGTACCCCATAACAAAACTAAGCCTATAATAAATTCCCTAATTAACAATACAATTTCCAATTAATAGAATAGAAGTCATCAATGCAATAAAGGCACTCAGAGATTAATACATGAGTGGCTTGATATCAAAGGCGGACATCTGACGAATTCATAAATGCTGATAAATTCTAGTTCCTTATATATATACAAGTTATGTTTATGTATTTTTTTATGGCTTCTTTTTCATATTTCCGCTTAGAAGTCCCAAATAAACTTTGTTCTGTTTCTGATATCAATATCATTAAGTCAGTGAAAATTAGCTTTGAAAATAAAGATGTCCTGTTTTGAAACAAAAATTGACAGATGTCCGCTTTGGATACAAATATGATGGTAGGTGTACGTTTTTGATCCAAATGACTCACCTAAGAAATTCCATATCAGACCAACCCTAATATTGCTAAGAAAGATAAGGAGGTGAAAACTGAAATACAGTACGAATTAAATACCAATACATCGTCAAAATTCCTTAAACAAGATTTTATTTTATAAATATTGCACGATTCTCGCGATTGCACCAGCTAGCATTAATGTTAATTCATTATTACTCTATGCCCTGTTAACGAGGTTTTACCGCGTTACATTATTCGTTATGAATAATTCTAACATTTCTGACATCAAACTTTCACCACAGATAGATTAATTTAATTGGTTTGACATATCAAATTAGCATATCCAAAATGTGAGGCTGACGCTTCTCGACATTTCCTTTCCACTTTTCTGTATTGCTTTTCCTTCTTCTTGTGCTCCCTTCACTAACCGAAATATTATTCTCCATGGGAACACTTTCTCTTTTCAATAATACCTTAAATAATATTATTACAAGATCAAAATAATATTACAAGCACGCAACATGAGCAAAACAGATTGTCACATTGGGAACAGTAGCAGCCATTGGTAAATCGGAAGTCATGTGATCAGATTCTAGCTCCCGCATTGGCTGCTTGGTAGATGTCCGATGTTGAAAACAACTTGCACAGCAGAAGTCCGAATTTGAAACGAACCTTCAACTTTGAAGCAAAAAATGACATGCTTGAGTCCGGTTTTGACAAAAACCGATTTCACCATTGGAAAGGGGAGACAAAATACTATAGGAATCCACTTCTAACTCAATTTCAATTTTTCTGACAGATGTCCGCCTTTGCTATTAAGCCACTCACATGTTTAATACATTTCTTAAATTGCATCAATGGTGTGTGGTCTGTGGCTGTGTTGGCTAGCTCTGAACTGAGGCTTAACTATTTAACTACATGAGCACAGAGTAGACACACTAATTTTTCATGGTACATCAAATACAACATTATCTTTATTGACAAGTTGTTCATTCAAAGTTCCCTCTTTGTTAGGAAGTTGGTCTACAAAAATTTCTTAGCTCTCAAGTGTATTCAAAGTTTGACCTTTGTTTTTGACATGTAAAATATCCATTTCTTTATCTATGGCTTCAAAACCGTGTATCCTGCACTATTTTAGCAACATAGCCATTTTTGCTAGCAATTTGCTTTAACATTTGAATTTCTTTTTTCTTGTTGTCATTGGAAAGTGAGACTGACAGCATTCTTTTTACCATTGACATGAGGCCTGCTAGCTTTTGTGCCGGTGGATGGTTACCCCCCAACAAATTTCTTGATATGATTAATAACATAGATCAACACAACTAGAACATGTAATACAGCAATTCCGGGGTGCGCGGGCAAAGAGAGTTAAGTCCACCATCCTAAAAAAATTGAGATATGTCCTAAGAGTTATAGATAAAAATGTTCTCTACATTTGTTTCAAGTCCAGTAAGTCATATTCAAAATTGTACGGTAGTTATGGATGTGTGCCTCATGGGTTTATCCATCTCTAAAGCTTTGTTGGGCTGGTATAGTGTGTTAAGTCACTCTAATTCTCAGTAACAAGAAAGTGGACTTAACTCTCTTCGCCTGCGCACCCTGGAATTGATCAGGTAATACTTAATGTAACATCTTGGAATTACAAAACTAGTGTAATTGATACTGGTTTCTCAGACCACTTTGCACAGGAATTCTAAAGACACGGCCCTCAGAAAAAAGAGAAATTAACTCACATTATAAGATTAGTAGACCATATAGTGAAACTAATATCCAATACTTAAACTATCTACTCGACAAAAAATCGTACGTTAATGTCTATAGTAAAATAACATCTCACTCAGCTTGTGCAGAATTTTTGGAAACTTTCGGTTACTGTTATGAAACAGCATTCCCTAAAATTAAAGTCAAATTACATGAACAGAAAAATAAATGGATTACCCCTGGCATTAAGGAATTTAGCAAAGAACTGAAATATCTTAGTAAAATTATGAAATTGGGCAATGAAACAGAAAATGTCAAAAAATATTATAAACGATATAAATGGATATACAATAAAGTACCAGAGGAAGCAAATAAATTATAGAATGATGAACACATAATGGAATCAAATAATAAATCTAAAGCAATGTGGAATATTATTAAGCAAGAAATGGGTAAAGGGAGCGAAACTGTACAAAACCATAAAATCAATGGTGTTATTTCAACAGATCCAAAAGAAATAGCAGAATTGTTCAACAATTATTATAAGGACATAGCACATAATCTCATAAGTAACACTTTCACTGCCCAAATACAAGACACAGACAGAGGTACTATTCCACAACAGAGTAATACTATCTATCTAAACCCAGTAACAGTGAATGAAACAATAATAATAATAATAATAATAATAATATTTATTCAGTCCCATGTTGTATGTACATACATAAATACATATAGCACAAGGGAACATTGTCAATTTGGAGAGTTTCTCCACAAATACAATTACACAATTTAATAGTACAAGAATGATGAGAAACATGGCATGTCCTATTTGTTATCTTCTATCTATATAAAAACAAATGTATGTGTGTCTGTTCTTTATGCATTACTACATCATTCATCCGACCACCATGAAACTTTGGGAAATTATTGAGTACACTCCCGCGAAGGTTTCTGGCATAGTACAATTTTAATTTTAGCTTTCGTTCGCAAGTTATGAGCGAAAAATTCAAACATGCATTTTTTGCGCTTTCAAAGCATCGGTTCTCACAATCAGTAATAAATTTCAGTTGTCATATCAGTTGCAGTTGGCTTTGTCAATTTTTGTCATGCCTTGGAAACAAAAACATTGCGATCACTTCAATGTTGTGAGCCCATGTTGGTCGATTCATTTGTTTACAATGTCAAGGCACGCAGATATCTGAAATTTTCAACATAGACAGAAGAAGGATAATGGATTTAGGTCTCAATGTTCAATGTTCAATTTAGACAACACTCACTATGCAGGGGTTTTCTGGGCCAGGGAACTCGAATCTGAGGTTATTTTTCCCATGCTGCGCTTTCTGATCGTGGAATTCACTTCAAAGCCAGATTTATAGCTGTTTCATTAATTAGGCCTATCAATCATTTAGTTTAGACCTATGAATGTTTTGCGTGCAAAGTGTTAATAAATATAATATTTTAATTATTTTGCTTTTAATTTCGATTAATTATCGTGGGCAAAGCCGCAGGGATCTGCTATAAGCCATAAAAAGCTATACTTATCGTTTTCTGAGGTAGTGTGATAAGTCGTTCTTCCTCTTTTCAAATTCTAAATACCTATATAAGGCCCTATAAGTTATTTTCAAATTTACAAAATACAAAACCCGAGCGACGCCGGGCCTTTTAAGCTAGTCTTCTATAAATTTTTCAATGCTGTAGTATACTTTGTTAAGCAGGTACTTGGCCAACATGCTCTTAAATTGGTTGTGACTTTCAGTTTCTTTTATCTTTCTAGGCAGCGTATTGAATAGCTTTTCACCGGTGTATTTGGGTAACTTTACAAAAAGCTTTAATTTATGAGTGGTAGCTGCAAAGTTGTCTCTATTTCTTGTATTGTAGTTGTGGATATCATAAATTTTGGCAGGGTGTTTGCATTTGTTTAATAAAATTATGGTTCTGTAAATATATAGGCTGGCTAGCGTCATGATTTCTAATTCTCTAAAGGTGTGTCTGCATGTCTCATTGTGCTTGAGTTTTGTCAGGCATCTAATAGCTCTTTCTTGCAAGACAAAGATTTTTGAAAGTTAGTTAAGGAAGTAGAACCCCACAGTTCTAATCCATATGTAATATGTGATTGGATAAGTGAGAAATAAATAATTTTTGCCGTTGCTTTGGGTACCATGTTACCTAGGTATCTAAGAATGTAGAGACCCTTGGAAATTTCTGCAGCTAGTGTTTCTACATGTTGGGTCCATGTTAATTTACTGACAATTGTTAATCCTAATAATTTTACCACATCTGATTCATTAACTCTGATATTATTTATGTCAAGTTGTATCATGTAATTTGTATTAGTCCTATGTCCCAAAGAAATAAGTTCACATTTTGAGGGGGTTAAAACTTAGATTTAAATTTGTGAAATATTTTACAATGTGTTATCCATTTTGAAAATTTCAGAGTTTACTTTTCTTATTTGTTGGTTAACCCAGGATGTAGGCTTTAAGTCATGTCTATGGGGCAGATTTACAATTACAACATTTGTGTGATTTAGTTTCTTAATCACTTTGTCTAATTTATACAGGAAATTTGTTGGCTCACCTTTTGCAACATCATTTGTTCCCTCTATTACATGTACCAATTATAAAATGGTTGAAGAATTATAAATCAGCATGGATAGATGAAGTCTGTGATAGTGTTAACTTATTAGAAACTGTCACAGACACACTGTACATCCATAGTTACATAGCAAATTTCTCATTAAGCTGTGGTCAGTTTCCAGATGAATTAAAAATTGCAAAAGTGAAACCACTATTTAAAAAGGCATCTAAAGAGAAAATTGAGAATTGTAGTATCTCTAGTCTCAGGATTCTCAAAAATCTTAGAAAAAGTTATGTAAGTTATGCAAGATGTATAAAGAAATATAATATGCTAACTAATATACGACATGGGTTTTGTCAGGGAAAGTCTACAAAACTGCAATAACTGATTTTCTTCAAGAAGTATATGAGGCTATTGATAGAAAAGACACTAGCATAGGACTATTTGTAGATTTATCAAAAGCATTTGATGTAATAGATCATAACATCTTGCTCAAAATACTTCAAACTATTGGAATAAGAGGATTGGCATTAAAATGGTTCCAATCATATCTAGAAAACCACAAACAGGTTGTAGAAATCATACACAAAGATGAAGTCTGTGATACATATACACATAATGAATAATGAATTGTCAAGTGAGAAGTATGGTGTTCCACAAGGTTCCATTCTTGGGGCAGTATTGTTTTTAATTTACATTAATGATCTAGATATTCAGCCCAATCACATGAAGTCAACTCTTTTTGTAGATGATACCAGCATCTTTGTCACTGGTGAAAACAAAGAAATTGCTAGATTAAATATGAAAGAAACAATAAGTAAGCTTCAGAATTGGTTTGAACGGAATAGACACAAAGAAGTTAACAAAGAAAAAAACAGTTGCAATAAATGATAATTCTTTCACACTGGCCATGTGTAGGCTAAGATGGAAAGGTGAAGTCAGAATGAAAAATTCAATGCCATAGCCGGGATTTGGAGAATTTAATGTTTTACCAGCACGTTTCCATGGTAGTTCAATTGGTTAGAGCATCGGCACGGAAAGCCGAAGATCCTGGTTCAAATCCCGGCTATGGCATTGAATTTTTCATTCTGACTTCACCTTTCCAGTTGCAATAAACTTTCTCTAAACTCCGTGGCGTGACATCCCCGAAGGGACAAGGCCTCCACCCGACCGCTGCGTCATCTACCTATAGGCAGATGGCAGGATTGGGGGGCATGTGGTTAGCATGCCAACACCCACGGCCGTTAATGGTGGTTTCCATGACCGGAGCCACTACTTCTCTATCAAGTAGCTCCTCAATTTGAATCACGAGGCTGAGTGCACCCCTACCAGACCTCCCTACCTCAGAAAAATCCGAGGTACCGGGGATCGAACCCGGGCCGACTGATCCGTAGTCAGCGATGCTAACCACAAGAACATGCCGGTCGCAATAAACTTTTAGCATATACAAAATAAGAATGCAGAATTTCCTAGCATCTCGTATGAGGTTAAAACCATTAGTTATGTGTGATGTAATTCTGTATTTATAACATCAGAACATTACCAATTTAGCTTCTTACAGAGCCGTGAATGTGGCTCATGCTGTTAGTAAAATGTCTATTTTAGTAATATACTGAAACAGTGCTTCTTTGTAAAATTCTAAAATGCACCTATTTTAATGTGTAGCACTTTGACATTAATTGAACATGGCCGGCGAGTGCAGAGCCATCTTTTATGTTGTGGAGGACTGGAAATACGTTTGTCACAAGGTGTCAGTCTGGAGTATGGCACAGTGAAGTGCACACATTAATTTTCTAAGAGCGAATCTGGTGGACATGGCAGTTGCTGCATTTTGAGTGAGAGCTTTCTTATTTCTTTTGTGAGGCTAATTGTATAATTCTGTAACTTCATTAATTTCTGCTTACCCAAGTTTCGGATCTAAATTTGCTGTTAAATTTCTGTATTTGTATTTAAATTTGCTAACGTTCATTTTCGGTACTCTGGTTTGGTTTTGAAATTATGCCCTATCATGTCTTAAAAACAATCTTCTTTGCAGTCTGACTTGTCTCATCCATTTTGTATATTTGCTCCGTATCACTACAAATAACTTTTCAGTTCTCCTGGTTTCTAGTCAGTTAATGTTAAAGTTTAGATCATGAATAAACTCATGAATATAAGGACATATGAAACAGATAGCTGGTTCTTGCACTAATATTCTGATTCACGGTACAGAAGACTGCCATGGTATGTAGATTCAGATTTTGGGGAATTACTTGAAAGCAAATAGAAAACAGGGTTCTATATTTATTACATTTCTGAGGTTTCGAAATCTTCCATTATTAATCTTCCGCATTAAGTACAGAGTGATTTGGAATTGTCGAAGTAAAATTTAATACAGCATTCTTTCAATTTAATACATTTCAAATCAGTTTCAAGACAATGTGATATTCATTAAATACATAGTGATTTTGAATAGTTAAAGTAAAATTTCATACAGTATTCTTTCAAGTTTATCAATTTTTTAAATCAGTTTCAAGGCCAGTCATATTCATAAAATGTGGTTGATTTTTGGCATGCTTGAGGATTTTTTCATTTACCATTGGAATTTAGGATTTGTTCTCTCTGACAAAAAAACTATATCTGTCTAGTATCAATTTTGGATAAAAATACAGTGAGATTTCTAAATTATACATCACACCTTCCTATTGGATTCTTTAAATCAGCTTACCATCAAACCAGTAACAGTGAATCAGACAAATTGGATAGCATTGTATGGTATGTGGCCACTTAGCACAAAATAACAGCTCAGCTGAATCAAGTGCTCATTTAGGTGATATTGCTGGTAAGATCATTTTGAGTGAAGTAAGTCAGTAAAAAGGTTAATTAAAATATTGTGTGGTAATTTATTTCTATTTATATATTTTTATTGGTTACTCCATGATTTTTAACAAGTTGTTGCAACTGTTACTACATGCTAGAAATTTATATTTTTAATCTAAAATATATTATTACTGCTGTTTTCAAAATAAAGTTCTTGAATGAATTTTGGTACTATAAATCAAGTATTGTTTGAACTAACCTGGCCCTTTTCCTGCTTTTGATAAAATAAAATAAAACCAGTTTTGGGCTTTCTATAAGGGGATATGGGTCCTAACCAAATAGATATTGCAGAATTATAGATATTATAACTCTAATATCTATTATAGATATTATACCAAATAGATATTGCAGACATAGCTAAAATGGTTGAAACCAAATCTACCATCTAAATCATATGTCCGAGCTTCCAACATATGTAAACTTGTGCCAACGGGCACATTACACAACTGGACAACTCAGCACTTTTGTATTTGTATTTGTATTTTTATTAGGGATGGGTCCTCGATACTTTCGATACCTCGATACTCTCGATACTTGCATGGTATCGGCATCGAACGATACTTCGGAAAACTTGCTCGATACTTTTACGATACTTTTGTAATTCTGCAATTCTGCAATTAAGTGAGAATGCTAGTATTTTTTAACAAAACTTGTAAGTGGACTGTTTAAAAAACTAATTTTAGTTTTAATGTAGAGTTTAAAAATAATTATAGGCTACTGATGATATTAAATTTTGTCTCATTAAATATTGTGGGGGTGGTTTATATATTGAATAGTAGAGGGTTCAGGATTGAGGAAGGTGCTGGAGCAAGGTCCTTAAGTAGATCTTTATCTTTACGGCAGTCAAACGTTCCCCACCAAACGTTAAAGAAAAGGAAAAATTTAAAGAAGTATCTTTAATAGCATTCCTTTGAACAATAACAAGAATAGAAATATATAAATGTTATACAATATTCAGTAAAACCACTAGAGTGGAAGAAAACTGCTTAATTATGCAAAACCAGAACAAGATCAAGAAAGTCTTCTCTCAGGAGAAAGACTATTTTCTTACACACCCAAAGTGTGACATCAGCCGAAAACACTACTCTCACCAAGGTTAGAATAATTTTCTTAACCACAGGTATAACCCACAATAGAACTGTAACAATATTATATTTATATCAATTTAAAAAAAAAAAATGCCTAACCCAATACCGAATAAAGGTAGGATAAAAAAAATTAACAGGTTATGCTAAATTGCACGCCTAACATGAAATTGGGTTTCCTCCAGAATAGACTATTACTCAAGAATTCAGATCAAAATTCAAACTAATTTTTGAACTAATTGTGGCAAAAATATAATTACATTAATTCACTATAAGGGAGATATTTAACTCAATACAGAATTATAACAAGCAATTCCAAAATCAACAAAGGTTATGCTAAATTACAGAGCTCAGACAAGAATGGTTTTTCTCCCAGTATGGGATATTCTCTTAATATTTCAAATTCATCAAAGGCTATATTTAGCATAGGGCAGAAACTAGTTGTGGAAAAGATATAATTACATTAATTCACTATAAAAGGGAATATTTAACTCAATACAGAATTATAGCAAGCAATTCCAATTTCAACAAAGGTTATGCTAAATTACAGAGCTCAGATGAGAATGGTTTTTCCCCCAGTATGGGATATTCTCTTAATATTTCAAATTCATCAAAGGCTATATTTAGCATAGGGCTGAAACTAGTTGTGGAAAAGATATAATTACATTAATTCACTATAAAGGGAATATTTAACTCAATACAGAATTATAGCAAGCAATTCCAATTTCAACAAAGGTTATGCTAAATTACAGAGCTCAGATGAGAATGGTTTTTCTCCCAGTATGGGATATTCTCTTAATATTTCAAATTCATCAAAGGCTATATTTAGCATAGGGCTGAAACTAGTTGTGGAAAAGATATAATTACATTAATTCACTATAAAGGGAATATTTAACTCAATACAGAATTATAGCAAGCAATTCCAATTTCAACAAAGGTTATGCTAAATTACAGAGCTCAGATGAAAATGGTTTTTCTCCCAGTATGGGATATTCTCTTAATATTTCAAATTCATCAAAGGCTATATTTAGCATAGGGCTGAAACTAGTTGTGGAAAAGATATAATTACATTAATTCACTATAAAGGGAATATTTAACTCAATACAGAATTATAGCAAGCAATTCCAATTTCAACAAAGGTTATGCTAAATTACAGAGCTCAGATGAGAATGGTTTTTCTCCCAGTATGGGATATTCTCTTAATATTTCAAATTCATCAAAGGCTATATTTAGCATAGGGCTGAAACTAGTTGTGGAAAAGATATAATTACATTAATTCACTATAAAGGGAATATTTAACTCAATACAGAATTATAGCAAGCAATTCCAATTTCAACAAAGGTTATGCTAAATTACAGAGCTCAGATGAAAATGGTTTTTCTCCCAGTATGGGATATTCTCTTAATATTTCAAATTCATCAAAGGCTATATTTAGCATAGGGCTGAAACTAGTTGTGGAAAAGATATAATTACATTAATTCACTATAAAAGGGAATATTTAACTCAATGCAGAATTATAGCAAGCAATTCCAATTTCAACAAAGGTTATGCTAAATTACAGAGCTCAGATGAGAATGGTTTTTCCCCCAGTATGGGATATTCTCTTAATATTTCAAATTCATCAAAGGCTATATTTAGCATAGGGCTGAAACTAGTTGTGGAAAAGATATAATTACATTAATTCACTATAAAGGGAATATTTAACTCAATACAGAATTATAGCAAGCAATTCCAATTTCAACAAAGGTTATACTAAATTACAGAGCTCAGAAGAGAATGTTTTTTTTCTCCCAGTATGGGATATTCTTTTAATATTTCAAATTCATCAAAGGCTATATTTAGCATAGGGCTGAAACTAGTTGTGGAAAAGATATAATTACATTAATTCACTATAAAAGGGAATATTTAACTCAATACAGAATTATAGCAAGCAATTCCAATTTCAACAAAGGTTATGCTAAATTACAGAGCTCAGATGAGAATGGTTTTTCCCCCAGTATGGGATATTCTCTTAATATTTCAAATTCATCAAAGGCTATATTTAGCATAGGGCTGAAACTAGTTGTGGAAAAGATATAATTACATTAATTCACTATAAAGGGAATATTTAACTCAATACAGAATTATAGCAAGCAATTCCAATTTCAACAAAGGTTATGCTAAATTACAGAGCTCAGATGAGAATGGTTTTTCTCCCAGTATGGGATATTCTCTTAATATTTCAAATTCATCAAAGGCTATATTTAGCATAGGGCTGAAACCAGTTGTGGCCACCAAGTTTAAGTAATGTTTAATACTACGATAGCACTTTACTGTTTAACATAAGAAGGACCTAAAGGGATCAGAAAAGCACAGAAGTCGGCCTCGTTATGTAAGCCTACACACACGAGAACATAGGGTTACTACTAGTCCCGACGAGCTTACATAAGAAAACATACAGGCTCCACAGAACGTTACCTAAACTTGAAAATCCAAACATTCTTTTCCGACATAACTAGGCTGAATTATTAACTGCGCCGCATCACAGAGACCAACAAATTCCCTGAGCGCGAATAAGAAGATCCGCTGCACAGGCAGCATAGAGATCCAACATCACAAGAAAATATTCCGTAATGACTATGCAATTTTCACCAAATATTACTTTAAGTCCCCTTGAGATTAAATAACTCTACCAGGACTACAATAGTACAATTTAAGGGGGAGGGAATTCTCTGAAATTACAGGTTTATCATACTAGTGGCTAAATTATCTGAAATGTGGCATAAAAAACTTAATCTCGAAGATTGCGTGCTTCATACTTCAACAGAGTACCAATTTAGGAAATTACCGATATCGTCAAAGGATAACGAACTAGCATTTGCATAAGGCAACATTATAATGGATTTTCATGAATACTTCGTTACTCACGCCCACCGAAGAACGACTCCAACCAGCAACCACTCACTTCAATAACTCCACCGACACTGCCTGCTCGACAACATCGACCACTCAGCAAGGCCAATATAGGTGGCGCCACGAAAGAGAAGCAGAAGCAGAAGTACAGAGTCCGCCTAGCGGCAGAACGAGAAAACAAGTGGCAGATTTCTGAAATCTGGCACAATATGCAGACTTAATTAATTTAGTTGGTATTAAGCAGTTCTCTCAAATTTTAATTCTTAATGTGCCTATTTATTGAAACTGGAAATGTTGAAGGTATCGAGTATCGAAGTATCGAGGATCGAGGAAAATATCATGTATCGGTATCGAGTATCGAGAAAATCTGGTATCGACCCATCCCTAATTTTTATTTTTACATAATTGTAAGGTTGCAGTTGACAACCCCTGTTTCAAAGGAGTCATCTGGAGTGTTTCCGCTAAAACATGAAAGTGCTGAATATTGGAACCTTAGCAGATGTCGCGATCGCAGTAAGGAGTGTAGGAGTGTGTGATGTGCACTGGAGGCACGGGAATGATAACAATGTAGCCGAGAGTAATGTATTCAAGCTGTGTATATATGTATTTATCTAGTTAGTGGGATTTGTGAATAAATGGACGTAGATTAGAGAAAGTGTGATATATTTATTTACCTGTTAGAATGAGCACCTTATTAGTCATGAGGGTGCTAAGAGAGAGAGAAAAAGGGGGGCACACAGATTGGTTATAAGAGTGTCGGAGGTGAGCAGTGCAGAACATTCCACAAAATTTTATAAATCTTGTATTTGCATTGTCAGTATTGTATCAGAGGCAGTAGAGGTTAGATGCTTTATGCAGAGTTCGCTGTAATACGGGGACGACGGGCATTGACCTCGCTACTTACCACGTGAGAATCGAGCTACACAGAAGGTTTAAATCTGAATTACCCATCAAAAGTGAACAGGCAAATGGTTTCTCGGTCAACATTTGGTTCTTTGGAGTAATCATAGCATTACTGTTATTAATTGGTGGCATTGAAGCTAACTCCGGCCCAGGACCTAACAAGAAAAGTGGAAATAGTGCAGAGAGTGAAATTGCTGCATCGGTAGCGGAATTACTTGCAAAACTGGATGAGAAGATAAATACAAAATTCGATGAAATAAACTTCAAGCTGGGTGCATTAAGGATTTGGTATATCAGCATGATCAAAGACTACAACAAATTAAGAGAAGAGGTCGCCGGGCTAAAAGAGGTGAAATGGGAAACACAAAAGCTGTGTGAGTGACAAATGGTCAAGTATGGTATCGAGAGGGCTCTGGAAGGAAGGACTATGGAGCCCAAGGGGGTTAGTGGGGAAGTTTTTGAATGGAGCCAGTTGATGGGAGGACGTGAAACAGAAAGGGCGCTGGAAGGAGGGACAGAAGTTGGTAAAGTGGATTCCAAAGTGAATAGGTATATGGTAATCTGGTGTTTTTTCATCCTGTGTCAAGAAGAGAATGTAGAGCTTACATTGTGCCTGGACGGAGTACAGATTGGATATCTGCCCTAGAAGTTTTGAGAAGTGACTTTTTTGTGGGATCCGATGTAAAGAGCATGAAGTTTTTTTTTTTTGTTTGTTGAATATGTTAAATATGGAGTAAATTTTCTGTTGTTTAAACTTGTCAGTGAGGAACAAATTAGAAAGAAATCTAAAAGTACCAGAGATTGGACAGACTGCTAAAGGAGAACAGTGACTGGATTATGTGTTTTTCGCTCCGATAGTTCCCCACTCAGCACACATACGTAAAATATATGTAAAAATTACGTTATCCCTAGATCTAGGTAATGTACATCACACATATTGGTTAAATAAAATCTACGTATAATATACGCTCAAATGTCCCACTTTTTTATGTAAATCGTACGTCAATTCATGTCAATACAGACATTTAATATATATCAATTATACCTACAATCGCATACATACTATTGATGTACAATATCTATACGTAAAAAATATGTCAAGATGATCTATCAAACGTATATTTTATATATAATTTATGTACCCTATATAGGGCCTTTGGTTCATAAATGTACACTGCTCACATACATTTTACTTATACTATCAATACATGAGATATCAATAACTAAAAATGTCATCAAGAACACTTTTTGTGCTTACTATCTTGCAGTTTTTTGGGACTTCTTGCTGAGGTATTTTGCAATTATTTATTGTAAGCAAAACACTGAGATCGCTCATAACACACACTGAACCAAGAATCTTCGGAACATCATCATTACCGGTAACATCCATTAAGCACAGCACTAGCCTTTCTACTGCCATTATGCTAATCCACTGCCCTTTAAGTCCTTCTTTTACACTTAGGAAGTACTGCATCACATCTTCCAAACAATGCAGAGCTTGTTGTTCAGCATAACTTTTAAGTTCTTTTAAGCTTTCTGCAACTGCTTGGTTTAAATTTTCTTCTTCTGCATCAATTAATCTTCTGCATGATGGACCTGGTCTTGACAAGTACTCAGGCAGATTAGGAAATATTGATGGTACTGCACCAAGTTTCAGTTTAGGGCAAGTTCTAGGAAATGTTTTTATTTCACCGTTAACTACAAATGTCTCTGTTCTAATCACACTCTCTTCAGGAAAATGCTTCACACAAATAACAGGCATGTAAAGTCTGTAGGAATGTTTCTAAGCCACGTCTTCTTAAGTTCTTAGTCTTTTGGTAAAGAAATTGTAGGCCTACTAACACTTTCATGTTGTGACTTGTAGTTACTTTTACAGCCAGCAACACTACAGCACCTAGGCATTGTGAATTCCTGAAAAAATTAAGAAATACTTTAGCAGCGTTATCGTAAATGATTAGGATTAGAGCTAATTACCACAGCATCTGTATTATAAATCAGTTTGCAAGTCGTTGAGGTTATGATAGGCCTATTTATGTATGAGAAACAAATCTTGCACAGGGACTTACCAGTACTGTTTTCTGTGTAAATGTTTTTCTTCTGCCTCATTTAATCTTCTACATGAAGGACCAGGTCTTCACAAACATTCAGGTAGGCCTTAATTAGGAAATGTATTCTAGGGTATTACCCTACAGATCACTGCACGTTGCATAATATTTCGTCAGCTTTAAATACACACACATGTACATTTATTCTTCGTTTCTATGATATATACATAGGGAGTAGTTGCAACAGAACTGTGCAATTCTCTCCACACAATTTCTTGTTAATAAAACACTATAAAAGAGGAACTTGTGCACCACATAAATTATCTACGGTACAGATACAGCCATGACAGAGCAGATCTACATTGCTGACGTCACAGACAAGATGGCCGCCAGTCAGAAAAAATAGTCCTACTGAATGTACGAATGTAGGCTAATCATTTTAAACCATTTTTAAAATTAATTTCTGATTAGCGTGAGTAAATTGTATTGCGTTCCCTTAATTTAACCAAATCGATTCACTAGAGTAAAACACAATAAACCGGTGTTTACAATGTCCAATTCTAGACGTAAAATTTACGTCTAGTTGGTACGTTATTTTGATATTACAAATGAACAATCAAATCGATTTTGTTTTATATTTAATCCTACTTATGTAACAGTAACTTTAATTTTGATATATTATGAATATAAAGCAGGATTAAATTACAACAGTTTTTATGCATGTATATATTGGACATAAAATATACGTATAATTTACGTTTTGACTTTGACCAAATGTAAGATATATATGTAGCTCTAAAATATACGTATATTATACATATCGTGCTGTGTGGGGATCAATGAAGAAATTTATTTCGTTTGGTTCAGTGCAGTAGTGAAGAGAGAGATTTATATTTTTTTTTTTAGTTTCTAGACAAGCAAAAGCTATTGATTCTAGTGTATTGGCTCTCTGTAAGGCACAGGAGACTATTGTATAAAACAGTGATAGTTTTGAAGAAGACTCAGTTTCTTTTTTTTGTGTGGAACAGACAAGATTGTGCTGTACAGTTTTCTTTCTTCAGATACAAACGAATGGAAGAAAGCATTTTCCTTGGGATAAATGTACAAATTGATGGGAAAAAGCAGTTTTGTTGTGACAAATGTACAAATTAATGGGAGAAAGCTTTTTCCTTGTGAAGAGTGTACAAATTAATGGAATAAAGCATTTTCCATGTGATAAATGTACAAATTAATGGAAGAAAGCATTTCTATTGTGATAAACATACAAATTAGTGAGGACTTGCTGGAAAGAGAAGGGTTAAGTGTTAATGTCTTGCAATTAAGAAGAGGACAATTAATTTATTGACTTATGATCATAATTCAAAACATTTTCTTTATTTTGAACTGTATATATATTGTGATACCATGAATGATCAATACAACCTTATTTTCTTCTTATGGTTGAGTTTGTTGGTTGTCACATCTCTTCCGTTTATGCTAATCCCGACAACCTGGTGCCCAAACAACTACCTGATGTTGACAAATTCAGGAACCCACCCCCTTCTCGACTGATTTGCATAGCCCAGGCCTACAATAGTAGTAAGTTGTCACATCACTTGAGGAAGCACCTGGCAGCTGGATGAGAATCAAGGAGGAAAAACATTACCATCTTTGGGATGAAGGAAAGTAATCACAGGAGAAGGATGAATACATGTGACTTTGTGCTGAATCTCTTTACCAAGGAGCTACAAGTGGAACTTTCTGACCTGCATCTCGAGAACGTGTACCACTTAGGGAAAGGAAAAAATCGTCCCATACTAGTGAAGTTTAGTAGTATGATTACAAAAGATAAAGTGATGAATAGGGTGAGGTTGTTGAAAGGGACAAGGGTGAGAATAGCTTAAGATTTCAGTTGTGAAAAAAGGGCCAACAGAAAAGAAACAGGTACGGAAAGAGGGAAGATTTGCAATTCTAGTGAAAGACAAGCTTCGCATTGATCAGAACCAGGTTGACACTGATTACTGTAAGAAAAATATAGACCTGAACAGCGAGACTCAAGGTCAAGGGCATGCCCCAAAAAGGCAGACCAGTAGGAACATTAATTTTGGGGAATTTATGTTTCAGCGAAGCAGGAAACAGGTAGCCAAAGCAGAGAAATAACTAGCCAGCACATTCCCAAGTGGACGGCACCTAGCATGCAGAGTTCATTGCACATACGAGGTCAGCACCCTGCGTCAGCTGACACCAGTGCACGCGACCAAAGTAAAGGGACATCACCAAACAGAAGAGAAACGATTGATAGGAAGGCTTGTGACACCAGGCAACAACAGAACTATCGAGATAATAATGATATCGTCTCATCACCTCAAGATAGTTTGGTTTATTTGCATAGAGGAAGATCACGCAGTGCTACCCAGCCATATAGTTTGAGAAATTGGGTGACTGTATCAGATACCTTATCAGATAAAATGAAGAAATAAGAGCTAGAGCAAGGGTTGTGGAGTGACTTACTAGAATTATGAATCCAAAGTTTTCTTAACTTTCTAAAACTTTTTTTTTGAAAGGTGTTCAATTAAGGAAAATAAATCATGCACCGATGAGGTGCACTTGCTGGTGAGATCCCTGCTAAGATAGTCATACACAACAATAATTAAATTTCACGAATTCGTAAGGCTGCAAAGCCGTCTTCGAGCTCACTAAGATATGAGAAGCATTTATATTTTTCTTATTTTTATTGTTATTTCTTTTTAATTGCAACAAATAGTCTTCTTTAAATAATTCCTTAAAAATCATGGAAACTAAGAAAGATGTAAAGGAGGAGAGAACAATAACTTAAATTATTTAATACAACATTCTAATCTACCAATTTGTAGTATACCAATTACAGTATAAATTAAGTGCACATGCAATATTAAGAGAGAACAACTGAGTAGTAGCGAGGAGTAGCAAAGTCATCATAAATGATTAGAACAGTGTTACATTACAGAGCTAATAAACATATTTAACCACCAAGCTTGCAATATAATGTGAGATATTGTCTGTATAGAGTACCTCACTTGGTGATAAACTTCTTGTAATGCCAAGGGGGTAACTTATTTGATAAAGAATAAATTACAATTACAATTACAATTTTGTATTTGCGTTGTAAATTATTATAAAACTTTGTTCATGTTTATGTTGTATACTTCGTAAAGAAATTAGAAATTTTCACATTGTACATATTTCTTACTACTGTAAATTTATACTCTTATTTGTAATTATATTGACGTGACCCATAACATGTAATATGTTCCGATGGACTGAATAAAAATCAAATCAAATCAAACATATTGAATTCAAAATGGAAATTAAAACTGAATGTTCTCTAAATTTCCTAGACTTAACAATTTTCAGAAAAAGTAAGCATTTTAAATATAGCATCTATAGGACACATCCAGGGTTGGAAAAAACATGTTTTTTTTAAAAAAAAGAACAAAAAAAACGTTTTTTGTGTTTAAAACATGTTTTTTTTGTTTAAAACGTTTTTTATGTGAACAACAATGTTGGTTGTTTTAAACGTGTTTTTTTAAAACGTTTTTTATGTTTACAACAATGTTGTTTGTTAAAAAAGTTTAAATCGTTCCTTTTGTTTAAAACAACCATTTTAATGTATAGGGCCTATTATATACATATATATATATATATATATATATATATATATATATATATACAGGGTTGAAATGTTTAAAACATTTTAAACAATTTGTTTTAAACATTTTTTAGTATATGTTTATAACACTTTTTAATTGGGTGTTAAATTTAATTATGCAGACAATTTATATTTTGTCAAGTCAATGACACCCTGTGCTAAGATGTTCAAGATTTACGAGTCGTAGACTTAATATAGTATTTGAAAATACATTTTGTACCAGTAGCATTTGTTTATGATTTAATAGTTCATGATTAATAAAAAATAATACAAACTACTGTTTAATTACTGCCTTTACTGCTCAACTGATGATTGACTTTCACCATGCTTTATGTGAAAAGGTCTCAAGGAAGACCACAAAATAGATGGTAGGATGCAGTCAGAAAAAATTCAAATCAATTACTCGAAATCAGAAACTGGAAGCTGGCGGCAGAGGATAGAGAAGTCTGGAGGAAAAGGATACAAAAGACACCACCTCACATGATTTTCTGGTATTCTGGCCCTAGTTTTTTTTTTCTGTTTACAACACTAACTGGGTGTCACTGACTTGACAAAATGTAAATTGTCTTCATAATTAAATGTAACACGCAATTAAAAAATGATTTAAACATATGCTAAAAAAACATGTTTAAAACAGATTGTTTAAAGCGTTTTAAACAAACTTAAAAAAACACCAGCACTTGTTTTAAACATGTTTCAAACACTTGTTTTAAACGTTTTGTTATAAACATTCCAACCCTGACACATACAATTACAGCTACTACAATAAATAGTACATCTAACCATCCACTGGCACAAAAACTATCAGGGCTCAAGTCAATGGTGAACAGAATGCTGTCAGTCTCACTTTTCAATGACAATAAAAAAAAAATTAAAATATTAAAGCAAATTGCTAGCAAAAATGGCTATAAAGCTGAAATAGTGCAGGATATTATAAACAAATCAATTAAGAAGAATGGTAACAACACAAGTACAAACAGAATAAATCAGAATAAAAAATTCACTACATTCACACACATTAATGAGAACACACATAAAATCGCTAATATATTTAAAAAAATTGGTTTAAATATTGCATTTAGGACTGACAACAATTTATCCACCCTTGTATTTAATAGTCACAAAATCAATAGAAAAGATAAATATACTAAGTCTGTGGTATATAAATTATCTTGTACAGATCAAAATTGTAAATGTAGCTATGATGGCCAAACTGGGAGGAAATTCCACTAAAGATTCAGATAAAGCAATAATGTATGGAAAACATTCGGCTTACGCTGAGCACAAGGCAGACACACAACATGGTTTTGAAACCATGGATAGAGAAATTCATATTTTACACGTCAAAAACAAAAGTCGAACTCTGAATACACTTGAGAGTTTAGAAATTTTTCTAGACCAACTTCATAACAAAGAGGGAACTTTGAACGAACTTCTTGTGAATAAAGATAATGTTATTAAAACAAATTATGTTTAGCACACCCATGTCAACTGGACCACGGCCTACAAGCCTGGATATTGTTTTTAATATTGACTCTGGCCATGAAAGCCTACAATGTTTTATAAAGATAATGTTCTACTTCATATGTTGGCTAACATTCTGTACCATGAAATATCTGTGTTAGTCCCCTGTCAAATGTACAAAAACAGGCTCCCGTGTGCTCCTTGATGATGCAAGTGTGGGAGTAGTCTCAATATCTTTGTTTGACCTTGGAGAAATATAATTTCGATGGTGCCACTCTTGAAAATGGTGTGTTTGAATGGTACGGGCAAAAAACAAAATGGCCACCATCGCAAACACATTTTCCTATTTATAGCAGTAACCGTTGGGAATACGAAAAAATGTTTGAAACAAGAAATGTAGCTACACAGATTCTGCACAGAAAAGGTCATTACAACTTTTATGTAGGATCAACAGTTTTCTCATAAAAAGTACTTTTATATTTTTCAAAATTAAAAATGAATATGTCCCAGTATGAGGGTTTTGCAAGCGCATATATGCATGCTTGACATATTTACATGGCCACTGGATAGTTCTAACAATAATTAATACGTTAAACACTAATAAAAACTAATAAAAACACTAATAACCTTTAACGAAAATTCTATGGAAGAAATACAATGTTTGCAGATTTATAGGCCTATAGACAGAGTGGATACACCCCTACAATTACATTTTTAACTGTAATCATCGTCACTTTTAATACAAATCTCACTTAAACCTAAATCTTCATCATCGTCCAGCTCGCACTCTCCCATATTGTCACAACGGTCGGGATTTCAAAATGCAGAATGAAGTAAACATCATGATGTGTCTGTTAAACTTCGACAGCGACAGGATGATGATGTATTAAACTAAAGGAAGCGTTTCAAAACTTGACAAATCCCTTCCAATGCAAAACTGATGACCTCACTCATATCCTAACTCAGCGAGTCTTTGCACAGGAAATAAAAGTGTCTTTAGACAGTGTTGCGGAAGTTGGTCAAGATCTGCATACTATTTTCTTAGATCAACGAGTTCATGCTAACAACATTCCCTTCTGGACTCCTATGAAAAAGAATGCCATTCGAACGTGTAAAACGGCAGCGAAAAAGGTTAAAATTATCATAAAAGACAAAACCATTGCTATAAAGACTTGTTGATAGCTTCCAGAAGCAGACCTGATATAGATTAAGAGTTTTCAGCACTACCGAAGTCGTTGTTTGCAGTTGACGGTAGTATGCATCATTGTCTAGCTAAGTACAAACTTATGGATGCTCTTGAATGAATGCAAGAGATACCTGCCGAAGAAAATGAAGATGATCATGCTTCCACCACACTTCATGTTTTAGAAAAAAATTAAGAGCTACAGGGAAAAACTGTGATAGTAGATGGCATGGCGCTTCTTCATACCTATCACAAACCTAACACAGTGAAGACATGTAGTGGTCTAGGTGTAAGCTTCAGCCAATGAATCGAACAAAAATTCAGCAATTACAATGAGATCCATGTAGTTTACAAAGAAAACTGATTGAAGAAAGTGATGCGAGAGATTCGGCAAAAGGCTCAGATCCAATGCAGTACAAAATCAGACCAGAAAAGAAAATTGAAAGTGTACCAATGCACAAATTATTGGCCCATGATAAGACGAAAGACAAAGTAACAGAGTTCCTTTCCGAACAGATTCTGCAATGTAGCGTGACCAATAACAAAAAGTTTGTACTCAGTTGGAGGGTCAAAGCAGCTTCATCACATGGCGATGATATTTCCAGTCTTGCAAGTACGCAGGAGGAGGCCGACACAAAGATCATATTACATGCAGCTTACTTAGCACAGAAAGGAATTAAAACTACTCATGTGTTCTCCCCCGATACTGAAGTCCTGATTTTAGCACTAAGACAATATCCTCAGCTTTCTAAAGATTTTGCATTTTCCCTCGGCCATGGCATGAAAAGGTTCGTTCATCTAGGTTCAATTTACAGAGCACTTGGACCTCTGAAAGCCTTTGCACTCCCTGGATTACACGCCTTTCAGGAGCTGATGTAACAGGATAATTTGCTGGCAAAGGAAAAATAAAGTGGTGGAAAGCTCTTAATTCCGCAAGTAATACGTTGCTAGAAGCTTTGGCTAAAGTGGGGACTACACTGTAACTCACTGAAGATGTCAGGACTAACTTGGAAGCGTTCATTTGCCAGCTTTATATCCCCAAAGCAATACAGACCGACATAGGAGCTGTGCGATGGTTGTTGTTTACACAGAAACAATGCCAAGATGAGAACCTTCCTCCAACAAGATCTGCACTGGATCCGCATTGCTAAGGGCTCACCCTCTATTGATTGATGAATTTCATTTCCGTTTGTGGTAACTTAATGTAAGTGTCTTAAATTGTTCCACTTTTAACCACAATACAACTAAGTAGCAGATAGTGTCATCTGGATACACGGTGTCTAAATATTATGTACTCTTATAAACATATTTACAAACAACATACAAGTCAAACTGAATAAATTTTAAAATTAGCGACTAATTGTTGCATTAGTCCATATATATAAGTTATTTTAAAACTTTAAAAAGCAATAAGTTTTAAAATGCTCTTAATTTGTTATGACTCTAAAAATTAAAATATTTATATGTTGTTCAAAATTGCTTATCTTACTATGACTAGTAGCAAATTCTTTTACCAGTAGTCTAATACTATCAAAGAAGTTAACCATACATATCACTGTACACTGTTTATGTCTTGAAAATATACTGTCTAGTAGTCAAAATTCCTTATTCAAGTAGTCTAATACTTTCAATTAAGAAAACTATAAATACCACTGCACACTATTTATGTTTTGAAGATTCCTTATTAAAATAAACATGTATGCATCACTAACCACTGTATCCAGAATTAGTTTGTAATTAACATTTATGTCGCTATTTCTAACAATATTCCTTTTAGATGCCGTGTATCTACTTATCCTAGCTGCCAACTTTCTTAATGGAGATGCGCATTTCGGCCTTATTTAGCCATCTTCAGTCCTGGGAATTAGAAGCTGTATGATGAAGTCTTAACTTCATGAGTATCAGGTTAATACTCATGAAGTTAAGACTTCATCATACAGCTTCTAATTCCCAGGACTGAAGATGGCTAAATAAGGCCGAAATGCGCATCTCCATTAAGAAAGTTGGCAGCTAGGATAACTAGATACACGGTATCTGAAAGGAATATTGTTAGAAATAGCGACATAAATGTTAATTACAAAATAATTCTGGATACATGGTTAGTGATGCATACATGTTTATTTTAATAAGGAATCTTCAAAACATAAATAGTGTGCAGTGGTATTTATAGTTTTCTTAATTGAAAGTATTAGACTACTTGAATAAGGAATTTTGACTACTAGACAGTATATTTTCAAGACATAAACAGTGTACAGCAGGGGAAGTCAACTACGTCTTGTGATGACGTTTGTGGAGCAAGAGCATGCGGATCCCTTGTGTGTGACGTCAGCAAGAGCGCACAATAGTAGGGGTGTTTAGAGTACGCTAGAGCCAAATACTCTCAATAAGAATACCGCCCACTCTACTCTATTCCCTTTGTTCAAAATGTCCACTAGCACAGAGGTGCCATCTGTTGAGTAGGAATGGGCAGCAGTCTCAGAAGCTACTTAATGAACCTATATAGCTGCAGAAATAAATTTATTTTTCAAAGTCCTGATGACACAGTAACTTATTTTTGTGCTTGATAATGCAGGAATTAGGTCGGGAAATAACATAATTTACACTACCGCTAAACTAACTTAATTAAATGACGATAACGCTAATTTTTCAAGTAAAACTTCTTTAGCCGCGGTAGGGGTAAATCGAGAATTGTGTAACGCTCAAAATCGTCACGAAATTAGTGAAGTGTGACGGAACGGACTGCACAGAAAACAATCAACTCAATGATTAGGCTTGTCCAAAAATTACAAAATCCAAAATTAATAAGTCCAAAATTTAAAAAATTAAAAATTAAAAAATCTTAATATCCAAAATTTAAAACATAAATATCCAAAATTCTAAAATTCTAAAATATAAAAATAAAAAAATCCAAAATTAAAAATCCAAAATTAAAAAATACAAAACTAAAAAATCCAATGATCTAAAATGTAAAAAAATTAAAAAATCCAAAATTAAAGAATTAAAAGATCAGAAATTTAAAAAATACTAAATCTAAAAAGTCCAAAAACCAAATATTAAAAAGTCCGACAATCCAAAATTTGAAAAATTCACTAATCCAAAATTGAAAAAATAAAAAAATAAAAAGTTTCACTTCTGCCGCATGGCGTTCCACACACACTTTTTTTAATAAGTATCAAAACAAATTGTTTAACTTTAATACATTTTCGCGAAAATCAGCTTTAAATTTTAATTCATACCATTTGCAAGATACTTTGTACAATATATACTTTTTTTTTTTAATTTGAAATTTTTACATGTAAAACAATTCGGATGGTAAGCCAATGAACATCTGTATGAATCAGTCTTGTACACACTCTAATGAACGATTTTACTTATTTCACTCTCAAAATAATTATTACAACCATAGACGGCACATATCATGCCACCTACATAACCGGACATTTGCTTTAGGCCTATGTTGTATTTATTATTTTACTCAGGGGTGCCCACCCCCCAAAACTTCATTGCTCACCCTCAAACTTCATTGCTCACCCCCCAAACTTCATTGCTCACCCCCCAAACTTCATTGCTCACCCCCAACCCAATTGCCTGTCGACAAAGGCGCCCATATGATATTTTCTAGGGGGGGGCAATTTTTTTAATTAATTTATTTTTGTCGCTTTAACTTCTTGGGCCACTTTGTATTTTATATTAATAGTATAATAAGTATTTTATATTAATAAGTATAATAATAAGTATTTTATATTAATAGTATAATAAGTAGCCAGAAAATAATTGCGGGGAGGGTCGGAAGAGCCGGGGGGGGGGGTTTGGAATACCCCCCAAAAAGGGATCGGGGGTCCATCCCAGAAAATGTTTAATTATTGAACAAATGAGAATCACATTTTACGCTATTTTAGCACTAAAAAACTAGTTAGGAAATTTGTTTACCATACTCTAAGACATGCCAATGTAAACAAGAAAATGTTACCTAAGTCGGGTGTCCACCCCCGGGAAATTTTTAAATGTTGAACTAATGAAAATCATATTTTACGCTATTTTAGCACTGAAAAACTAGTTAGCAAATTTGTTTACTATACTCTAAGACATGGCAACTTAAACATGAAATTGTACCTAAATTATAATACTTATTACTATTTATAAGAAAAGTTAAATAGCACATGGAACAGTGGACATAATAGGCACTCATTATGTTATGAAAAGAAAAAAATCCCTTTAGGCAGGCCTACAGGCTGAGGTAGATTTCAAAGTGCTTTTGGTTTAATTTATTATCGCTGCGCAGCACTCTTCTTTTTTAGCCTTGGCATGGCAAACCTGCAGTAAAGAGGAAGAGCCTACAATAATTTGTTTTGACAACAAGAATAGGATATAATATTCTGGGAGGCCGTGCGCAAGATCAGCAATGAATAAAATTAGCAAAGCCGCTAAACAAGACAAAATTATGATATTATAATAATTCTTTTAAGTGTTATTATTTTCAAACATTAAAATCTCGCGTCATATGAGAGCTATCAAGAAACTAGTTATTGATTTGTAGAGTACTCATCAAGAGCTTTTCAACGATACCCCACAAGACGTGGTTTCAAAAGTTTCGAATTTTCATCCCCCATCCCCACCCTCACTCGAACCCCACAATCGTTGGTGTCACTGTGAACTCCATAGGGAGTACTCTAATTTATTCAAACAAAGTTTCCCTCTATACTTCATAGGGGCCGAGATATACATTTTTAAAAATTTCAACCCCCTCCCCGACCACCCCCTTTGGCCAATTTTCCTCATTAACGAACTTGTCCGAACTATTGGGCCTAGAAATAACATATTAAAATTTGGTTCAAATATCTTCAAAATTACGGCCGCTATCGTGTAAAGATATAAATATATATATATATATATATATATATATCACAATTTTTTTTTTTTGAACGGGCGGTGGTTTCGTACTTAGGGGAGCATGAAACGTAAAGATATGAAAGAATTTTTCGAAAATCATGACATTGCAATAGGTAGATTTTTCTTCAAAATCTACCTAATAACTGCTAACTTATATCATATTTGACACACCAACAAATCTTGTTTAATTGAATAAATATATTTTTTAAATACAAATATAGAATTTTAGGTTTTGACTCTTGGGGGTCTGAACCCCCCTTTCCTAATCCACTGTGGATTCTGCTTCCATGTTGTCGATTTGGTAAAACTTCTGCAATTCAAATAATTGTCTTAAAAGAAAAACACCTGACTATAATAATTAATAATATACATTTTTTTCCTTGCGCCCCCCCCCCCGGGTATGGGCGCCCATAGCTGTCGAAATTCTTCATCTTTACCTTTATAAAGAATTAAAAGAGACCTTTTGAAGTTATAGAACTTGACCGTTTTTATTTTTAACATATGAAACTCTAATTTTGCAACAATTTTCAACCCCCGCCAGAAAATTCATAACACGATAATATTCCCCCCCCCCCCCCCGTGGGCACCCTGTTTTACTAGAATTTATATTATATTTTCGTACACAAAACACAACAGACAAACGTTAACTATATCAGCTGACGAGTAACTGCCCATTCCTGCTCACTGGTGGCGCTAGTAGTAGCGTGTCCCGGAAAAAGACAGGGAGTGGACGGTATTACTTATTGAGAGTATTTGCTAGAGCTAGGTACTAGAGGACCTATTCACTTTAGCTCTGTGGGTAGAACAACTTCTGGTTGGAAATACGGAGCATTTTTCAAAGTTATTGCAAGTACGCGATCCTGATAGTGTTCTCTCTGCAGAACATGTGTTAGTTCTGCAAAACATTCTTCTTCAGTTCGAATCGAGGTTTCAGGATGTGGAAAACCTTTCTCCAATGTTTAAACTTTTTGCTACCCCATATTCAGTTAATGTCAAAGACGTTCCTTGCCGGTATCAGTTGGAACTGCAAAACTTACAATGCGACGATCTGTTAAAGGACAAATAGGCCTACGAACGTAAAGTGGTCTTGGGTAACTTTTACAGAAATTTCTCTGAAACCAGATTCCCGAGACTTGCCGCACGAATATTATGTAATTTTGGATCGACATATGTGGCCGAACAATTTTTTTCACTAATGAAACGTGCAAAGCTCAAATCAAGAAGTACATTGTTAAATCACAACCTAAATGTAGTCTTCGATTAAATATTGCTCAAACATTACGTCCCAACATTGATAAACTTGTTAAAGAAAAAGAGACAGGAAAGTCAGAAAATTGTTACTGTAATCTTGTATCATCTAAGGTGCAGACGAGCTTGTATGGTAATTAATTCAGTTCATTTTTTTATCATTTTTACTGTAGTGAATTATGTTAATTCTAATGATAGTAGCCTATTGTCTATTTTTGTCAAAGAACATAGATTTTGTGGAAAGGGAATTGTTCTCACAGAATAGAAAAATAGAATTATTTATAATATGTTAAACTGCTGCGCTGTAATTAACCGATAAACTATCAAAAAAATCGATTGATGTTTCATTAACTCGGAAACACGTATTACGTAAGTTCTAACCCCCTAAATTCCCACTGCCCGCAATATTAATGCCCCTCTCTTCCCCCCTGTTCACTGATGCCTACATTTCACATGCTCCTAGCAGAGATATAACGCGAGCAGTGAGAGCAGTAAGCAGTGACGTCACAGAGCAAGCTTCTGTCTTCCCCTGGTGTACAGTGATATGTATGGTTAACTTCTTTGATAGTATTAGACTACTGATAAAAGAATTTGCTACTAGACATAGTAAGATAAGCAATTTTGAACAACATATGAATATTTTAATTTTTAGAGTCATAACAAATTAAGAGCATTTTAAAACTTATTGCTTTTTAAAGTTTTAAAATAACTTATATATATGGACTAATGCGACAATTAGTCGCTAATTTTAAAATTTATTCAATTTGACTTGTATGTTGTTTGTAAATACGTTTATAAGAGTACATAATATTTAAACACTGTGTATCCAGATGACACTATCTGCTACTTAGTTGTATTGTGGTTAAAGGTGGAACAATTTAAGACACTTACTCACCTTCTATGTTTTTAATGGAATCAGGACCTAATTCAGCATCCCAATAACCCACCAATCTCAGATTTTAATGGAAAAAAGTAGGGAGTGCATACAAGTCTGTTGCACCAGAGCTTATCTTGGAACTTTGTCGCTAATCATGCTTCAAAAAAGCCTTGCTCTCCTTCATGTATATGTCAGTCAAATGGACTCCGGTGTACTGAAATGAGCACTTGCGAAGGTAATCCCGACCTTTGTGACAATATAGGAGGGTGCGAGCTGGACGATGATGAAGATTTAGGTCTAAGTGAGATTTGTATTGAAAGTGAAAATGATTATAATTAAAAATGTAATTGTAGGAGTGTATCCACTCTGCCTATAGGCCTATAAATCTGCAAACATTGTATTTCTTCCACAGTATTTTCGTTCAAGGTTAGGTTGGAGTTAGCGCATAATATGGTTGAATGGCAGGCATAGGTAAGAGCGGCAATGAACCTTCAAGTTTCATAAAATGGATAATATTCCTTTAACTTGCTGTGGAATTGTCTATTGCCATTGAGTAAGTAAGTAATATCTTCAGATTATGTAAAGACTGCCTATTACGCATTTTTTCAGACCTTAATAAGGTATGATCTAGTAGTATGGGGAAATGGTGCAGGAATTAATCAAGTATTAGCTATCCAGAAAAAAATCAATTAGAATAATAACCAATACTAAAAAATTAAAGCATTGCAAACCACTATTTATTGAGAGAGGCTTACTAACAATAATAAATTTGTACATTTTCTATGTCTTGTCATTAATAAAAAATATCATAAAAAGCTATCAAACACGAAGTCAATAGCATACATATCCGACCAGAAATTAAAATAAACTTTATCTGGTTAGGTGTAGGCTAAACAAAACAAAAGAGTACCATAACATTTTTGGGACAACATTACATAACAAATTACCATATAAACTTCAAGAAATGTCCCCAAATTTATTTTCAGAAAGCTATATTCCTGGCTTGAAAAAAATCCTTTTTATAATGTTCGAGAATCAGATATACAAATAGAATAAAACAACTTAGTGTAAGTAATTAGTAATTACATGTGCAATCTATAAGTATATATCTTGTTCATTTAGTGTCACTTGGGTTATGGCATTAGTATAACTAAAAGAATAATAATTTTGACTAATGTAATTAAGTTTGTAAGATTGTAAATAATCATAGCTTAGGTTCCTGAAGATATGTCTTTATGTAAATAGCTAAAGTGACCGATTGCAGTTGGTACTGCCTAAAGGTGTTATAAAATATATCAAATATCAAATATATTTCAATTTCTGAACATTTCAATGTAATATTAATTTAATGTAACTCATTAATGACAGTGAAACGGAAAATTATGCCAAAATATCACAGTTAGCTAGCAAGGAACAAAATAGCTTAAAACCTAAGAATCTGGGCCCCAGTAATAAGTGTTGTATTATAAACATGCGATTTTGTCAGCTAGACCTACATGTATGAAAAGAGAAGTCACGGGTAAAACCATTCATATGAATAAAAAATAAATTATTTGGAGTTAAAGGTAAGATAATGTTCACTTTTTTGTGATTAATTTTCAGGCACATATGCCTACTTGATTTTTCGTGTTGAGCAGACAAATAGTTTCTTGCCAGAGTTTCCAGGCAGAACTAGTCGAAACAGTCGGCCTCACTAGAAACATCAATTGTTTGTTACAGTGTTATTCTTCTCATTACAGCATGTAAATCACACACACAGAATACACCACATACTGTGGAACCAGCCTTATTACAAAAGAATCTTCTTTTCTGAAATCTTCACAAGTCTGAAATCCTATCCAATGAATTTTGGTATGAGGCTGAATGCACATATGTAAGTGTATGTGATTTACATGTTGGTATTAGAGAAATAAACACATTTGTAATGAACATCTAAAGTTTCTCATTGTCTTTTTCTCTATCCTGATACAAGTCTCTACGTTGTCCAAAATTAGTCTGTGTAATATTAGCATATTACACTGTGCCCTTCAATTGTAAGTTATATTTTAAAATTTCTTGCCTGACCTGCATTATGGTAGGGAAAAACAGTTGCCCTGACTTCAGCAGTAATCCTTATAAAAGGCTGTCACTGAAGAATAAAGGATTTGATAGATTCAAAAATCCTTTCCACAAATTAAACACCAGAATCATAAAAATAAAATTAAACCATACAATAATACAAATAGAAATGTAGAATAGGGTGTTTTTTACACTGAACTAACTTCCTTTGTTTATCCAAGAACATGTTTCACCTCCATCATACTCATCCTCAACTTACATCTAACTGTTTTGTATTTCTATCAACAGTCTAACACAAGCTGAGGATGATAAAATTACCCTGGATTTACTTCAGAACAACCGCAATCACAGCTACCTTATAGAGCAGATCAGGAACTTGGTAAGAAAACTCAAGGATCACAAAATACATTTTGGATGGATGTGGGAATTGCTGGTAACGAGATGGCAGATAAGCTAGCTAAGGAAGCAGCCGGAGAAGAAGATAGAGAACTGGTATACTCGAAAATTCATAAAACTGCAATAGTTCGAGAAATTAAAGAAGAAGGTCTAACAAAATGGCAGGCGGATTGGACCAACACGACTAAGGGAGCTACCTGTAGGGCCTTCTTCCCATCAGTTCGTCAGAGAATAAGATAAAGGATCATAATGACAGCACCAATCGCAGCAATAGTTACTGGACATGGAATAACCAAATCCTACCTGAAGAGATTCCATATAATGAATGATGACATGTGCTCCTGTCTTCAAGAGGCCCAAACTGTAGACCACCTAATATACAGATGCAGTAAACTCCAACAACAGAGAGACAATTTAAAAAAGCATATTGCAATCAAACATGGACAATGGCCCGGTTCCTCCAGATGAATTCATTGTGAAACACTATACACCATTTAAACGTTTTATACACTCAATAGACTTCAGTTCATTATAGATAATAATAATACAGGTTTAGATAACAAAGATATACAATGATAGAATTTTATAACAAAATTGTAATTTATTAGAATCAGCTAAGAAACCATTAACTTAATGATTGAATGTACATAACATTGTAGATACTTGTAAATAATTAATATTTGTAATGAAGACATAGCATGTAGTATTGCCCACGCTTAAGCAATGGAACATGCTGTTTTTTAATCAATAAAAAATAAATAAAAAGTGTGCTTGGAACGCCACGCGACAGAAGAGAAACTTGTTTAATTTTTTTTTATTGTTGGATTTTTTCAATTTTGCATTATTGGACTTTTTAATATTGGGTTTTTTTACTTTTTAAATTTTGGATTTTTTAATTTTGGATCTATGAGTTTTTTATTTTTTAAATTTTGGATTTTAATATTTTATAAATTTTGGATTTTTAATTTTTAATTTTGTTTTTTTAAATGTTGGAAATTTGGATATTTAATTTTGGAATTTTAATTTTTTTAAATTGGATTTTTTAAATTTCGGATCTTTGAGTTTTTTAATTTTGGAATTTTTAATTTTGGATTTTGTTAATTTTGGATCTTTAAAATTTTTATTTTTTGGATTCTTTAATTTTCGATTTTTCGATTTTTTCAATTTTGTATTTTAGATTTTTTAATTTTTTATTTTTTTAATATTTGGATTTGTGAATTTTTAAATTTAGGATTTATAAAATTTTGTTTCTTTAAATTTTTTATTTTTTGGATTTTTTAATTTTGTATTTTTGCTTTTTTAATTTTGAATTTTTAGATTTTTCAATTTTGGATTTTTTAATTTTTAATATTTTTATTTTAAATTTTGGATTTTTTAAATTTTGCTTTTTTAATTTTTAAATTTTGGATTTTTTATTATATTTTTGTATTTTTTCAATTTTGGATATATGGATTTTTTATTTTTTAAATTTTAGATTTTTGGACCTTTTTAATTTTGGATCTTTGATTTTTTAATTTTGGAATTTTGGATCTTTGATTTTTTTTATTGTTTGGATTTTTTAAGCGCGGTAATGAACCTCCGGGTTCCATAAAATAGATAATATACCTTTAGATTGCTTAGGAATTGTCTATTGCCATTGAGCAAGTAAGTATTATTATTATTTTTATTATTATTATTGTTATTATTTATTCATTCCACTGCTTTTACAGGTATTAAAACGATGTCATCGGCTTTTAGCAAGATGACACCGTTAAATTTAAACAAAAATGTTTAGTATACTGCGGACTATGGATGTAGTACTCAAGATGACCGCATTTTGCACACAATCCCTCACGTACTCTGTGATCTTCAATTCTGTCAGTCTCTCCATTAGGGTCTTCGATACAAGTCCTGTTGAGGAGATGATTGAAGGCAGCACAATGACTTTTTCTTGCCTCCAGAGTTGTCGAACTTCTTCAGCCAGGGGTAAATACTTGGTTACTTTTTCATTTTCACACTGCTCTAAATTGTGAGTATTTGGTATGCCAATGTCTATAAGATATGTGATCCGGTTGTTTTTATCTTTCAACACTATATCTGGTCTATTGTGAGTTATTGATCTGTCAGTAAGTATGGATCTGTCCCAATATAATATATGTGAGTCGTTTTCCAGAACCACATCAGGAATATATTGATAATAGGGAACAGTATTCAGCACCAAGTTGTGTTGATGTGCCAGAGTCTGGTGTACAATTTTTGTCACTTGATTGTGCCGTGTCAAATATTCTTTCAAGCGCCTGGAAGCACCCGTAATATGCTGGATTGTCTCTGGGGCTTGATTGCAGCGCCGGCATGTATCGTTCTCCAGGTTTGCTTTTACTATGTATTTCAGGTAGTTTTTTGTGGCAACAGTCTGATCCTGAATTGCCAATAAAAAACCCTCAGTCTCCGTGAAGATATCTGCTCGACCAAGCCAAGCATTGGAAGCCTCTCGATCAATATGCGGGCGCTCCAGATCAAGTGCATGGCGACCATGCAGTGGTTTCTGTGTCCATTGCTGTATAATAGTTGCAACATGGGCTGCATCTGTTTCTAAATCAACAATATTGACATGACAGAGATCCAAAGGTGTAAACCGTTTGTCAGCTTCATTAACTGCCCGATGTAGAAGAGATTTCTGGCTAAGGAAATAATTACAAAGGCTTTGAATTTGCTTCTGACATATCCATGGTATGTCTATGAGACCTCGTCCTCCTTTATTACGTGGCAGAATCAATCTTTCCACTGCCGACCTCGGATGATGCGCACGATGTTTTGTCAGCAGCTTACATGTAGATCTCATTATATTTTCCAGTTCCGTTTCAGACCACTTAACGATACCAAATGTATACATCAAGACAGGAATGGCAAAAGTGTTGATTGCCTTAAAGGTGTTCTTTCCATTTAGGCTAGAATTTAAAATTGCTTTTAATCTCTGCAAAAAGATACCTGTAACCTGGTTACGGACTTCTTTGTGGTCTATCCGCTTCGCCTGAAGCAGGCCTAAGTATTTATATGTGTCCTCTTCATCTATGGCTTCAAATGTCTCCGTAGCTTCTAGTGTGAAATTCATTAGCTGGACCTTTCCTCGTACAACACTGAAGGTCCTGCATTTGCTCATTCTGAATGAGATTTGCACATCAGTGGAGAACTTTTCTGTGAGCAGAAGCAGGTTCTTCATTTGCCTGTCATTGGCTCCATATAATTTGATATCATCCATATACATAAGATGAGACAGCGTGCAATGCAAATTACCCGTTCCCTTTAACTGGTATCCATATCCTGATGCATTCAACATAGATGACAAAGGGTTGAGTGCCATACAGAGCCACAATGGGCTAAGACTGTCCCCCTGGAAAATTCCTCTTTTTATTTGAACACTTCCACATACAAGTTGGTTACCTCCGTATTTCAACTGCAATTAAGTTTCCCATGATATCATAATTTGCTGTAGTAAGGAAATGGCAGCAGGATCAATTTTATACAACTTGAGCACGTTGTTATTATTATTATTATTATTATTATTATTATTATTATTATTATTATTATTATTATTATTATTATTATTATTATTATTATTACTACTATTACTACTACTACTACTATTCCCATTTGCAGGTCCTCGTACTAGGTCTGAAAAATTTCCTTTCATTACTCCTAATCATTGAGTTGATTGTTTTCTGTGCAGTCCGCTCCGAAACACCCTAGTAATTTCGTGACGGTTTTGAGTGTGACACTAATTTCGTGACGGTTTTAGTGTGACACTAATTTCGTGACGGTTTTAGTATGACACAAGTTCCCGATTTACCCCGTACCGCCGCTAAAAAAGTTTCACTTCAAAAATTTAAAAAAAGCTGAGGATGACTGTTACAGTGGTAGAAATCATGTTTTTGGATAAACCAAGGAAGTGAAGGTGAGTGTTAAAACAGACGCAGCACTATCTTTCTATTTATAGTACAACTTCACTGTAATAAAACCACTTTAAATACTAAGTACAATAATAACCTTTTCTCCTTCTGTAGTAACTGAAGACAGGACTTGGTAATAATTCAGAAAATACCAGTAAGTTCAACATAATCAGCCAACAACGTTCGCTACAATTTACATAAAGGGAACTACAACACATTTATGATTGTATCTTCATATTATACAATAAAACATTAAATTCAGGAAAAATAAGGTGACACAATAAAACCACAATTAAAATATTACCTTTCCTCCAGGAAAACATATGAAAATTTCTGTTTCTGAACAATGCATCAAAAGAGCAATTGTCTCGACTCGATTTCTGCCAACAACTTTGTTGATTTCATCTGTAAAAAAAAAAAATCATTATTATGTGTAAATATTCCCTTTCAGCTGTAAACACACTTCAGAAGCTATAACTCCAAACGCTGTATCTACAGTGTTTTGCAGATGAGAAGCCATTTATCCATCTCCTTGCTTATATACGCAGTCCAATCAGAGACAGCGAGACGGAGGGAAGATTCTTATTGCTAGCGGGACTTCTTTAGCTCGTACACGTGATTGTCGGTGAAGGAATTGGCTTCTCATTTGAAAAATACTGTAGCTTCTACCACTTCAGATATATATATACAGTACATATATAACGCAGTCAGTATGCACATGCTTTTTATAAGTCAAGAACCACTGATTCCGTTTGCATGCAGCTTTTTTTTAAATATTAGTACGTACATTTTCTGGTCAGGTTTTATGCAACATTTTATTTTGCTAGGTATCAGTTTTACTCAAGCAAAAAGAAGAAGACAAAAAAAAAAACTGACCAAAGGCTTTCTTTTCACACACTGCCTAACCCAGCCGTGCACAACCCACAGCCCCCGGGCCGCGACCCTAAATTCCACTTCACTCATTCAGTACTTTGAAAGCAATAATCTGACTATAAATGTAAAGAAAAATAAAGTGTTAAAATTTCAGCTACAACCAAGAAACCAGGATGAAATCTTTCAACTGAAAATAAACGACAATGATGAAAGTGTCATTGAAGAAACCTTCTCTCATTCATTCCTGAGGGGTAGATAATTACTTAAACTGGGAAGAACAAATAGATAATATCTGTAACAAGGTTAGTAAAAATATATATTTAATAAGGCAATTGGCATACATAATGGAGGAAAATATTCTCAAGATTGTTTATTATAAGGCAGTTTTTCCACAGATTAGTTATGGCATAGAACTGTGGGGATGTGCAGCAAACATGGGGTACTTCAGGACGAAGGCCCTTAAGGAGGGGGCAATGTCACAATGCTGCGATTTGCCCTGAATATACGAGAAATCGGCAGACGTCTAGAAAGATCACGGCTCTCTTAATGAACAGACTGGAGCCGAGTGCCGGTGGGTGTGGCTTAGTGAAGACACGTCACAGTGAATGGACTATGCGCTCTGGAGGGGAGGAGTTGCGCACTAAGGAGTGTGACTGCGCACTGCCACAGATTTCTAGATTGTGTGTGGATGGGAAATTTCTCGTTGCTTAGCTTCAGAACATTCGACAGCCCTATATAAACCACAGGAGTGAGCCGGAGGACCAGTGTGAACTGAAGGAGTGTGAATTGATGAACCGAGGAACTAGTGAACGGAGGAACTAGTGATCTAAGGAACTAGTGAACAGAGGAACAAGTGAACTGAGGAACTGGTGAACTGAACTGAAATGAACTGAGACAGTGCCGTTCTGGTACTCAGCACGACAGGTGGATCATGCAGCAACGAGCCAGCAAGGACTGTGGAGTTGACCGACATGGCATTGAGCTGCAGTGACTTGGGAGTTCGCACAGTGTGTGAACTGAGACGGTGCTGTGACTTGTCAGTCAGCACAGTGGAAGTTAGCAGCGAAGAGTCTAGTGAATGCAGAACACTCAAGAGTTATCTGCTTGTGTATTGAGCATTGCTACATGAAATAAAGGAACCTTCCTTCTTCAATCAGAAGACAAGAGTTCTGATTTCGAACCCCCGATGAGCCCTTGTTACAATATGTTCTTTCCAATCAAATCTCTAAAAAAGTCTACAAATGGCAAAACATTAAATAAAGTTAGATGGTATAACAATGATTTAAAGGAAATCAAGGAAGACATGTTGTGTCACTTAACTAAATACAAGAGCACCCTTTCTGATGCTGATAAACAACTGTACAAGACCAATCGACATCATTACAGAAAAGCTTTAGCTTATGCTAAAAAAAGCAAACGCTTGCTACAATCAAAACTCCATAAATAAAACTAAAGCAGCTTGGTCTCTAATTAGGAATAATAAATGTGCAGGTAACAATAAACAAGAGCTTTCTATTGAACCTAATATGCTTTTAATAACTACTTTATAGAAGCTCGAGGAAATATTGTAAATAACATACATGGAATGAATGTTTCTACCGAAGAATTACTGCATAATTGTCAAAATGTAAATTCTTATTACAAATGGCAAGCAAAAACTTGTAGGCCTATTCTGTAACTCTTTGATTTGAGCTTTCGATTCAGAATTGGCGAAGAAACCGATTTTTCCACACTTTGCTATTCTGTAACTCCATACTGATTTTGAGCGGTAGAAATAATTCCGATAGTAATGGCGGCTGATCGGAATCCTTGTCGAGAGGTCTCTTGCATGCGATTTGGAATTTCGAAGTCAAATTAAAAACAAAAGAAAGTAGCTTATATTGCTATTTTATTAAATTAGTATTATTAATCCATAAGCATAACTAATTAAAATATTTAAAACTTAATAAAATAATGAAAACGTATTAAAAGAATATATGTAAAAATGTAGGGTTATGTTTGCCTTCTTTAGCAGAACGATTTTACAAATCATGGCCAGAAATATTAGTTGTAGTATAAATGTATGTGGCCTACTAAGTTTCTTTAATTGTAATATAATTTATTCGTTAATATGTAACACTGCCAACCCTAATTCACTACCAGTATAATATGTTCTTGCCATAATTATGAACATTAAGTACAGAAAACAAATTACAAATAAAACAAACAGGTGATATTGTATTCATTGCTAAAATGTACTGTACATGTACTTAACCTATGCCAACTAAACTCCGAAATAAAGAAAAAATTAATATAGGCCAAGGGTGCTCAAATGTTTTATATGAAGGGTCAATAACTAACAATTGAATTGTTTATGGTGCGTCATATTTATATAGCAGTAATTTACGTTAAAAAAACTAGACCTATCTCAGAGAAAACTTATATCATGTTTTTAATCACTTCTGTAATCACTGTTTTTGTTAAATTAAATGCAGAACTATAAACAAATACTGTAATAAATAAAATGGATGTAATAAAATAAAAGACTACTTTAGCAAATATTACCCAATTTACCTTGAAAATAGAGCCTTGAAAGTTGGGTGGGTCTAATGGTCCGAAGTACACTAAAAATTAAAATAATGGTAAATATTGCTGGAATACCATAATTATAAACAATGGCACGGACTGTACATCAATGCACTTGTCATAATCGTAAACTGAGGGTAGCGGAAGTCAGGTATACAATGCGAAAAGAAAGTAATGTTGAGTTCTTTTATACAAAAGGAGTTGTCTCCTCCGGGTGGTTTAAATGAAGGAGATGACCTCTAAACAGTCTTTTCCTGTTACACTAACCGTATGCTGAATTGAGGGTCAGAGGTATTTTCAGTATTTCATGAGAAATCAGTTCAGTAGTTAAAATTTAAGCGATGCCACCTGTACAGAAGAGATTTTCGTACAATGCAGGTTTTAAGTTAGAAGAGATTTACACTAGGTTATAATTTGTTTACGCAATTAAATATATTATTCCCTTTAAAATTTTTCGTTTAGAGTCACATTAAATTTCTTTTCCTTTAAATTTCCATCCTAAAATCAAGGTGCGTCTTATGGTCCAGAGCGTCTTATAGTCCGTAAAATACGGTAAATGCTTTTAATTAGACATAATATAGTGTACTATGTGGTCAGCTTGTGCAAAAATAGTTAGGAAAATGCATGCGTAATTACCTGGTAATGATAAGTGTAGGCTATATTGAAGACTACAGACCACTGATAACTGGATTCTCTCTTATGGAGACAATATCGCTTGAAATAACACATATCACTATTTTCATGCTTTCACAGAATAATTACAGAATTGTGTTCATTACACTTTCACTGTTCATCCATTATCAAATTTGCACAAAAAGTGAACTCTCGATAAACTGAACTAAAGTGGGCGGGGGTCTGTCCGAGTTATGAAATGTCCGGCTTATGGAGAGTAAATTAGGAAATGGTATTTAAGTAATGAAATTTCATGTCTTAAGCTGCAATAACAGAACATTTGAGGCAGAACATAATATTAACACTTCCAATTGGAACAAAAAAGAATAACTCTTCAGTTCTACATTGAAATTTCTAGTCAGAGTCTAAAATACACATTGTTACATTATTATTGCAATATTATGATAATGTGGCACTGTGAGCATATTTTTCTGAGAAGATTTAGGCTGAAAGAAACTGTAAATGTTCTTCTGTGTACACATTGTTTCTGTTGCTTTTGAATAATTAATTCTCTTGCAGTTCTGAAGTGGCCGTAGAATGGCTGTAGAACTGGGTCTGGATCACCAAGAATCTGTCCGAATTATCCGAAGTCTAACATACTGAGGTCCGAATTATCGAGAGTTCATTGTACTCGATAAAACTTGCATTAGTGACAATATTACACGGCACTGTACAGCTTCATGCCTGACTGCCAACTGCGAAGCATGAATGTGAAACAAAAAATCTGGAAGAATGGGGACATAACTGTCTGTGAGGGATGAATGACCGCTGCCCCTCCTGTCCTTGGCTAATTTCTTTGAAGTGCAACCCCCAAGTAAGCTCACCTCCACATTCCTAACATCAGAATTGAGACCCAATGAATAGATTGTCGTGTAGCGGTTCATTGCAAAATTTTAAAACCACAGCAGTAGTCATTTAAGATACGTAGGTTTTATAAATTATTTGTAAGGCCTGTCAACAAAATAAGCAGCCTATTCATATAAGTTCTTTTAGTATGACTCTGTTTTATAAATTGTGTGAGATATTATCAAGTCTCATGAATTTTAGGGTTAGTTAAACCATTTTCCATATGGCAGGAGTGTGGTTTCAGACCACAAATATTCACAGTTGAGATGACGTCACTTAAAACCCTTGTCTCTCATTGGTTAACGTCACCTGTACGTCACTAATGCTTCAGCTACCTTCGGGACAGCTTACCGAATTCGACTTGAGATATCCACCGGAAGTGGATAATCTTGATTGACGTTACAAAATACCAAACAAGCCAATATTTTGATCGACTTGGAATGTGGAGATCTCAATAGCAAACATCTTGAGTCGAGCAGGTGACAAATCGAAAAGTTATAGAATAGGGCTGCTGAAGTATATAATGTGGTACAAAGAATGAAAAGATCTCAGAGCTTAGACTTCTATGGCCAATCCAACTCTTTTTTTAAAGATATCATAATTAGCATTCCCGAACCAATAACATATTGTATAAATGTATGCACACAATAAGATATCTATCTCGACAGTCTTAAAATTTCAAAAATTACTCCCATCTATAAAAACCTTAGTAAAGATTTACGTGGCAATTGTCGTCCAATTTCCGTTATACCAATATTTAGTAAAATCTTTGAAACACTGATTAAAGACCAACTAATGAGTTACTTTGAAGTTAATAATCTGTTCACAGAATCACAACATGGATTCCGAGCAAATCACTCAATCACTGGTGCAGTGTGTGATCTAGTAAAATATGTACTAAATGCATTCAAAAATAAATAACAAACCAGTGCAGTATTTTGTGACCAGTAAAGCATTTGATACAGTAAGCCACAGCAACTTAGTAAGAAAACTGCATCATTATGGAGTAAATGCTAATGAATTAGATATTCTGAAATCTTACTTGAACGGTCGCAAACAGGTAGTGCAGGTTAGAAACAACATTTCTGATATTAAAGAGGTAAAATTGGGAGTTCCACAAGGATCCGTTCTGGGACCATTATTATTTTTAATGTACGTAAATGATCTTCCTTGTAATATGATATACAAATCAATTGTCTATTGTCTGTCAATGTCTTGTTGAACAAAAACAGCTCAATGGATTGCACTTGAAAATCTTACCGATTTTCCCATAAAACAATCTTGAGAATAACCTATTTCTAAATTCAGACATAACTCAAACAATCTTTTAGTCTAAATAAAAGTTTTGCTAGCACCAATAGCATAGGCGTACCGAGGGGGGGGGTTTTGGGGGTTTGAACCCCCCCATTGATTAAAAAAGGGAAAATTTATTTCATTATTGTGATATTTGTTTTTTTTTTTAATCTGCTTATAAATTACTTAATATGAGTTTAAAGTGTGGGAAGCTTAAAACTCGTTATTGTGCATCTTAATTTTTAAAATTTTCCGGGGGGAGGACCCCGGAACCCCCTTCTCCAGATGTTATAACCCCCCCCCCATATGGTCGGCCTGGATACGCCTATGACCAATAGTGTCAAACTCTATTCTTGACTGTTCTCTATCTTGGGTAAATCACATATAATTTAAGCAAACGACTTAGTAGTTATTTTTTTACTGAATAATTTGAAATTTATTTTACCTGTTGAGTACACTTGCATGTCATACTTTTCTTACTTTCATAGTATAATAAATTATGGGATTATATTATGGGGAAATAGTAATCAAATTGAACAAATTCTAAAACTTCAAAAGAGAGCTGTAAGAGATATGGCCGATTTCACCGACCTCGGTTAGGATGCCCGGTTACTTGACCACAATAACCATGGTTAGACGAAAGCTGTTGCACCGACAATTTGGCCTGGTTATGAATCCACGGTTATTTGCCGCCTGCTCATCTCGCCATTATTCCTCTTTGGAGCGATTCGTCTGTAGTATTTAGACGGCAGTGACTGATGTGTTGATATTTCACTATCGTAGCGGAGAGAGATTTGTTTTGATTTTGTGAAATAATATTACCCAAGGAAGGATTGGAAGGAAAGCCAATTAAAAGAGCACAGGCTCCGAATTTCAGCGCTTACGAGAATTCCGTGCTGATTGATTTGATTGAAAAACACAAATCAGTTACAGAAAATAAACAGACGGATGGGGTTACTCTGAAACAAAAAGAAGAAAGTTGGAGAAAGTTATGCGTTGAGTTCATCTGCGTGCCAGGTAATTGAACAACAAAGTACTTAAAAAGTACTGTTTCCTTCTATGTTTTATGCCACATAAACCCGCGCATTTTGTTATACTTTTGCTTATCCACAGGTGTTACAGAAAGAAATCCCTGAAATTTGAAAACTGCATACGAGAACTTAAAAAAGAAGGGCAAGGAGGACGAATGCAAATGTGAAGGTGGAAATTTATAAAACTGGGGGTGGTCCTGTTCCACCTTCTGAACTTCACGAAGTGGAAAACCCCAAAAAGAATGCTGGGAATTATTTCGAGCAAAAATACCTGTCTAGTAAGCCCGCATGATTGTGATGCAGGATATGGGGTGACAGCAGGTAAATAGGCCTATTCACATGTGACAGAATATGCTTGGTATTTTTTTCTGTAGCGTTTTACTGAACTCTTTTATTTTCAGAATCTGATCAAAGTAGAGGTGGAAGTACCAGCCAAGGTACCCTTGATGTGCTGGAAGATATAGCTATTGTGAGTACGATCATACATTCAGCTCTTTAATTAAAATTGTGTCTTCTTTAGTTCTGCTCGATATATTTCTTGCAGTTATGCAGTCCATAGCATCTCTCCCAATTTCTGCCAGTGATCATTCGTTTGTAGCCTTTATGATGTTGCCAACAGCTTTACATGCAGAGGAATTAGTTTTAGGTTAAATGACAGGTACCGGTTATGACAGAATCCTGAGGTATGTTAAGTTAACAACAGTGCAAAGTCTCTGGCACTATGCAAGCTGTACCGGTATTTTCTATTTTAGTAACAAGAAAAAGGGCCATATTTGAGGTTATGTTCTTCAGAACTTATAGAATTCATATTTAAAATCTGTTTGTTTTTAAAAATGAACAGTGCTTACATAACCTAAAAATGGCATAATAGACATATGTACTGGTTATGGCAGGTGATCAAGACAGTGTGCGGAATGAATCTCACCATGAGACAGCATAGGCAATCTGATGATGTTGACAGTGGTTATGGTGTTTCCGCTAGAGCTGACTGTCACTCAGCTAAACTAGCCTTAGCTAAATTAACTTTACCTTCCCAAACCTAGTTTGTTCCAAACATCTTTCTACTACATGTATAGCTATTGGCAACATTGTAGCCTATGATGAAATCAAAATAAGCCAGTCAATCGTACCCAGCCAATCAGTGTAAGGACCACATATCCTGTGCTGTAACATCTGGTGAATTCCATGCAGAATGTAAACAGTGACATTAGTTTAGCTAATAATAACCTTAGTTTAGAGGTAGTGGGTTTAGTATGGCACTGCTTTGTTTTGCACGAGTGTTTTGGCTGGTTATGCAACCTATAATTAACCAGCCTCCAGTATAGAAAAATAAGAAGGGGATCCGGTGCAGGTATCAAATTTCTGTATCTGGTAGAAAGCTTTCATTAAGGACTGAACCCCAGAGACCACGTTTTCACCTTTTGGTTTTTGAGCATTGAATACCACCCAGGGGACCCTCTCTCAGCCCAACAATAGAACATCACAAGGGAATGATGATTTAACAGCTGTTCGCAGTACCATTGTAGGTTAATTTGTGTTTACTTCATGATTTTACTTATATTTAGAATCTTCGTATAAACGTAAGGTGATTATGGAATCTAGCCTAGGCATTTTAAGAAAACACCTCTTAATGATTTTTTATTTATATTTGGCTTCTTTTTAGGGGCAAAGTGAGTTTATATATGAACTCTCTTGAGTTTACTAGAAAATTACGTCAAATTGTGCCATTCTTCGACCTAAGAAGAAAGATTAACACGGCATGGAGCCTTAAGGCTAGATCTCTACTTTCAGTTTCTAGTTGTAGCAATCAAACAATCGCTGTCGTAGAAAATCTACATGGTGCACACACTAGTTTTCCAATAGATGTCATTAAAACTGCTTGCACATTCGCTCTTTGCTGCTTCAGGTGGGAAGGTTTAAATGGCAGTAGTTATATCCAACTACACATCAATAATAGCCTACTGTATTAAAATTAATAGGCCTCTTATTTCATTAAGAAAAACCGTCTCTCAGTACGGTACATCAGTATCAGTCAGTGCTAAAGTGTGTGAGGTTTATCTTTAGACGGTTGTAACGCAGGTTTGTAGTAGAAAGTGGGGAACGAGGGTGGAGAATAGGAGGTTGTAAATATTTCGACCACTCAGGGTGAAGAATTCTTTCTGTAACTTTCCTAGCATTGCCAAGTTTGTTTTCATTCAACTTTTAGTTGTTTCCTGCCTTAGTGTCAGAAACAAAGTAAAGCCATTTTTGAGTATTATTGATTTTTCTGGCCCAGCTTATTTAATCTATTCTAAGTGTACAATTTCGTTATTAGTTTTGTTGTTGTTGTGATTTTATGTGTTTTGTAATAGTGCATAGTTAGGCGTAAGTTATACGAGTCATATTTTTATTATGTTTATTGTGTTTGTTGAAAATATGGTGTCTCAGTTATAAGGACAAATTCCATAAATTTAATTATCCATTTTTAGATTTTAGAAGACGTTACTGCAAGCGAAATGGAGTATTTAGAAATGTTGTGCATAATAGCTATTAATTTGTTATTTTTTCTGGCGATATGTGTAACCGTCTTCCAAGCTGGTGTTAGACAGGGAAAGCCACTGCAATCAGATGCCAGAGAAATAGTGTGCCGAGTTCATAAATATTTTACTGATGAAAAAGACTCTTTAAAAAATGGGAAGCCGCTTGTTTTAAAGAAAAACGCCATAGAAAAAACAGGTCTCGCAACAGGGATATCGCGGGCAACTATTTATAACATTTTGAATGAAAAGAAGAAAGCTAATGAACAGCAAACTGTTATGCGAACTCCAGGAAAGAAAAGACCTAATAGAAAGGCGAAAAAATCAGTTGTAGACTCGTTTACTATTGCTGCAATTCGACGCAAAATTTATAGTTTGTATTCAGATGGTATAGTGCCTAGTTTATACGACATAAAGGAAGTTTTAGAAAAAGATAATTTATTTAATGGTAGTATATGGTCCCTGCGACAGTTACTGAAAAACATTAAATTCAGATATGTTAATAACAATCAGGGACGTAAATTTCTTATGGAAAAGTCAGATGTACTGGTAAAACGATTCGAATTCCTACGAAAAATGAAAGATTTGCGGCGCTCTAAAAGACCTATTGTTTATATTGATGAAACATGGATTAACATCAATCATACGAAATCCAAGGTTTGGATGTATGAAAACGAGAAAAAGGAATTAGTGCTACCCTTGAAAGTGCCGCTGGGCAAGGGACAAAGGTTTATTGTTGTTCACGCAGGAACAAATGATGGATTTATTCCTAACGGCTTACTATTTTTCAAATCACGATCTACTAAGGACTATCACGAAGAAATGGATGGTGAACGTTTCAAACAGTGGTTCTCGGACCAGCTACTCCCCAATTTACCTCCAAATTCCATAATTGTTATGGATAATGCTAAGTATCACTCCGTGGAACTTGATAAAGCACCTGTTTCTTCAACGCTCAAAGCTAAGATGCAGGAGTGGCTCAGTGAGAGGGGAATAAATTATCACGTAAAAGCAAATAAAAGAGTCCTTTATGAGAAAATCTTGGAAATAAAAGACAAAAACAAAAAATATGTAATAGACACCTTAGCGGAATCAAATGGGCATACAGTGGTCCGACTCCCACCCTATCACTGCGATTTTAACGCAATTGAACTTATTTGGGCTCAGATGAAAAACCATATTGCTAAACATAACACTACATTTAAAAATAAAGATGTACTGTCTTTATTTCAAGAGGCTGTTAATCTCATTACACCTGATAATTGGAAAGAAGCCTGCAATCACGTGGAAAAAGTGGAGGAATTTTATTGGGAGAAAGATGGGCTGGTAGACAATGTGTTAGACAGATTTATAATTAATTTAGATTCTGACACTGACTGTGATGGCAGTGATAATGGTAGCTTGTGTGCAAGTGAAAATTCAGGTAGCGAAGATGACTCAAATTTTGGAATTGCTGTTCTCCCGGATTCTGAAGAGGTCGATGACACTCCAAGTCCAGGGTGCAGCTCCTTTGTATGAAAACATCGGCAACGCTGAGGGTGAGTACCTCTGCCCCTCTCTTTTACAACTTTTACAACTGTCTAAAGATACACCTCACACACTTTAATATAAGTCCATCACCTCCAGTAGATTAATTGACAGACATTTGCAGCGTTTTTACACAGACACCAGAACAGAAATAATTTCTTCTACGGTTCTGAACAATCACGACATTAGCAATTGCAAGTGGAGGCTTAGATTAAAAATAACTCATTTCTGAATATTTTCTGTGTTTAGGGAGAGTATATGGTGACTTCTTATGAGAGTGACAAGGATGATGATTGTGATGGAAGGAGTGAGAGGGGTGGCCAGATAAGAGAACAGTAGTCTCCAGAGGCAACACCCTTGTCCACTTACAGCAAGGTAAGCTGTCAAACTTACATAATTTAAAATAAAATTTAAGGAAAACTTAAATATAATCCTACACAAAGATAGCCTAGATGCTATGTCTTATTTGAGCTTTAATTTATTGTGGTACTGGTGCCCTATAATAATATGATCTCTCAGTTTTTCCACTTGGATTACAGAAGCATGACTAGTTTTCTGCACGACTTGTATTCAAATTTAAATTAATTCAGTAGTAAGATATTTTTAGTGATTAATTGTTTAGTTTGCACTTTCAGTGTCATTAATTGCTGGCAAGCCAATATATTTGCTCCTCATGAATTCTGCTGCTGTACATATTTAAAGTATAATTCTAAGTAGGAATAAGTATAATAACGTCCAATTCTATTTACAGCACCCATTGGTTAATAACAGCTCTACACAGAGAAAAAGAAACATCGTACGACAACAGAAGCCATAAGAACAACAGCAGAGCTTCAGCAGCAGTCCTTAGAAAAGGATCTTCTTCACAAAGAAGAAATGCATAGGCTGGAATTGGCTCTTCTTGAAACAAAACTAGAAATAGCAGAAGAAAAGCTGAAGTACTGGTGGAATAAGAACAAAACCTTATAATTATGTTGCAATTAGATTTTCATGCAAATAAACTTCTTTCTCTCTCTTAACATTTGTAAATTTTTTTATGGTCATTATCTAGATCTACAGTTTATCTAATGAAAGCTGAGTTGCAATGTAAGCACAAGCACGTGTTCTTGACCGCAACACTAAACTTACCCGCTTAATCCAGCAGTTTAATAACGTTAAAAATCTATCAAAATGATCAAGATATAATTATAAACAGGTTTTCAATTTGAGTTTATTACACCAATTATATTTGAATCTTATTTATTCCTACATAATATGATCGTTATAATAATGGCCGTTATACAAGAATGACCAACCCATGTTTTCTACTGAGCTGCGCAGGAAGGAAAGTAGGGGACAAGCAACAGAGTCTTGTGTTTGTTTTGATTGTGCACTCCCGCCCGCTATGCACAAGGATACAAAAGTATGTTTACAGTACAACTCAGCCTTCATTAGATGATCTATAGGTATCTGAAAAAAAGAATTCAGATCGAATTGAGCTTCACGAACGATACACTGAAACATCGTGCTGTGAAGGATTTGTAAGATCCACTGAGTAATTCATTGATTTTATTTGTTTGGTTATATTTAACAGTGGAAAACAAGGATCCGCAATGAATAACTTTAGACAAAATTGCATTTTAATCAAAATAACCTACCGGTATGTTTCGTTTGGTTAATCCTACATAAGGTTTGCAGGTTAAAAATTCTATGTATACAGTAGGCCTAGTACTTATCAAAACTAATATTAAGTTTTAGCAAAACTTATAATTATAGAGCGAACCATACATTTTTATAGTTTTACCCATTTCAAACTTGAATTACAGCACAGAATATGCATATTAAGGTTAATCCAGATTAGCGGGAATCTACTGTAATTTTATTATTTTTAATGTGAGGAGTGAGTGTGGGATAGTGATTTCTGTTTCCTGGGGTAGATGTAGATGTAGATGTAGATGTACATGTAGATATCTCGTCCTGTAGATCCTGTGTTGAGCAGGGCTCAAGGATATAGAACACGTCAGATCAAAAAATACATGCATGTTATAACAATAATATAGGCCTACAGAAACTGCAAGCTGCCAAATTTATCCAAGCTGGAAATATTCCTCCAAATTGTAGAAGGTGTGAGTTATTAAAAATTCCTTGACAGCTGTTTTGAAAGGTTTGCTCTTTCTTTGAATACATAATAATTTAATGTTGTTTGGAAGCTTGTTATATATCTGTACTGCAGAATAATAAGCACCCTTCTGAAAGAGTTTTAACGAGTTATTGGGTCTGTGTAGATCATTCATGTTTCTGGTAGTACGTCCGTGTACACTAAAATTAGTTTGAAATTTATCAATATTATTCACTACATGACACATAACAGAGTATATATACTCCCCTGTAAGAGTGAGGACTTTTAATTTTTCAAATAGCGGTTTACAAGATTCCCTTTTTTTCTTTCCACATATTATTCTTATTGCCCGCTTTTGTAATCTAAATATTTTCTCCCTATGGGAAGAGTTGCCCCAGAATATGATCCCGTACCTCATTACCGAGTGAAAATATGCAAAATATACCATAAGTAATGCATCCTGTTTTAATATATTATTCAAAATTCTTAAAGCAAAGCACGCTGAACTCAGTTTTGGACTTATCATTTCTATGTGTGTCTTCCAGTCAAGATTTTGGTCAATTTGCAGTCCAAAAAATTTTACATTGCTAATTTCTTGTATGATTTGTGTTCCATAATTAATTTCAAGATTTGAGATACATCTGTTTTTTGTTCTAAATTGTATAAAATGGGTCTTATCAATATTAAGTGTCATTTTATTAGCTAGAAACCATGTGTTTAACTCGTGAAAAGCCTTTGTAGCTATTCTTGATAAATGTTCTTGTGACGTTCCTGTTACAAGTACACTAGTATCATCTGCGAAGAGCAATACCTTTGATTCGTAGTTCAAACATAACCAAAAGATACTTAACTATGCCTACTTGCTGCTTTATTAGTTGTAGAAACAGGAGAAATAAACAAATTTGAAGTAGCCATTCTGAACATGGTGATTGGAATTAAGTCTTCGAAGTATGGAGCACATAATACATAAAAAAAATTCCAGGTACGAAGTTACTGTTCTTGAAATTCTTGGTGGAAAGCAGGAAGGTAGTCAATGGGGAGGAAGGGCTAAGCCCCACCTCTTATACAGAAAAAAAGCAGGAGGGGAATCTGGGGCAGATATTAAGTTTTTTTTTATCAGGTAGATACTTTGGCCTCAATAGCGACAGAGCCATTGATACAGTTTTAAATGTTAGGTTTTATTATCTCCATGTGACCGACCGCTCAACAACAGAACTTCGGCCAGCTGATATAATGGCATTGTCAGTGCCTTTTTATGTTCATTTTGAGTCTACTTCCTCAAGAATTTACTTACATTTAGAACCTTCGTACAATTCAGCCTATAACATGCTTATAAATGGAATCTATAGGTTCTAAAGAATAATATATCAAGTTTGGCCATTTTCCATGCTTTTAAATTAAAATATCACAAACAGCACAGTCTCTAAATACTTATATGTCTCATGCTATACAACGGAAAATGGTGTGTGCCAATCCCTGCAGTGCTGATTTGTCGCTTTCTTGATAAATTTAATTTTTCCACTGAGGGTATAAGGTGGTATTCTTTTCCATTAATACACAATTGAAGTTGCACTGTCTTACATTCCTGTTATGTGCAGAGTTACCTTGACTGGGAAACGCTACCTCGCTATCATTTGCTACTCGTACAAGCAAGCCCCCGTGAAGCTCCACCCATTTTCCTTCATATAGCAAGAACTGTATAGGCCTTGGTGAATAAAGAAAAAAGAAAGGTGTGGTACTGGTATAAAATGTTGCTATGTAATCTTACAACAATCAAATCAAACAATGTGGGGCTACATAAGAATTGGAACACAATGAATCTTGACAGAACTGACCTACCTTTCCTATATAGCCTATTTTTGGGAACTCGTGTTTGTTTTAAACTGAAGATTTAAAAAGAAACTTAAGTATTCCTAACTTATTTTCACATCAAGCACTAGAATCTGAGCAAAATGCCTGAAGTGTCTTATGAGAGGAGACATATCTTGAAATTATGTGGCGAAAGATAAATTGTCGCCTCCGATGCTCCGCCTACTCTTGCCTAATATCCAGGGCATTACAATGGTGACGGCTCACTTCAACCTTTACCCTGGCTATCAAGCTGCTTAATGCCAGCAATGCAGCTCACTGTTATATTGCACTGTTCTCAAAAACGACCCTTGTACCAAATCATATGCACTAATTACTACAATACAAAACGATCCTTGTACCAAATCAGAGTTACAATCACCAAAGCCTCTTTAGCGTTTATGTAATCTGCTAACATCACATCACTTCCCCTTAGGTCCCTGTTGGCTGCAGGAGTTGCTGAATACAAACAGCTTCAGGATCACCCACAGGCTCGTTCTCTCTAGCTGCAATAGCAATGTTGTGCAACACTGTTGTTGCAACTATAATCGTAGGCCCATTTCTGATGTGGCATCTGAAACCCAAGGCAACAGCAGGAAATCTCCTCTTCCGCACACCATACTGTCGCTCAACCACATTTCTAGTTGCGATGTGGGCCTTGTTGTGACGCTGCTCTGGTTGAGTGACAGGGTTTGTAGAGGTGTAAGCAAATATGACTTGCATGGATAACCTCCATCATCCAGAAGAGAGCCATTAGGTACCTCCCTGGTATCTAAACGTGTTCGCAGTCAAGATTCATGGAAGATGGTGCTGTCGTGAGTCGAACCAGGCCATCTTGCAACTATGTCTCTGATTAGGAGGTTTTAATCGCTTACAGTTTGCACATTAATGGAGAAATAACCTTTTCTTTTCCGAAAAAATTCCCCATTTTCTCCTCCAGGGGATTGGATCCGGACATGGGTACAATCTAATACACCCAAGACACCAGGGAAGCCACGAATCCTGTAGAATTCTTCCATTACTTCCCTCTGCTCCCTCAGATTCGAAGGAAGTTTTATGAAGTGAGGAGCTAAAGAAGCTATTGCTTCAGACACTTGTTGGATAATTCTACTACACAATGTGCTCTTAATTACATCAGTGGTGTCACCAACTACTTCCTGGAAATATCCAGTGGCATAGAATCGTACCGCAGTCGGCAGTCGATTTCTTGGAGACACGGGAAAGTTTTTGTTCGTTGGGAAGTCCAATCTTTCTCCAAGAAGTTCCAGAACAGATAAAATTGTCTCCTTTTTTGACGATATTTCCTCTGAAGAGGTACCTAGCATACAATAAATAGTCATCCAACTCCATCTTGAATGCTGCAGAAGCAGACACCGCCTCATGGATATTATAGGAGTACATACAGCTGTAAGCGCTCAAGTATGCGGTGTGCTCCTGGTTAGCAACTTAACCGTTCGCTCGGGGCCGATTACCTAATTCCTCCCGGTTAGTGTCGTTTAACTCGTAACCGGGCTCGATGAAATGGAAATTCGTGAAAATGCCTGGTTAACTACTAGGTGTTATTTAAACGGCCCTAACCGAGGTCGGTGAAATCGGGCATTAGACCTATATCTAATGCTGATTTATATGGGTGATTCTTCAAATACGGGAAAATTTGGAGTGTGTAAAATACAAATTTTTTACTTTGTTTAAAAAATCTCAAAAAAATCACAAAAATACTTCAGGGGTTACTTGATTAGCCTATAATATGACACCAGCAGAGCTTAAATGTTTATATTTTTATTTATTTTAATTTATTTATTTTTTTAAAGCCATGTGGATGACATCCGTGTACATGTGGATGGCAGAAGGCCACATTAATGACTAACTTTGGCAACAATCTGCTTTTCTTTATGTGATTTCATATTTTTCTCAGCATACTTCAGTTGATTTTGCATCAAATTTGCAAATTTGTGTGCATACTCCGGAATTAATGTAATTTTAACAAGACTGTGTTTTTATGGTTTTGGGGGAGGGGGGAATCAAGCAGAAATTCATTTAATCAGTTTTAAGATCTTAAGTACAGGTCACAGACACCGCAAACACAATAGTATCCTACATTTATCATCTACATGACTTGAGAGTCATCCACATACCCCTTCATGAGACAATGTGGATGACACAAAAATCAGGCATGTGGATGACAAAAAAGGAGTTTAAGTGGTCTCAGCAAGCCATTTCTAAACCTCTGTAGGCTCAACTTCAGTCAGGTCCTTTGAATTGGAAGGTTTATCATAGTGCATAATCAAAATTAATTAATATTCACTTTCTGCCTACTTTCTAGAAGCCATGTTAATGACGGGGAATAAAAACGTTTTCCTTGAAAATGATACAAAGTCCTTTGTTTATCCCAAACTGTTTGTAAGCAAGCAAAATTCAACCTTACAATTCAACCACAAGCTGCCCTGTTGGCTTTCTAACACTGTTGCCAGTTTTACAAATTTCTCATTTCTGCAGAAAAAATTCCATTCTTTTCAGCCATGTGGATGACCAAAAACCCTTGGGACATTCTTTATCTTCATTAGGTGGGGTGACAATTTTATTTCATTTTATTTTTTAGGGGTTAATATTCTTCACCCATTCATACTCAATTGACAGGAATAAAGTTGAAAAGGAAATAACATTTTGTTTTGTGGAAAAATGCATTAGAATATACAAAACCGAGGTTTGGGGCAGGGCATGTGGATGACATTTCATTGAATTAAGTTCGATTTTGGAATATCAGAATTTAAAGTTAGTGACATTTCAAACTGATAGTTGTAGTATGGAAGTAGTAGAAACAAACTTTTATTTTAATTTTTTTTAAAAGTTGAATTTGAAGGGAAATATCACTCCGGAACGCAAATTTTCCCGTATTTGAAGAATCGCCCATATGCACCATGCAAACCACTATTTAAAGAGTCTACATTTTCGAGTTACTTATACATATAAAAAAAAATATATAATAAGGATATATGTAGATCTAATATACATTCTCATAAGACTCGTAATACACATCAAATAGATCTCCCTCAACATAGATGTAAGACAGCTGTCAATTTTGAATATGTGGGCATCAAACTGTTTTATGCCTTGCCTGAAAATACCATCAACTTACCTTTCAAATTAAAAAACTGGCTTACATCTAATCCAATGTATAAAATAGAAGAATTTTTAAATCTTAACCTAGACTCAATTTAATATTGGTCGAAAATTTGTAATGACTTAATCAGTGCTATTAATTTAATTCACTTGAATGTACATTGAATTCATAATCTATGTGTCATCAAACTGTTAATTAGTTTGGAATATGTTGTGCAGGGCCGTCGCGTGGGCGGGGCGAGCGGGGCGATTGCCCCGGGCGCCGCGACCAGGGGGGCGCCGTGGCAACGGCAAAAATAAAACAACAAACTTTGAAAAAATAAGTAGGATGTACATAACACATTTTTTAAAGTTAGGTATAACTGAATTTTGAATATTACGTTGTATGTTTTTATTGAACAAATAAATATTTGACATCAATAACTTTAGGCCTACATTTGTACTAAGTTATCCCAAAATAAATATTTCCTTATAAAGACATATTTACGATCAACTACGTCACAGGAGAGACTGAATTCTCTGGCCTTCTTGTCCATTGAAAATGACGAAGCACAAAAAATAGACTTGATGGAAATTCTAACGACATTTGCTCGTGCAAAAACCAGGCGAATGCCATTTAATGTTTAGTACCTTATCTTAATTTAATAAACGCGGTTCCCTTTTCTATATTCTATTCAATGTATGTATCGAGGTTTCCCACACTATTAATTTGTAGTCCATTAATAACGCCTATAGCATTTTTTATGATTGTTAAGATTTCCTAACATTACTAAACTTGTATTAATTTGATTTTCAATACAATCTTATAAAAAAATTTAAATAATTTTATTTCTGGTATTTTTGTAAGATAATCCGATTAGGTGTCTCTTTTGGGCACAAAAACACAGACAGCGACGCAACCCGACGTGCAACTTGGCTAACGAGCGACTGGACGCGATGCGGCTTGGAACTTGTCCAGTCCACGTCGCCCCAAGTCGCTCATTGCGTGTTTAATCCCAAATGTTTATATGTAGGCCTATTTGATAGTGTCGCGTCACGTCGCTCGCTGTGTGTTTGTGTTTGAATCCTTACAGATAGGTGGAATGTCGGGTGGGTGCACGTGGGATTGAGTTTGGGGGGGGGGGGGCGCCTGACGAAATCTTGCCCCGGGCGCCAACAAACCACGTGACGGCCCTGATGTTGTGCATTTGTTGACTAACTTGTATTTTATATATTGAACATACATATCATTTTAACGATCACGAGGATGTAAATAAATAAAATAAATAAAGCAGACAAAGGTAATAGTATAGTATTAATTTAAAATGAGGATTACATAGAAAAAACTCTGAACTTCATTCAAGAAAACAAAACAGGAGAAATAAAGACCCTACAGACAAACCCCAACAGGTCATCATAAATGTATTGAAGGAAACAGACTTAATTTTAAAAGAATAGGAAATTAAATGTAACATCAATATGAATCCAAAAATATCAACTCTTAAAACTCAAGTAAAGACACAAAAAGAAAACAATCTAATTAGGTCGGTGGTAAATTTTAAAAGCACCTCAAAATACATGATCTCAAGAAATCTAGTAAAGAATCTTAAACAAAAACTAAATCTGAACAATAAATATACAGTAAAAAATTCACTCGACTTGATTAGTAAAACAAAACAAGCAACACTTAATGCCTATGAAACAAAAAATTTTTATACAAATTTTCTCATTAAACAAACCTTACAAATAATTGAAAGTAATCTGCTACAAGACAAAGAAAATATTCTGATTATTGAGCAAATAGTCAGATTAACTGAAACAGTACAACAAAATTAATTTAATTTCGACATGAAGATATGCATACAGAAAGAAGAGTAGCTATGGACTTGCCACTGTCCGGAATCATAGCAGAAATATATATTCAGAACATCGAAGAAAACCAAATATGGAATTTAATTATCAAGTACCGGTATGCCACTTTCACTATATAAACAATAAGCTACATCAACTAACAAAAATACTAAAACAAAATCACTTTAAAACAGAATACGAAACGAATAGGCCTAAATGAAGAAATAAAATACATAACATAGATAACAACAAAACCGACAAAATTTAATGGGAATTGGGTTTATAAATTAAAATGTTCCAACCATGAAAAAGTATATATATAGGTAAAACAGGACGAAGATTCAGATAGAGATCTATAAAACATACAATGGGTTACAAACAGAACAAACAAAAGTCAGCATATGCTAACACCTGCTTAATGAAAAACACCAACTCAATAATCTAGAAAATAATTTAGAAATCATACATAGAGAAAACAAAGGACATAGACTTAATACATTAGAAACATAAGATAATTAACGAAAACATAATTGAATATAATCCCCTGTTTGAAATAGCTAGAGAACGCACCCACCCCCCGTAAATATACAGGACCAAAGGTTAATCTGTCAGTAATGTAGACGTCTCCTTCTTACCAGGTTAGTAAACCAAGATTAAGTTCTATATTAGACAAGCTACACTCATTTAGACTAATTTCCTCTTATGTGCATCATAGGAACTGTAGGTAGCACACCTTGAGCTGAAATGCATCTTCCAGCCAGAAAATATTGGCACATATGGTTAAAGAGACCCATAATTCAGCAACAATCAGGAATAGTAACTACAATTTAACAATCTTATTTAATGATAACATACTGTGTATGCTAACTTAAATAATAAGAGACAATATTCCACACATAAACATTTTACAGTATAAAGCAGTCCTGGATTTGTCAATAAATCGTATAGGTCGCGTCCTAGGGGCGGCAGATTTCAGAGAGCGCTTGCTTTGGTAAGCTGTTAAGTTTGTGCATGATTATAAACGTTAATCAAGTCATGTGCAGATAGATAGTTTTCTATCTATTAAAATATGTTAAATCTCATTTTGTAAGACCCAATACTCATACCTATCCTATGCTGTTAGTTAGGTATGTTTATGTTACTGCACGGCCGGTGAGGGTGGCGGTGAGTCGCAGGCGGGCGATGTAACAACTACCTCCACTAACCGCTCGTACGAGCTCATGCACCGAGCCACACACGCCAGCCGCGCAGTAACATAAACATACCTAACTAACGTAGGATAAGAATGAATATTGGGCCTTACAAAATGAGATTTAGCATATTTTAATAGATAGGAGATAGGAGAAACCTATCCCGTGAAATGAAGCAAAAGAAATTTGCCTCAAATTGGAAAAACTTGAAACTGCATTTATGGTCGAGTTTTGGAACGCTATTTTGGAAAGGCTAAATAAAGTGAGTGCTCAGATCCAGAGCTCATCTGTAGATGTAGTGATGGTAGCCTATGTGATCTTTATGGATCTCTTCTCAAGTTTATAATAGCAGAGCGAGAAAACTTATATTATTTCAAAGAAAAGGCAATTGAAACGAGTGCATTTAAGCAATATCAGGGTGACCTTAAGAGACACCCTAAGGGAAAAAGATTTACAGACAAAGCATCAAATGAGGAAATTGAAACAACCTCTAGAGATTCCTTCAGAGTAAACACCTATTTGGTCATCCTGAATAAACTGAAAGCTGGGTAATACCGGAGTTGACGGGTCCCTGTACGCAGCAAGCCATGTTGCCTTCATTCTGGCAGCGTTCCGTAAGGACAACTCCAACCGCCGCCGCCGCCAAATTCGAATGTGTTATATTCAGAATCCACAACGCCGATTTTGAGTGGTTAAAGATTTAATATTAAAAATAGCGCAAAAGCCCGTTCTTCTCACAGGTGCTCCCGGGTGATAGTTTAAATTGGCGTAGGGACTAGTACTTAAAGGTTTAATATTACGAGCAACGACCGCAAGAGCCCGTTCTATTCACAGGTAACAGTTAAATAACCCCATTCTGCTCGCGGGTGATAGATTAAGTTGGCATAGGGACTAGTACTTAAAGGTTTAATATTAAAACGACCGCAAGAGCCCGTTCTATTCACAGGTGACAGTTAAATAATCCCGTTCTGCTCGCGGGTGATAGATTAAGTTGGCATAGAAACTAGTAGTTAAAGGTTTAATATTAAAACGACCGCAAGAGCCCGTTCTATTATCAGGTGACAGTTAAATAACCCCGTTCTGCTCGCGGGTGATAGATTAAGTTATGATAGGGACTAGTAGTTAAAGTTTAATATTAAAACGAGCGAAACAGCCCGTTCTACTCACAGGTGACACTTAAATAACCCCGTTCCGATCGCGGGTGATAGTTTAAATTGGCGTAGGGACTAGTACTTAAAGGTTTAATATTAAAACGACCGCAAGAGCCCGTACTATTCACAGGTGACAGTTAAATAACCCCATTCTGCTCGCGGGTGATAGATGAAGTTGGCATAGGGACTAGTACTTAAAGTTTAATATTAAAACGAGCGAAACAGCCCGTTCTACTCACAGGTGACACTTAAATAACCCCGTTCCGATCGCGGGTGATAGTTTAAATTGGCGTAGGGACTAGTACTTAAAGGTTTAATATTAAAACGACCGCAAGAGCCCGTTCTATTCACAGGTGACAGTTAAAGAAACCCCATTCTGCTCGCGGGTGATAGATTAAGTTGGCATAGGGACTAGTACTTAAAGGTTTAATATTAAAACGACCGTAAGAGCCCGTTCTATTCACAGGTGACAGTTAAATAACCCCGTTCTGCTCACGGGTCACTCTGTATATATTTTTATAATTTCCTAGCCGGTGGTCCTGGTGTTATAAAAACTTCACACGGCTTTTTCTACTCGGTATATTTTTAACCATTTTTAACTAATATGTCTTTCTGCAGAGCAAAGAATGAATGAACGTATTATGTATTTTTTCTTTGAGAACATCTCGTTTGTTGCCATAACTTGTACAAAGCCTACAGCATATTTTACCGACTTCTTGCATGTACCTAATAAGTCTATTCAGATTTTTCGGATATTTTGTTTGTTTAAAATTATCATACGTAATAATAAAGGTTATTACCCTGACTTTACGACATGAAAATCACACCGATTAAAGAAAAATTCATTATATGGAGGAACTTTTTTATCCGACATGAGTTACATGTTTTATCCATAATTCGACCCTTATCAACTCGAATATAACAATAATAATAACCAGTTCCTTGCGCACTTTGAGAAAATTCCGATTTTCCAGTAATATCACAGATTTTGAACAGAAATAGTAGGAACAGTTTCAAAAAGATTTACTACATGGAAGAAACGTTTTCTCCCGACATGAGTTACATGTTTTATCTATAATTCGACCCTTGTCAACTCGAATATAACAAAAAAAAATAATCACTTCAATCCGCACTTCGAGAAAATACCGATTTGCCATTAGTGTCACACAGTTTACGCAGAAAAAGTAGGACAGTTTCAAAACAAAAATTCATTACATGAAGGGGAAATTTTTTTACGACCTAAATTACATGTGTTATCTATAATTCGACCCTCCTGAACAAGAATATAACAATAATAATAACCAGTTCCTTCCGCCCTTCGAGAAAAAACTGATTTTCCATTACCGTCACACAGTTTACACAAGAAAAGTAGGACCGTTTCAAAACAAAAATTCATTACATGGAGGGGAAATTTTTTTAAAACCTAAATTACATGTGTTATCTATAATTCGACCATTCTGAACACGAATATAACAATAATAATAACCAGTTCTATCCGCACTTCGAGAAAAAAACGATTTTCCATTAGTGTCACACAGTTTACGCAGAAGAAGTAGGACAATTTCATAACAAAAATTCATTACATGGAGGGGAAATTTCTTTCCAACCTAAATTACATGTCTTATCTATAATTCGACCCTCCTGAACACGAATATAACAATAATAATAACCAGTTCCTTCCACCCTTCGTGAAAAACCTGATTTTCCATTACCGTCACACAGTTGACACAAGAAAAGTAGGACCGTTTCAAAACAAAAATTCATTACATGGAGGGGAAATTTTTTTACAACCTAAATTACATGTGTTATCTATAATTCGACCCTTCTGAACACGAATATAACAATAATAATAACCAGTTCTATCCGCACTTCGAGAAAAAACCGATTTTTCATTAGTGTCACACAGTTTACGCAGAAGAAGTAGGACAATTTCATAACAAAAATTCATTACATGGAGGGGAAATTTTTTTACGACCTAAATTGCATGTGTTATCTATAATTCGACCCTCCTGAACACGAATATAACAATAATAATAACCAGGTCCTTCCGCCCTTCGAGAAAAAACTGATTTTCCATTACCGTCACACAGTTTACACAAGAAAAGTAGGACCGTTTCAAAACAAAAATTCATTACATGGAGGGGAAATTTTTTTAAAACCTAAATTACATGTGTTATCTATAATTCGACCCTCCTGAACACGAATATAACAATATTAATAACCAGTTCCTTCCGCCCTTCGAGAAAAAACTTATTTCCATTACCGTCACACAGTTTACACAAGAAAAGCAGGACTTTTCTTGTGTAAACTGTGTGACGGTAATGGAAAATCAGTTTTTTCTCGAAGGGCGGAAGGAACTGGTTATTATTATTGTTATATTCGTGTTCAGGAGGGTCGAATTACAGATAACACATGTAATTTAGGTCGGAAAAAAATTTCCCCTCCATGTAATGAATTTTTGTTATGAAATTGTCCTACTTCTTCTGCGTAAACTGTGTGACACTAAAGGAAAATCGGTATTTTCTCGAAGTGCGGATGAAACTGGTTATTATTATTGTTATATTCGTGTTCAGAAGGGTCGAATTATAGATAACACATGTAATTTAGGTTGGAAAAAAAATTCCCCTCCGTGTAATGAATTTTCGTTTTGAAACACGCCTACTTTTCTTGTGTAAACTGTGTGACGGTAATGGAAAATCAGTTTTTTCTCGAAGGGCGGAAGGAACTGGTTATTATTATTGTTATATTCTTGTTCAGGAGGGTCGAATTATAGATAACACATGTAATTTAGGTTGGAAAAAAATTTCCCCTCCATGTAATGAATTTTTGTTTTGAAACGGTCCTACTTTTCTTGTGTAAACTGTGTGACGGTAATGGAAAATCAGTTTTTTTCTCGAAGGGCGGAAGGAACTGGTTATTATTATTGTTATATTCTTGTTCAGGAGGGTCGAATTATAGATAACACATATAATTTAGGTAGGAAAAAAATTTCCCCTCCATGTAATGAATTTTTGTTTTGAAACGGTCCTACTTCATCTGCGTAAACTGTGTGACACTAATGGAAAATGGGTATTTTCTCGAAGTGCGGATGGAACTGGTTATTATTATTGTTATATTCGTGTTCAGAAGGGTCGAATTATAGATAACACATGTAATTTAGGTTGGAAAAAAATTTCCCCTCCATGTAATGAATTTTTGTTTTGAAACGGTCCTACTTTTCTTGTGTAAACTGTGTGACGGTAATGGAAAATAAGTTTTTTCTCGAAGGGCGGAAGGAACTGGTTATTATTATTGTTATATTCTTGTTCAGGAGGGTCGAATTATAGATAACACATGTAATATAGGTTGGAAAAAAATGTCCCCTCCATGTAATGAATTTTTGTTTTGAAACGGTCCTACTTTTCTTGTGTAAACTGTGTGACGGTAATGGAAAATCTGCTTTTTCTCGAAGGGCGGAAGGAACTGGTTATTATTATTGTTATATTCTTGTTCAGGAGGGTCGAATTATAGATAACACATGTAATTTAGGTTGGAAAAAAATTTCCCCTCCATGTAATGAATTTTTGTTTTGAAACGGTCCTACGTTTCTTGTGTAAACTGTGTGACGGTAATGGAAAATCGGGTTTTTCTCGAAGTGCGGATAGAACTGGTTATTATTATTGTTATATTCGTGGTTCAGAAGGGTCGAATTATAGATAACACATGTAATTTAGGTCGGAAAAAAATGTCCCCTCCATGTAATGAATTTTTGTTATGAAATGGTCCTACTTCTTCTGCGTAAACTGTGTGACACTAATGGCAAATCGGTGTTTTCTCGAAGTGCGGACAAAACTGGTTATTATTATTGCTATATTCGTGTTCAAAAGGGTCGAATTATAGATAACACATGTCACTCACGTCGGAAAAAAAATTCCCTCTATGTAATTAGTTTTTGTTTGGAAACGGTCCTACTTTTTCTGCGTAAACTGTGTGACACTAATGGCAAATCGGTATTTTCTCGAAGTGCGGAATGAAGTGATTATTTTTTTTGTTATATTCGAGTTGACAAGGGTCGAATTATAGATAAAACATGTAACTCATGTCGGGAGAAAACGTTTCTTCCATGTAGTGAATCTTTTTGAAACTGTTCCTACTATTTCTGTTCAAAATCTGTGATATTAATGGAAAATCGGAATTTTCTCAAAGTGCGCAAGGAACTGGTTATTATTATTGTTATATTCGAGTTGAGAAGGGTCGAATTATGGATAAAACATGTAACTTATGTCGGATAAAAAAGTTCCTCCATATAATGAATTTTTCTTTAATCGGTGTGATTTTCATGTCGTAAAGTCAGGGTAATAACCTTTATTATTACGTATGATAATTTTAAACAAACAAAATATCCGAAAAATCTGAATAGGCTTATTAGGTACATGCAAGAAGTCGGTAAAATATGCTGTAGGCTTTGTACAAGTTATGGTAACAAACGAGATGTTCTCAAAGAAAAAATACATAATACGTTCATTCATTCTTTGCTCTGCAGAAAGACATATTAGTTAAAAATGGTTAAAAATATACCGAGTAGAAAAAGCCGTGTGAAGATTTTATAACACCAGGACCACCGGCTAGGAAATTATAAAAATATATACAGAGTGACCCGTGAGCAGAACGGGGTTATTTAACTGTCACCTGTGAATAGAACGGGCTCTTACGGCCGTTTTAATATTAAACCTTTAAGTACTAGTCCCTATGCCAACTTAATCTATCACCCGCGAGCAGAATGGGGTTATTTAACTGTCACCTGTGAATAGAACGGGCTCTTGCGGTCGTTTTAATATTAAGCCTTTAAGTACTAGTCCCTACGCCAATTTAAACTATCACCCGCGATCGGAACGGGGTTATTTAAGTGTCACCTGTGAGTAGAACGGGCTGTTTCGCTCGTTTTAATATTAAACTTTAACTACTAGTCCCTATGCCAACTTAATCTATCACCCGCGAGCAGAACGGGGTTATTTAACGGTCACCTGTGAATAGAACGGGCTCTTGCGGTCGTTTTAATATTAAACCTTTAAGTACTAGTCCCTACGCCAATTTAAACTATCACCCGCGATCGGAACGGGGTTATTTAAGTGTCACCTGTGAGTAGAACGGGCTGTTTCGCTCGTTTTAATATTAAACTTTAACTACTAGTCCCTATCATAACTTAATCTATCACCCGCGAGCAGAACGGGGTTATTTAACTGTCACCTGATAATAGAACGGGCTCTTGCGGTCGTTTTAATATTAAACCTTTAACTACTAGTTTCTATGCCAACTTAATCTATCACCCGCGAGCAGAACGGGATTATTTAACTGTCACCTGTGAATAGAACGGGCTCTTGCGGTCGTTTTAATATTAAACCTTTAAGTACTAGTCCCTATGCCAACTTAATCTATCACCCGCGAGCAGAATGGGGTTATTTAACTGTTACCTGTGAATAGAACGGGCTCTTGCGGTCGTTGCTCGTAATATTAAACCTTTAAGTACTAGTCCCTACGCCAATTTAAACTATCACCCGGGAGCACCTGTGAGAAGAACGGGCTTTTGCGCTATTTTTAATATTAAATCTTTAACCACTCAAAATCGGCGTTGTGGATTCTGAATATAACACATTCGAATTTGGCGGCGGCGGCGGTTGGAGTTGTCCTTACGGAACGCTGCCAGAATGAAGGCAACATGGCTTGCTGCGTACAGGGACCCGTCAACTCCGGTATTACCGAAAGCTGAATTAGAGAGAAGGCATAATGCATATATGTAAACTTCAAAGAAAAATGTTCAGTTTTGACAACAATGGGTGAACTTTCAACATCAACTCAAAGAGTCACAGAAAAAGCTCATTCTCTCGTGCAATATTATTCCAATGATTTAGAGGATGATTTGGTTCAAGAATGCATACATTTTCACAGTCACGTTTCCTCTAGTAGGCTAATAATACTGCAGAGAAACCTTAATCAACATCATTACTCAATCTCTCTATGTTTTTGAGGAACCTATTTCTGTGCAGCATTTACCCAAACTTGGGTATAGCTCTTCGCATCGCGCTTTGCACTCCAGCCACAAATTGTTTCGGAGAAAGAAGATTTTCTTGTTTAAAACGTGAAAAGAATTATCAAAGGTCTTCATTGTCTCAAAAAAAACTAAACTCTTTGTCTCTTTTATACATAGAGGCAGAGATAATGAACTCCATCAACTATGACAATATTATAGATGATTTTGCCAATAAAAAATTCCGCAAGTAATTGTAATTCTTGTTTTTACTTTTACTTTATGATTAATTAATTTGTTTATTTCACTTTTCAATACCTACGTAACCTATATTTAAATACTTATTGCCTTTATTATCTACTAAAGGCCTACAAATGAGTAACTGTGATAGGTGAGAACTTCTAGGATGGAGGAAGGGACGGCGCAAATAAAGTGGCCTATACTTATGAAAAGCATAAAGCCGGCACTGGTATAAAGATAGCCAATAACACCTTTAATATAGGTACTTTTTTAGTGCATGCTCTCTAAAACAGTTGCTTGTTGGACTGGTAACATGCTGAAAAATTGCATTTTAGCAACCAAGGCCGATGAAATTGCATAAAACTGCATTCAAAATGCAGTTTTATCGGTCTAGTACTTTAAAGTCGTCATGGCAATCTATAAACAAAATCCAGGTGGCATTGACCAGTCACACCAACATTAACATGGATTTAAGCATATAATTGGTCATAAAACAACAAATATAAGCCAACATGTTTCTTTATGATAATAATCATAAATTTTTCCAGGGTTTTTCGCAAAACAGGGTAGCGTACTTCATCATATAACAACAGATATAAGCCAACAACTTTTCACATCTTCATTCACAAGAGAAACATAGCTTACCATGGATGTACCAGCATTTAATTGCTTGAATTGTAATTTTTAATGGTTAAAATAGTAATAGACTACTAATTAACGTAAAAATCATAATAATTACAATGAACAGTTTAGAGTAGTAATAAGTGGTATATAATAGGGTATAAGTTGAAATGTAAATAGTAAATTGTAATCTATTGATAGGAAAACAAGTGTAAATAATGTAAACAGTGCATGTAGTATTACGACTGTAATGAGACATGCTGCCAATAAATATGGAAAAAAAAAAAAAAAAAAAATATTCCTTCTCATAGTCTAATACTGCCGTGATGTTGCTGGCACCAGCTCCAATTCAATGTTTTTGGCTCGGATGAAATTTCCTCGGGATTATCATTAATATTTTCACAAGCTTTTCATAAATACTAGTTTGTATTTATTTTCATAAATACTAGTTTGTATTTATTTTCATAAATACTAGTTCGTATTTATTATTGTTTACAAACCAGCAACTCATATATAACACATCTATACCGCATTTCATATTGGTAGGTACGGTTCATTGTTGTGCTTTGTTTCAGAGGGCCATGAGAATATGGCTGACTACCTTTCATTATAATTAATTATATACGGTATTTTTGTTTCATTTCATATAATTTAGAGAGCTTTTCCTAAAAAATATTGTATGCACCATGTACGCAAAAACATTATCGGACTCTCCAGTATTTCAGCCTCGGCCGCTATACTAGATTCATCCGCTAAAGTGTTATTTCAGTACTTGATACATAAATAGCTATTATTGCTTTTATTACTGAAACTATTAAGGTAAAACCACCAGTCTTTGACATTGCTCCAGTCATTGACACTTATGCTAATTTTTTTAAATATTAAGGAAAATTATTTTATTTTTTCCACTGTGAATATATGTAAATTTAGTTCAGTTCATGTGTCATTAGTGATGAGCATCTGAGGCTAAACTCTTTCTTGGTTTGATGGAAAAAATGATGTGATATTATTGCAGCACAAGTTCTTCAGATTTTCTCATTTTCATGTTAATAACAACAATTATTTTATGTTGCTATTGATAAATAATATTATGTATGGCTGTTCTATGATGATGAAAGAATAGATATATTATGTAAAACTTAACACTAACCTCAATCACTGATTTATAGTAGGGGTGTCAATTACTGATACGTTAAATTATATGATGATCCAGTTTTAGACATCCCCTGTCAATGATTGTTACAATGATCAATATGTTGAATTGCCATTATTTATTCATAAGTTGCATAGGCTGAAAATATTAGGGATTCCTATCTAGAAAATATTAACATTTGACCCTTTTTACCAGTCTTTGACATGGGTGTCAATCACTGGAACACCCAACTGTCAATAATTGGAACATGTTTCAGGCATGACTTCTAAGAGGAAGTACACCTCTGAACAAATGGCTAATGCCATAGAGGCTGTGGAGATGGCTTGCCTACAGTTACTGCTGCCAAAATATTTGATGTTCCTAGAGTTACATTGTATTAGAAATCGAGTGGGAAGAACCCAAAAGTTTGGACCTTTCACTGTTTTGACCGAAAGCATATATGTTAAGCCCTCATTTAACTACTTTGTGTTCATCACAGTCTAATTTGACTGTACCCATGATACTGTTCTCAACATCTCATCCTACACCACCAACCAGAGGTGCTGACTTGTGCAATATTTGGGGAGCAAGAACTGCATATTAATAAACTTAAAGATTGTTGAGATCGGGATTTGCACACTAACTTCACTTAATAGGTACATTTACCTCAGAATGCATTTCGATGGACAATTTCCACCATCATCAGCTGATCCGACTGTCACTCTAGTGGCGGGTGGATGAACTTTTCAATCAGGGTTCCTTGAATTCCCACTGTGGTGTCAAAGTTGATCAAATTCTCGCGGTTCTTTTGAATAAAATTTTTTTCCCAAACTAGTAGATCCGATTGTGTTTGAACATGTTTTAATAGGTCTATGCTGTCTTTGAATTCATGGCCTTCTTCCCAAAAATGTGCTGCCAGAGCTGATTTATCTGTTTGTTTGTTCACCACGTTCCTGAAATGTTCTTTCCTTCTAATATTTAAATTCTTTTGGTTTGGCCTATGTAAAATTTGTCACAATCTCTGCAGCTAATTTTATAAATTCCGGATTTGTTGTAATGTGGTTCTACGTCTTTAACCTTGGATTTTATTTATTTATTTATTGTAAGAAAACCCCAACGAGCAAAGCTCACCTTAAGGGGCTATATACAACTAGGTTCTTGATACTGAATTTGTTTATCGGAGCAAGTTCTATGTTAACCTCCTTGAAGACCTTCTGAAATTTTCTGTGTGCCCATGGGTGATATGTGAACTTTCTGTAGTTGGTTTTTTCTTTTATGTTCTTCAAAGTGCTTGCCTCCCTGACCTTCTTTTGCTTTTTGAATTTATGGATCTTTTTATCAATTACCTCAATTTTGAACCCATTGGCCTTTGCAGTTTTTGCTATGTGTTTATATTCTTGATTGTATTCTATTTCATTTAGTGGAGTGTTAACCAATCTGTGTGTGAGGCTATTTATCACAGCATACTTGTGAGAAGTCGGGTTGTAACTGTTGGCTTTGATGTAGCTATCAGTGTGTGTAGTCTTTCTAAAAATGCCAAATTCTACCTTGTTGTTATTGTTGATGATTTTCAGATCCAAAAACGGTAAGTAAGTTAATTATCTGTTTGTACTTCCATTGTGAAAGTAATTTCTCTTTCTTGGATGTTGAGAAGTTTTAAAGCATCTTCTCTGTGTTTTTCTTTTACGATTGCAAAGACATCGTCAACATATCTAAACCAAACTTTAAACATCAAAGGAAATGCTTTAGTGATGTTTATTTCAAAATTACTCATGTAAAGATTGGCCAAAAAGGGTGACAGGGGATTGCCCATTGCTAGACCTGATTTCTGTTCATAATATGCCCCTCTGAAAGTGAAAAAATTTTGATTGATACAAAGCTTTGTGAGATTCAAATATTCTTCAATTGTTTCTTCCTCTAAATTCGTGGTCAAAAGTCAGTTCTTTAAAACATCCATCAGTCTTTCTTTTGGAATACTGGGGAATAATGAAGCAACATCAAAAGAGACCAATTTATCTTCTGCCCCCAGTTGTGTGTCTTTTATCTTGTCAATTAGCTCAGCTGAATTGTTTATGCTTAAAGTTTCAAATTTTTTGAGGTCTTGGAATTTGCCTAATAACCACTTTGCTAAATTGCATGTTAATAGCTAGCCTATACATAGGTCTTATATGATGACAACTTAAAAGTTGGGGGAGAGGCAGAAAGTACCTTGTCCCCCCAAAGTCGGTGCATTCTTCTATTTTGACTGTTCCCATAACACCACCTGGTATGCCTGTATTTACAACACTACCTGCCCTGATGTCAAATGTAGCCTACCTTCACCATTTAAAAGGATATTATTTTGTCCTTAACCTACATCCACTGATGATGAAAGAACAAGGAGCAAATTTCTTCTATAGCAACATCTGAGGCTTGGAAAACTAAAACTAAACTCAACTCCGTGGCGCTACATTCCTGAAGGGGCATGGCCTACCACCCAACCACTGCAACATCTACCATAAGCAGATGGCAGGATTGGAGGACATGTGGTGAGCATGCAGACACCCATGGCCATTAATGATGGTTTCCATGACCAGAGCCGCTACTTCTCTATCAAGTAGCTCCTCAATTTGATGATGCTCCAATTCTCTTGCTCACTGGAGCAAGACAAAACTATGGATTTTCTAAACCCATAGATATTTTTGAAGTTTTTATATCTCAGTGTAGAGGTAACCACTTAATTTCAGTAATCAGCCTAGCTTCATATTTTCATGTTTGTATGACCACAAGGAGAAAGAATGTATCTGCAAGAATTTATACTTTTGCTTATTAAAATTATTGAAATAACTCATTTTCAACAGATAAGGGTTAATATTAAATATTTAATACACTATTCCACCTTTACCCTTAACATATAATATACAACTTATTATGAAAATGCATTTCGGCGTATGCTGCGCCATCTTCAGTTCAAATAAGATGTAATGAACACCACAATTCTTCTCAAACAATGTTGTTTATAAAATTTGTTAATTGGTAACCTAGGTCACCGTTGTAGTCAAGTCAAATAAATGATTTTGGTCAATTATGTTTTCATTAAGGATGTTATTTATAAACACAAAACGTCAACTAAACAGAACCATTGCTAACTTAAAATTTAACAACTTATGTAGAATTAACAATGTTATTCCCAAATATATAAATATAAAGACCAATATTTATAGCAATGTGGCGACTAAGACAGTGCAACAAGCAAAACAACTATGGTTGAAGAACGAGATAAAATTCTTACATAAGAAGAAGGATTTTTTTAAATAAAAAGGTATATGACTTACATCTACAAATATCAAAAAGCCTCAAAAGTCATTGGACTTCCATTGATAATTACATACATATAAAATTAAACTATGAATTGGATAAAAAATACAGCATTTTGAACAAGAAACTAGATAATCTTATAAGAGAAAGGAACATCTTGGCTAAGAGTTACAACCATAACAAACAAGATTCAGATGAAAATGTACAACACAAATTCTACCCCTGACTAATCAACTTAACACATATCACATTCAGCAAAAAAGAAGAATCACTATTACAATTAGGTTATAAACATAATTTAACACCGAATGGGAAACAGATTATAGACAATGTCATAATCGATGCAGAAGCAGCTTTGTCATCAATGCAACTTGAAGAGCAGAACTGTTTAAGACAAAAGTTAGCTACCAAAATCAAAGAAACCTACTATAACACTAAACAACGTCCAAACTTGACAACTAAACATAATACGAGTATACTAAAAAGTATCAACAAGAAATTGGAAGACAACAACATTATTCACGTCAAAGCTGATAAAGGCAATACCATAGTCTTACTTAACAAACAGGACTACATAAACAAGACTTTTGAGTTTATAAGAAACAATAATATAGAAATTTTAGAAAAAGACCCCACTGATAACTTTCAGACAGCTATCAAAAAAGCTGTTAAAGAATCTAATTTAATACTGAGTGAAATGGAGAAGAAACAGTGCATAAATATGAAACCCAGGACTCCAGAACTGAGGTCGCAAATCAAAACACACAAAGTAAATAATCCAATAAGACCAGTGGTGAATTTCTTAAATGCTCCTAGCTATAAAATTTCAAAAATTCTGGGGAAAATATTAAAGCAGAGATTAAATCTACCCTACAGATACAATGTCATAAATTCAATTGATTCCGTCAACAAAATAAAATACACTTGTATTAATAAAGAGGACCTTATAATATCGCTGGACATCACCAACTTGTATACAAATGTACCAATAAATGATTCAATCAGAATTATAGAAAAAAGGCTTCTAGATAACGGCGATAACACCAGTATTACTAAGCAGATAACCTCACTTCTTAACACTATATTATTCCAAAATTATTTCAAATTTGACAATAAATTGTACATACAGAAAGAAGGAGTAGCAATGGGATCGCCGCTTTCTGGGATTATAACAGAAGCTTACTTACAACATATTGAACAAGAATATATACAAAATATTATATTTAAATATAAAATTACCACTTATCAAAGATATGTTGACGATATTCTTATCATTTGCAATAAGAACAAAGTAGAAGATATTTTCAAAGATTTTAATAACATCAATAATCATCTGAAATTCACTCTTGAGAAAGAAGAGAATTATTCACTACACTACTCGGATCTCAGTATTACCAGAAACAACAAGACACTCGATTTTGGTATATTCAGAAAAAATACCTATTCGGATAATATTATCGGCAATTCTTCTAATCATCCTATTAGCCACAAAATGGCTGCTTTCAACAGCATGGTATACAGAATGGTTAACATACCCATGAATGAAACTAACTACAACAAAGAATGTAGTACAATTATGAAAATTGCCGAAAATAATGGATACAATAAAAATATGATTAGAAATTTAATCAGAAAACACAAAATGAAATTACATAACAAACAAAACCCCATTAGCCAACTCACACCTCTACAAAAAGACAACAATAATAAATATTTTGCTACATTTAATTACACAGATAACAGAATACATGCTATAACAAAGTTACTACGTAAAGGAAACTTTAAAATTGCTTACAGAACAAACTGCAACTTAAAGAATAAATTGTACAGCAATAATACTAACTCTGTGGATAAAATGGAAGAAAGTGGAGTGTACAAATTGACGTGTATTGATTGCAAAAAGATATATGTGGGACAAACTGGTAGAAAATTCAAGCAAAGATTCAATGAACATGTCTCTGACTTTAAATATGGCAGATTACGCTCAGCGTATGCTAAACACCTGCTTGATAGTGGTCATAGATTGGATAATTTAAATAACACCATGGAAGTCCTACATATCTGTGATAAGGGTGTTAGACTAAATACATTGGAAAACTTTCAAATTTATAAGAACAGAAATAACATCCTTAATGAAAACATAATTGACCAAAATCATTTATTTGACTTGACTACAATGGTGACCTAGGTTACCAATTAACAAATTTTATAAACAACATTATTTGAGAAGAATTGTGGTGTTCATTACATCTTATTTGAACTGAAGATGGCGCAGCATACGCCGAAATGCATTTTCATAATAAGTTGTATATTATATGTTAAGGGTAAAGGTGGAATAGTGTATTAAATACTTTTGCTTATGTTAAACCCTTACAGTTTGTTCCTTGAATGAGAATGCAGTTCTGTTAAAAGTTGTGAAGTTGAACCTGTATCATTATAATGAACAAAATTGAAGGTTAAACAATTTTGTTAATTAATATTATCATTATATCATCATCTGTATGATATCCGATTCGAGAGGAACAATAAATGTAGGAATGGGGATATTATTCAGGAATTAAAAGGATTAAAACCTCTGGTAGTTGGAGGACCACTCCCTAGAAAGGGGAGAGCAAAAATGGATGGAGCAATGGACTTATCAAGGTCACTGGTTAGAGATCCACGAATGTAATTGGAGTGAAACCTTATACATGTAGTGAACTATGTGAACTTTATTCACACGATGTAATAATTGAAATAAAGGAAAATATATTCACTAAGAGATCTGAATGAATAAAATAATAAATAACATATAACTTATGAACTGTTATAACCAATATACTGAATTGGCGCGAAGCTGATGACACGTGGTTGTAAATGTACTGAATTTACACCAGTGATGAATTATATATGAAAACACTTGTAATTCTTGCTGTAATTAGTAGATTCAATGTTGAATTATTAATCTTAATAATAATCACAATGAAATAGGCACTTCACTGTAGACACTGATTGCACAATGCAAGCTACCTAATTAACGAGCTGAGAAGACGGATCTTACTAGCTGTAAAACTGGAACACTGTGTTAATTATTGTCAAATAATTAACCAAACACGACAAAACTTGTTGCTTAAAGTTTTGTGTATAGATTCGCGGTTTAAGATCAAATGCGACTGATGCTTTGTCTTGAAAGCGCGCGAATTGGAAATTGCTATCGCACATCTACTGCATGTGGATCCTAGTTGCAGACTGACTGAAGCGACGATGAGGCTAGGCACGAGAGGCCCTAGCTCTGTACCTGCTAATAATGCATCATAAAGGCGCGCACAAGAATTGCTGACTCACGAGCGGGAAATGCCTTGGTGGATATTTGAATAGACATGTTGCTTGCACGAACATCATCTTCTAAGTTTAATAGATTAAAGTGACTGAACATAAATGTCAATGACTGGTACATGGACACCATCAAAGACTGGTACATGATAAAATCTTGAGTGTCAAAGACTAGTACAGCAAACATGTGTTACAAAAAGAATTATAACTTATTAAATATAGGTTACTAATAATTAAGACTACCATACAGTACTCATGAAACCTAAAACAATTAGTCAATACTGATCTTAAATTTAGTGAATTTGTTTAATAACAACATAGAAAATGAAGAAATTTCATCACTAAACTGTCAAAGACAGGTGCTTCTACCTTATATTATTTTTACTAAGGAGTATTTTAACTACATAAAGTTACGGTGCATCAAACAAATATTGGCATAGGCCTATCAGAGTCAACTGCAGTGATAGTTATTTTTATTCAATATCAATATATTTAAGGTGCTCCGGGGTAACTAGGCCATGATTTTACAATACGACCAACAATTACCTACATAAAGCAGTGATTTAGGACAAGTTATTAGCAATTTTTCACTGCAAAATATTGTATGATTATTTAGCAACAAATCGACAAACATATTACATACCATTTAAAGTAATTTTTTAATAGTATTTTTTTTAATATATTTATAATTAATTTGTCCTATGGGCCCAGTTGCCCCGTGAATTTGGGGTAACTGGATCACCCCAGGCTACATTCTATAACAGTACTGCAGTAAATTTCTGGGGTAAGCGGACCTATTGCTGTACTTTCAATTGGTTTAGAAAAAATATTGGTATGATCTATATTTGAACTATTATTATTCGTTAAAAAACACATAAACGACTACACCAGAATCGAAAGCATCCATAACCACAACACTAGAAACAAATTCGATCTATCCCTCCTCACAGTACATCCTTATTCCAGAAAGGACCAACATATAACGGAATTCACCTATTTAACCAACTACCATAATATCTGAAAGACATAAAACGTGCAAACAAATTTAAAATCACACTAAAGAAATGCTTGCTTTAATCATGCTTTTATACAGGGTCTTTATTATAAGTTGAGACCGGGCGACGGAAGGCGCGCGCAGCCGGTCTGACCTTGATGCAACATCGGCACGTGCAGTTATTGTTAAAGTGTCAACATGGTGAGACCCATTTCGCTGCAGCATCGTATTTTTGTGTGTAAACATTATTTTAAGTACGAGTCTGCTGGACGTGTACGTGATGAAGATAAGGTTTATCGAACAAATCCTCACACATTGGAGGAGCTGAAAGAAAACATTACGAATGAAATTAGGGGCATTACAGTGGAAGAACTCACTCGCGTCAGCCAGAATGTGGTTTCCAGATACAATGCCTGTATAACACAGGAAGGACGACACTTCCAACATATGTTATAAGGTAAGATATGTAATACTTTATATAGCCTACACTTCAAGCAGGGAAGCCGCACGCGCGTCACCAGCGGCTAATGCGGACTCCGTAGCGGAGAGTGAAAACACCGGTCGCCCGGTCTCAACTTATAATAAAGACCCTGTAGTATTGAGTAATACTACAACTTCAGCTCCATTCCTACTGTAACATCAATAAGCTAAGATTGATCCCAGAAGGTACTTAATGCAATCTATATAAAAAATAATTTTATGCTATTATCTCTGATTTTACTAAGCAGCTGTATTATTATATACCTATTATGTAAATATGTTTCAGCTTAGGCTACTGAAAACTCCTGCCCAGTTATATCTGGGTGCAGATATTGTTATAAACACACATTGTTTTTGATGATCCACATCTGTACCTAAGTGACTGATATCTGCTTGTAAATATCCTGTAATTAGAATTCTGTAATTAGTCCTCTCTTTTTATTATCGTTCTATACTGTATATATAACTATATGTTCACCTGTCTCATATCATCTTGTATGATCAAAAGACATAAATAAATAAATAAATAGATCAATTGATCAATTCAAGAACATATTCCAGCCATTGTATCATGACCCTAGTAAGATCGTAGGAAAAAAAGGGCAAAGAAAAACATCAGAACATTAGGAAAAAGTAATATATTTATACATTTATTTAAGGAAACTTGTTTCTTACCTAGAAATTACACAACATTTGAAGAATTACAAACATTTATCATAAAATTACAAAAAAGGAAAAATTAATTACAAATTCATTCATTAAAAAACAATTGGAGTTTAAACAATGACTATTTGAGTCTTTATACATTAAGAAAGTCTTAGTGGATGCTAGATTACTCAGGTCTGCTGCAAAAGCAATTATATTAATAAATCGAGCAGAACACTTGTTACAGGTTGTGGAAGTTTCCGTTTGATGTCAAGCTCTCTAATGTAAGATTCTTCATTGGTTTCTTTAAATTTCATTGTATGAGAATGTCTTTTATAAAAAAAAGAACCATGTAACCTTCATCCTCTTTTTGTACTACCTTGGCTATGTATAATCTGAAACTATTCTCTGTTTTGCCAAAAACTTTAGCGTTGCAAAACTCATCAGATTCAGGTGTAATTTTTTCTTCATCCTCATACTCTGAAAAGCTTTCATGGTAGTCTTCTTCACTTCTTGGATAGAATAAGCATCACAATCATTTTCATCACTAGAAGAGTAGTTGTAATGAACTTCTTGTAATTTTGATTTTCCTTTTCCTTTTCCTTTCTTTGCTTTTTTTCTCATAACTTTTCTCTTTTCTTGCTTCTGCCTTTTCCTTTTTTTTAAGTTTCCCTTTTTTTACAATCAAAGCTTTGTCTTCCTCCTCTTCTTTTTCTTTCATTTCAAGGTGTTTTGCAGTAGTTATTACTTCACAGTTGTTACAATTTTTGTCCTTTTCCTTTGTACCATATTCTGTAACAGAACAAAAACAATCTCGTTAACTTAAAACTGTAAATATTGGAGGGAGTGTGTTGTGTGAGGTCACAGGTAACTTAAGTTAATTGTAAAAAAATTATTCGACATTATTAGACAAGCAGTCATGAGTACATGTCAAGACTTCAAGTAGGCCTAAGTTAACTAGCTTTTACCAAAGCAAAAAAATAAACTCATAGTGGGCTCCATGGTAGTTTATTTTTTATACTGGTATATGTTTTACATTATTGGGGCAACTAGACTTTTCTCGGGGTAACTGGGCCCCTCTGGCCCAGTTACCCCAATGGGATGGCCTAGATACCCCTTTTTTGAAAATTTTTCGGGGTAACTGGACCACCCCTGCCAGACAAATAACAAGAAGCCAGGAGTGGTAAAGAGCACTATTTATGGACAAAATCATTCATTATGTTTATGCCTAACTAGTAAAAAAGAAAAAGGTACTTACCAAGAAATGGTGGAAGCCCGTTAAACATTCAAAAACACAATGTTGGTTGAGAAAATTTCTGAACCTCTCACCATCACAAAATGGTTCAAAACAAAGTTGTTGTTGTTGTCGTTGTTGTTCTAGAGAGAAACAGAAGATGAAGGTGCCCCAACCAAATTACATTTTGAAACATCCATATCGGTCCCACATTTCCACTGATACAAATCCAATAAAAAGAAGTGTCTAAATATGTATTTCAAGTCAGTGGATAAAAGTTAAAATCACTACACAACGTTTCAACTCTCCG